>CAUZXS010005846.1:122500-156648 GCA_963585895.1 Sepioteuthis lessoniana | reverse complement strand
CCTTTATTCAGATTGGATATATTTTACGCCTCAATAAAATAGTGTTTACATTATTGTACTGTTAGAATGTTGACTAAATTTTCAGAACTAAATCTAACATCTACTCATACAAGGGGATTAATATTCTAGGAATGAAATACAAATAAAATGCAAAGGATTAATATGATCACATGGCTACAAAAATTAGATTTATAAATTAATGGTTTCATGAGTAAACCAAAGGTCAATTTATGTAGGAGGTCGACTTATACAGGAGAATATGTGGGGTATCTGATTATATCAAGAAGTTTACAGATGTCTTCACTTGTGAACAGTACATCACTAGAATCTATCTATCTATCTATCTATCTCTACAGTGCGTCACTAGAAGGCATTACACTATCTATCTATCTATCTATCTATCTATCAAACACACAACGGCAAGGCTTATGTTATAGCGTCACTGGTGTAAGGTTTATTTTTTCAAACTGTTTAAAGTCTACATACGCATTATTTAGCGCAAAGGAAAGCCAGACTTTCTATCAAAATCCTTTTTTTCAAAACTCGACGTCAAACAGTTCATACAAAAGCACAAGGAATATTGAGTGTTCATATTTTGAGAAACTTAATATTTCAGAGGATTTTGCAGCAAATATGTTCTGTTTAAATGTCAGTGACAAAAGTACATTTTAAAATATTCCATAAATTAGAAAGTTTTCGAGTAATCTTCATCTTCAATTATAACTAAATTTACATGCTTCTAACTTGCAAACATTAAAAACTATCAACTTCTTCTTTGCGACTAAGAGTCCCTAAAACTGATAACAACAATGAAACCAATAAAGTCAATTAGTTGGCCTTTTTTGATTAGTGATACATTTTCTTAGATTATTGGCCATTTTGCGTATGGTAACCATTCATTATCTCTTTGAGATTTGATTTCTAACCAAGCCTATAACACGATTCGATATGCAAAGAATGATAGTTAAGCTTTACAAGCCCACGGATGTCCTACCGGCCAAGCTTCACATTCTCCTCATCTTATATTTGAAAAAAATACTTAAATTTAACTGAGATTACAAGATCCAAGGATGTTTTTGGAAACGTACAAATGATGCTCTTTTTCCAACAAATAAAATCTTTCCCAATGAGATGCCGTCAACATGATTTAAAATTGACTTTGAAATATGTCATTTAGAAAAAAAATCGCTAAATATTTTTTTCTCCCGCTTTATGACGTCTGCATGACGTCCTGATGTGGTTGAAAATATTTTTCTTACGGCCTAAATAAGTTAATCGATGATTATTACAATTTTTTTATTTTTTTTCTTAATTACGTGCAAATCTCTTAAATAGCTATCGATAGCCTTTCGGTCATATGAAAGTTAGAACTGACCGATAAAATGAAGCTCATTTTCTTCCAAGCAGCGATTGTGTCGATACTCTTATATATATGAACCATATGGACGCAAACAAAACGTATGGAGAAAAAGCTTGACGGTAATTACACAAGAATGCTGCGAGTAATATTGAACAAGTCCTGGGGGCAACACCCCACAAAGCAGCAGCTATAGGGCCACCTACCACCCATCACGAAAACTATTAATTTTAGCCGAACCAGATACACAGGACACAACTGGAGATGTAGGGACAAGCTCATTAGTGATGTACTCCTGTGGACCCCTTCATACTGACGAGCAAAGGCAGGACGTCTAGCTCGAACCTACATACAGCAGATCTGTGCCGATATGGGATGTAGCCCAGAGGATCTGCCGAAAGCAATGGACGATTGGGATCATTTTACAATAAATTAATTCTATTGTGGAATCTGAATTAATCCTAAAAGTCATATTTTAGTCATCTGAATTCTTGATATGAGAGAAATTATAATGAAAGGTGAATAGGAATCCCACGTCATTTTCTAAACAGGAGCTCGAATATCATCACTGTCCGTTGTAACTCAAAGAACCAGTAGATTGCATGTACCCTCTTGCATATATATATATATATATATGTGTGTGTGTGTGTGTGTGTGTGTGTGTGAACAGGCTTGTGGTCACCAACGATGTTTTTAGTTTTAAAAAAATGTTGCTCCAATATGGTCAATGTTGGGTATCACCTACCTTTTCAGCATAAGCTGTTTCATCTGCCATATATGGCTGTAGCGGAGATCAATCTGGGAATAAGCCCACGAGTCAGACTAGGAGAGCTGTTCCTATTGTTGAAGCATATCATTACTCTATCACTAATCCTATGTTCTTATTACTAACAGTCTCTCTCTTGTAAATACTCTTTCCTTTAAATATAACTATTTTCCTCACATATCGTGGTTTGTCTTATAATTATTACTACTTGTGTTCACTAAGCAGAACACAACAGTCAAGAATGGTAAAAACTATCAGGTAATAATGATACAGCACTTGGCGCTTCTTAGTTACTTTCCGTTTGAAGTATTTTCTGACAGATTCACAAGCCTTTCAATTTGAAAAAATAGTTAAATTGGGTTTGGGAAAATAGCACTAGCCTGAGTCTGACCATCTATCTAACTATCTCATTCTGTTCCAATCTATCTATTTTGGGAAGTCCCCACGGCATAATGGATAACATTTCGGAGTGCAACATCGTGGAAAACGGGTTCGGAATCCAGTCGAGCTATTACGTTCATCTTCTAATTATCGGAAAATGTATTAACTGCCTTAGGAGGTGCCCGTGGTGTAATGGTTACGTCGTAGGAAATGGACACGGCGACACGAGTTCAAATCCTGGACGAGACTGATTGCATTTCACATAGCACTAATACCTTTGGGAAAGGTATGAATCCAATTATTCTCCCTCCAGCAATGGATAAATAGTAGGGCAGACTGGATTCTTCAGCCTTGGTAATGCAACAAGTCTAGGAGAAGGAAAACTCTGAATTCAAACCTGTTAAACTCCGCTTAAAAATTGACTTTGTGTCATAACCTGCCCGGGCGGAGGGGTTGGGTAAATAGAATTAACTGCCTTAGACTCTCAGCCATGTGTTTCATTGTACAACTAATGTTCTTCGAAAATGTTGACATCAGCATTGAATAACGAACAAGTTTTATAAACCAATAAACGAACTAACCTAACATTATCTGTCTCTCTTCATATCTACTATTTCAGTCAATTCCAATCTATCTATCTTCAACTAAATAACTGTTAATATTTGTATTAATTTGTCAATTTCGTTCTGTCATATGGTATAATTTCATTAGCATCTATGTTATTTTCATCCAGTTTTGAGATGTATGGTGCCATAACGAAGCGAAATGTTTCTTCGCATCGATATAATCATTAACACACTTGTGTAAAAAGAAGTAACAATAATAAAGCAATTTCCAATCAAAATTGCTAATTAATATTAATAGTGCAAGGTCTGCGACTGTGCTGACCCGACCATAATTTCTCCAGGGAGATTACTATTAAATTGCTAAGTATAGAGTAATTTTCATTACATATTTATTTATTTATTGGCAGTTAATTATATTGTAAAAACTATGAATAGGATATGACGCGCCATCTTGGTTAATGGCTACTGAATTAGTCGGTTCTTGGTTGTTATTGCGACATGTCAACGCTTGTTCGTTTATTTTATGCCGAAGTCAGTTTAACAATCAAGATCTAATTATATTCGGTTCGAAAATGTACGTTCACTATAATTTTATACAGCTAGACAAGTTCTGCTAAGTTGCTACATGAATGCTTTAATAGGCAATATAATCCACAATCATTGAAAAATGTCTCTGCCTTTATATATATATATATATATATATATATATATATATATATAGTCTTCCACAGACAGATTGTTTCGTTGCATCACCACTCTGCAGTGTGGCTAGACACATAAGACGCTTCAAGCTTAGCGGTATGATACTAAACCTAATGACAAGTCTGGTGGGTTTCAATCCCAGCTTAAAGCGTCGTACGTGTCTAGCCACACACACACACACACACATATATATATATATATATATATATATAGTCATCCACAGACAGAAATGTTTCTTTCTATTAGAACTCATCAGTGTGGATAGACAGTAGGAAATCGAATAGGGGATCGAAACCCGGTTGACTCAAACGCCAAGCCAAAGCTTCTAACCATTCAGCCACGAGGAGACATTAGCTGCGAAGTAAATTTTAAACGGTTATGAATCACAATTACTATTGTTTACATACATCCGTTCAATGGTTGCCGAAACCTCAATTCATGTACGAAGAGGCTTGCAATGAGCGCTAATGGCAACACGATTACTTCTTCGCCGGAGAACTCAACCCCACGGGGGTAGGGGAGTATATATCTCTATCATATTTACCAACCCCTCCGCTCGAGCAGGATATGACACAAAGTCAATTTTTTAAGCGGAGTTTAACAGGTTTGAATTCAGAGTTTTCCTTCTCCAAGACTAGTTGCCTCACCAAGGCTGAAGAACCTAATTGGATTCATACCTTTCCCAAGGGTATTAGTGCTATGATTAGTGCAGGATTTGAACTCGTATCGCCGTGTCCATTTTCTTGCGACGATAACCATTACACCACGGGCACCTCCTTAGATATAGAGTATATATCTCTATAGTCAGATCTGTTTCGTTTTATCAGAACTCATCAGTGTTGAGTATCAAAAAAGATGATGGTATTTATTTTGGATTGAACACACACGCACACACACACACACGCACACACACACACACACACACGCGCACACACACCACTTATTTATGATAAGTAGATCTTTGTATCTGCAAAAACTGCGTATCAAAAGGAATATTACTGTTAGCACAGCATCGTTAAAACTCTCAAAAGTAAAGAAAAAAGAACATTTAAACTGTTTTTAAATAACGATAAGTATAATTCTATTATGACCAATTATATCCAAGCAAAAACTGATAAGCATAAGAAAAGTTTAAATGGTGACAATTGAAACGTTAATCTCATGAGAGAAATGCAGCAAAATGATACGCAAGGATTACAAAACATGGTACCATTGGTCGGGATAAGAATTGTGCAAGCATTTAAAATTTGGCCCAACTAACTGATATAATACAGCAGAATCAATACTAGAAAATGATATGCATAAAATTATTAGGGAATTTGCTATTCAAATGGATCACCCAATCTATGCCAAATTGTAAAATAAGTAATTTAATAGAATTTGTCGTTTTAAAGAACTATCGAGAAAGCGAGAAGAATAACAGAAATGGATGTTGTCACAATTGTAACCATTCCCAAGAGATGGAATGGATAATTGAGGTATTGTAGATCAGAGGAAGAATCGAGACCATCGAGTCTACGACATAGTTGAGATCAATAAGAATACTCTGAGAAGTCCTGGTGATCTCTGAGGAGATGTATGTCACTTAGATTCCAGTGAAGAATCACCAGTTAATACTTGCGTGAAAAGCTCATATTTAATGAAATAAAAAGCTTATTACAGCAAAAACTAATCCCTGTAATCCAGTGGGAAGTGAAGAAAAATGAAATTTCACCACCCTGATAAATAGCAATACCAAAACAAGAATGTCCTTGAAAATGAAACGCGTAAAATTCTCAGGGAATTTGAGATACGAATGGATCACCCCGGGATTTAGATAAGAATAAAGATAAAATTTTCATTGTGTAGATTTTCGTTGGACAAATAAATCACAGTGAAAGCAAAGAAATGAAAAAAGCTGGGCAAAAATTCAACCTTTCAATGAAACTGAAAAAGTTATGTAAACTGGAAAGTGTACGGTTGTACTAATCGTAGTCGTGGCTCTTGGAACACTTCTAAGTTGGCTGAAAAAAAGAATCAGGAAACTGGAAGTCTGATAGGGAAGTGAAACCATCTACAACAAAGCACTGCTAAAATCACTTAGGCCACTGAGAAGTATGAACACTCAAAGAGAATAATAATAATAATAATAATAATAATAATAATTTCAAAAAGACCCAATTACAGTAATCGAGACACTAAATACTGAAAAACAAGAACACTCTGACCGAAATGATCCGCGAACTAATACCAATCGAAACACCTTACACCCAAACCACACAGAACAAAGACTAACACAAGAATTAAAAGGAATACTGAGTTTATACGTAAAGACAAGTATATTGGAAAAGAAGTCTATATTATCATAAGTAATAAACCAAGACTGTAAAACAGTCAGAGCAGAAACTAAAAAAAAAAAAAAAAAAAAAAACAGGAAAAAAAAGGATTAACACATATCTGAACGAACATTATCACGGAATTAAACGAACAAATCTATGTAGGAGTGAAATTCCAATGTGATAAAATTGGTGTTCCCCTAAAACAACACGAATGAAAACTCAAAATCAGGATGGGAAATTAGACTGGAAACACATTTAAGAAATCTACGACAACTAGCAAAAAAGGTTAAGACAAAAGGAAAATAGTGGAATATGTTGGGACGAAAAAAGGAAAGCAGCACAACAATTTAAACAAACCATGCAACTCGAGGAAATAAATCAACAGATAATGGTGAAAGAAGGAAGATCAAAAAGACATCGAGACAGAATAAAACACAAAAGACAAAAAAGGACATACCAAAACAAACGAAAGAAAATTCTACCAGCTTGTAGGGGAAGTATGCATGAAGCTATACCAGCAACAGGATGACAAACAAACAAAATAATTTTGTAGCAAATTAGGAACAAAGACAACACAATAGAAAAGCCGGATAGATAAACAAAATGGAACAAGGTAAGGTCATAAATAACATGGAACAAGGTAAGATCATAAATAACAGTAAGAAGGACTCCAATAAAGATAAAAGGCGAAGAGACACCTCACTTGACTCAGAGCAACATTAAAAAAAAGTACCAAATTGGAAAACGCCAGGCCATGATGGCATATATGGATAATGATTTAAAAAAATCTCTTTTATTCACGAGAGACTAGCTATCGAAATAAATAGATACTTAGACGAAGCAGACATACAAAAACAGATGACAAAAGGAAAGTCCAACCTGAACCAAAATTACCCCCAGAAATGAACCGCCTTCAACAACTGCAGACCCATAACGTGCGTACCGATTATATGGAAAATACTAACGGCACAAATCAGAGAAGAGATCAACTATACGATAATAAGCCGCGGACTGTTTCCCGAAGAATAGAAAGGATGCCTCAAGGGAACGTGAAGAACCGGAGATCTACTATACATTGATCAGCACCTCCTTGAGAGCTAAACGCGACGAAAAAATGTTATATGGTGTGGATATAAAGCAAAAGGACATACGATATGGTCTTATTAAACAGTATAACTGACTGTCTCAAAATGAGCAAGATAATCGGCGTAGTAATAAAATTTTATTGAGGAAACCATGAAAAACTGGAGAGAGGAATTGACAGCAGGAGGAAAAAGCTTAACTGAAGTGAAAATCAAGAGAGGATTCTCAGCTAATACTGTGGTTAAAAACTTTCAAAGGAATAAACAATTATTAAATTTTTAGTTTCTCACAATTCTTCACCGATTAATTACCCAAGACCTAGGTTGAGGGCAAGTAGTGATTATAGGTATGAATCCTTTGAGTGATTTTTTTTTCAGTTAATTTGATAGTACTCTCAAAAAGAGAAGAGTAGTTACAAAATGCAGTTTTTGCAATTCATATAAGCTGAAACTGCCAGGAAGTTTTGTTAATGTGTTATTATTGTTCATTGAGAATTTGTATCACCGGTGTTAGCTCATGTTATTTCACTGGAATGTGAGCGACAGCAAGATTTTCAGATCTTAAGGGCTCTTCTTGGGAATCTAGTTGATCTTAATAGTCTTGATGGTCTCCATTCCAGAAATTTGATGGTCTTCTTCCAGAGATTTGGAACCGTTCCAAGTGCACTTAATACAAATGGTATCACTGTCACCTTCAAGTTGCAGAATGTGTTTTAATCTTTATGAACCTCAAAGTATTATCATTATCAATTACTCCTTTAGAGTTTTTCACATCAGTGTTTGCTGATGGCTTTTCACTGGAGTTTGAGTGACTGTAGGTCTCCTCAAGTCTCTCGGACTCTTCTCAGTATTCTGGCCGTTCTCAATGATGCTATAATTTGGATGGTCTCCACTCGTCCGCCACCTTCCAAGTCCTCCAGTCCTTTAAGTAATCCTTTAGTTACTGAACCAAAAGCCCCCACCACAATTGGTATAATTGTCACTTGCATGTTCAATAGTTTTTTCTATTCCCAAGCAAGGTCGAGGTACTTATCCTTCTTTTCACATTCTTTCAGTTTTATTCTGTTGTCAGCCGGGACTGCAACGTTGACAATTTTGCAATTTCTATTTTTTTATTGATTATTATTAGGTCTGTCTTTCAGACTTCAGCAAAAACAACTCACAAAGCGGTTAATTTTAATGTGAAAAATCACACAGAGTTAAAATAATAGTAATAGTGTCAAGAAAAAATGAAGAAGGGAATCTACTAGCATTCAAGAAAGCGTCGATTCATCGATACAACGTCTAGAAGACTACATATAAACGTTGAGGAAAATACATTAAGCCCACCAGAAACAACACAGACAACACAAACTTCAACAGAATGAAAATAACCAGGGAACAAAAATGGGAATAAAAACAACTGTATCGAAATTTCAATCGACAAACAAGCAAAATCTCAAATGAGAAAAATTGGGCAAGGTTGAGAAAGGAAAACGTTAAGAGAGAAACTGAATCTCTTCTGATAGCAGCACAAAACAACGACATAGGGACTGGCTATGTCAACAAAAAAATATGACTAAACGCAACAAAGTTGCAGATGAAAATTATGTGGTGATAGAGACGAAACGATCAATCACAAAATAAGCGAACGCAGTAAATTAGTACAAAGAAAGTATAATACGAGACATGATTGGTTATGCAAGCTGATCCACCGGGAATCGTGCAAGAAGTTTAAATCGGACGATACGAACAGATGGTATATGCAAAAGCAAGAATCTATTCTGGAAATTGATAGGCCCAAAACTCTTTGGAATTTTGAGATACAAACAGATCATGCACAAAAAAAAAAAAAAAAGCAAAAGAGAACCTGCCGAATAGTGGGTTTTGCTGTTCCGGCTGACCCCAGTGTAAAAGGAAAGGAAAGCGAAAAAAGAGATAAATAGTCTGATCTTGCTAGAGAAATGAAAAATTATGGAACATGAAAGCAACGGTGATACCAATAGTAATCGACGCACTCGTCATGGTCACCAAAGGATTGATATAGGAACAGGAGGATTTGGAAATAAGACGTCGAGTGGAGACCATTATGCTGCAGCATTGTTGAGATCGTCCAAAATACTGAGAAGAATCCTGGAGACTTGAGGAAACTTGCTGTCACTCAGACTCTAGTGGAAACCTGTCAACTAACGCTGGTGTTAAAAAACTGTGAAATGAGCAAAACAATAATAATTATTTATTAACATGTACTGTCATTACGAATCACAGTTGGTCTGGGAGTAATTTTGACAAAATGGGGATTGCACACTCTACACTCAAAAGACTTTCAGAACTGAAGCCTCACCAGTGGATGTAGTCTAGAATTATCTCCAGGTCAGTTAAATTCTCCGGATAATATCCACTTTATTTGCTTTGTATCCATAGACATGCTGTTAGACTTATTTCAAATTTACCTTCTGCTTGAGTAAGGCTCATGCAAATACACTGGAGATTAAGAAATTTTTTGTATCGCACGTTTCTCAAGAATTTCCTCATGAAATTTGATTTGCACGTATCAGAAACACCGTCTACTTTTAGACTGTTGCAATCTTCCCTCGAAGAGCAAGTCCCCGCAAATCCAGGAACGCGCTCGACGCAGTGAATCGGGAAGAAAATCCCATCGGAAATATTCAGGCCAAATCGCATAGCTAATTTTCGTAATGCTCCAAAGAATATGCTTGATTAGGCATGAATCTTCGAACGACGACAGGTGGTTCTGTTCCGAGGAAACGGGCTAAGAACGATTATGAGATGCAACAGGACTGAGATATACAAAACGTTGGCTTCATGTATGAATTACAGTTACAGTCCAGGAAAGAAAAGCTGAATTTCCTTTAGTAAGAGGCTTTTTCATTGATACTGCCGATTCAAACGAGAATAGATTGAAGGAAAGGATTTTTTCTTTTTTGAAATCTTGGACTATACAGAGCCATGATGGAAATACAGACCGCCCTAAATTGAATTTTAGTAAGTATTGCATCTTTCTTCTCAAATGATTTAACATTTTGAGATGAGAAAATTAAGATTTCTATACATAAGACTAACGGATGGATTGTGTTGTTGCATTGATAATGTTTATATAGACTAAACACCTCCGCTACGAAAAGGGTGTGAGACAAGGTAAAATTTTGAAGCAGAGTATTATTGGTTTTCCTTCTCTAAGTGTGGTTGCCCAATCAAGGCTAAAGAATTAAGGCACTACTACTATTTACCTATACCTGGGAGAGGATAAGATTGATTTATACATGAGGCGCGGTAATCGTAACATTTATACTAATGTTAGTAAGTTCATATGTATTTATTATATGACAAATATATATTAATGAGTGTGTGTGTATGCATTACACTCACTAACACACACACACACTCACACACACACACACACACACACACACACATATATATATATATATATGTGTGTGTGTGTGTGTGTGTGTGTGTTAGTGAGTGTAATGCATACACACACACTCATTAATATATATTTGTCATATAATAAATACATATGAACTTACAATCTCGAAAGTATCCTAATTAAGCTTTATAGACTAAATGTGTTTTTACTATTTAATCAAACATGCTTAAATGAACGAATGTGTGTGTGTGTGTGTGTGTGTGTGTGTGTGTGTGCATGTGTAGTTAGGCAGCAGTCGATCATTTAAGCATGTTTGATTTAATAGTAAAAACAAATTTAGTTTGTATAATTTAATTAGGATCCTTTCGAGTTTCCTGATAAGTGTCTTGGTTTCAGGTTGGAATTGGAGGATGAATTTACCAAAATTGTCGTGAGCGCTTTCGGCCCCTTCAAAGGCCTTCATCATGAATTGCTTGCACGTGTAAAGAGTTTTTTTTTTGTAAAGTTTTGACATTTTTTTTTTTTGTTTTATAACATAACAAAACTATGCAAAGGCAGAGTTGGATAAAACTGAGTTGCTGATGAATTTAAAAAAACAAAACGCTATCAACGGGAATAGATTATTTTCTAGAAATACTGAACTGACGAGTTACAATGCAACTGAATGATTCTAGCTCCATAGCCTTACATCTTGAAACCAATTCTATTAATAAATCTAAATTCTAAAATATTCTGGTTGAACCCAAAATTGCACCCAAAATTAATAAGCAACGTCTATAAATCCTAGAAGCCCTACATATAAAAAAAAATATATCTATACGATTAATTTTGAAAAAAACGACACTGTTTTGAAATACCTTTGGAACTTTTTAAATAATCTGTATTTCTAGATAGTAATAATGCTAAATTCATCCACCAATTCCAACCAGAAACCAAGACACTTATCAGGAAACTCGAAAGGATCTTAACTAAATCATATTAATTCCCTAAATCCTCGTCCTTACTTGAGCAAACACATTTTAAATAACTACAATATATTCCATCCTTTGTTAATATTTTCCGTATATCTCATAATTTCCATGCTTTCTATTCTTCTTTTTGTTCTTTCTTTGTTTTCTTCCTTTTGATTCGAAATCTTTCTCGTTAAACAAACGTACATAAATTCTATACAATATTCCTAATAAGTCAAATGACGTAATTTAAACATCAAACGCTGATTCGCCAACTTTTTCTAACTATACATATTTTCCCCTAGGTTTTTATATTTCACATTTCTAATCATCCATCATTAACTTAAGATCATTAATATCACCCCTCATGGTCCTGATGATGGTTCAGTAGAACCGAAACGCTATAGTATCGACCCGTTAATAAATCATTCCTTCCACATGGATCGTTGTTATCAGTTTATATATATATATATATATATATATACTAAAAGTAATTATTCAGTCCATAAATTTTAGGATTGCAATTCAATAAGTTTTAAAAGCTTCTTAAAAACACTAAAGAAGAAAGGGCTATGGAATATGCCGTCTGTATTTTCTGATAAGAGCAAGGTCCCCACCCACCAAAAATAAACAAAAAAAAACCCTGGGTCAACCTGGGTATGACACTAAACAATATCTGGTCGTGAGATTTCAGTTCTGAAGTTCTGGTAATTGTGGAGTACTCTTACATTGCCATTACTCCCAAGTCTACTCTACCAACAATTGATTTGAGATCATAGGGTCTCATCTTTGGGTGTGATAGATCTACTTGAACATTATTTGTATTTCATCTGAATACTTGACGCCATATAGCAATAAATCGTTTGCATCATTTATAGGACTCGTATCTATGATAATTTACAAAGACTTATTATTAGTTATTTGAAACTATATAAGTGTGTCAAAACAAATTACAATTATAATGTTCAAATGATTACTTGCACTATATGATAATTAGTATTAGATAGGAATTCGTGGGGGTGTCCTCGTTGTGTAATGGTTAAAGCGATGGACTGCGGAATCGTAGTAAGCGAGCTCGTATTCCAATCGCTCTATTACGTTCACTTCCGAGCAAATACGCTTGGGAAAGTTATGAACCCTCTTATCCTCCCAGTTATGAGTTAAATAGTACTACTACTGTTCTTTTAGGAGAATGGCTTTGGCATCAATTTACCTACAAAGGTTGATATGCCATTAAACAAAGAAACCAAACCAAACCAAGGAATACTTGAAACAATTCAACTGTGTGGAAAGCATTTGAATTAGGGAAACTTTATATCTTATTGATATGTGTGCCAAAATCTCTTTAGAAATAATAACACAAAAAGATAAATATGGACAAGTTGGCATGGGGATTGTTGGTTGGTTGGTTGGTTTTATGGCATATCAACCTTTGTAGGTTATTTAACGTCAATTTCATTTTTATACAAATAGATCTTTTTCAAACAATTCAATTTAAGCAATTCAGTTTAGCATAAGCACGCAGTTTAAACGCAAGTATAATTTAATTTTCAAAAACATATCTATTTCAAACAGTTCTAATTCAAATAATTCAGTTTGGTATGAGTATGCAGTTAGTTCTATTTAACCCATAGATAGGGCCCTATCAGGTGCTACCATTCTGGACCAGAGTGGACCTGGTAGCAATGGCAATGAAGGGGTGCTCTGTTCCCCAAAGCTCCAGTAACCTCACCATCATTTTGTTTAGTGTCATATCCAGGACACTCATTGCGGAGAAGCAGTTGGTGTATTCTACAACTCCAGCTGACTGGGGAAAGTTGCTGATAAAATCATTCATATTAGATAAATATATAAATAAAAAACAGGTTTTAACGCTTACAAAGATTGCTGTGTTGTTCATTTGCTAGAAGTTCACTCAAAGATAATAATCGTCCCTTATATGGCGGAACAGCCCACTTGCTTAATGTTCAGAGGGTTCGCCAATTGTCCAGGTGACTAGGGTTCAATACCCATATTGATTCATTCCAAAGACTCAAGAAATGGTACTTGATGCCTACTTGTTGAAAACTGAGCATTATGTTATAGATCAAGGGAAAGTGGAAAAATTCGGGGCAAGGAGTAGCGCCCTCCTCTATACCTCGTTGTAGGAGGTATTGAAAATGGAGCCTTTATGTCACTATCTTCTACGGTGAACCAGGTGGGTTTCGATACTATCTTGAAGCGTCCTGCGTGTCTAACAACACTGAAGAGTGGGGATACAATGAAACAGTCTGTATGTGGATGATTATATATACACTCCCTCTGGCGAAGGAATTAAGGGCTGCCGACAGCGTAATGCAAAGCTCTTTTAACGAATTGAGCACTCTGGTATCCGATAGCGCAGCGTGTAAACAAACGAAATCTAATACATATGCGTTAAAAATCACGAGCTGATGTATGTCACCGAAATGGCTGAGCGGTTAAATACCATATACTGCGTAAAGTTAGGTGGGTTTCGATCCCAGCTTGAAGCGTCCTGTGTGTCTAGTCACACAGAAGAGTTGTAATACAATGAAACAGTCTCTCTGTGGATGATTATATATATATATATATATATAGTCATCCACAGATAGATTGTTTCATTGTATTACAACTCTTATGGAGGTGCCTGTGGTGTAATGGTTATGGTCGTAGGAAATGGACAAGGCGACACGAGTTCAAATCCCGGACGAGACTGATTGCATTTCATAAAGCGCTAATACACTTGGGAAAGGTATGAATCCAATTATTCTCCCTCCAGCTATGGGTAAATAGTAGGGCAGACTAGGTTCTTCAGTCTTGGTGAGGCAACTAGTCTAGGAGAAGGAAAACTCTGAATTCAAACCTGTTCAACTCTGCTTAAAAATTGACCTTGTGACATATCTTTCCCGAGCAGAGGGGTTGGTAAATATGATATATATATATATATATATATATATAAAACAAAATGAACTTTCTCAGAAGCCTTATCCCTCTCTTCCCGTCATTTTGTCTGCCCTATCAATCCCATCCATATCGACTCACTCTCCTTTAAACATCTTTTTCCCTCCCTCTTGATCGCATTATTTACCTATCCTTGAATCTCCTCTTCTTTTTTCTACATTTCTGGCGTCGCACCTTGTTATATTTATTCACTAGCTGAACTTGCAACCTAAGTTTTTCAACTCATTTCTGATGATTGCGACATAACGCCACAGAAACAGCCAAATAACATTTGTTGAGCAAAAGGTGAAATCACAGAGGATCCACGAATATTCAAGTAATACTTATAAGAAGGCGTGTATTTAATTGATAGTTCTTTTTGAGATTATGCTTTAAATCATTGTGAACGATTGATTGATTGAATTTAATTGAATATCAACAGGGCGTGGTTTATTTTGTGTTTAAAAGGATTGTTAAAAAAGGATGAATAATTGGTAAACACATCGAAGATGATCAAAACTTCATCATTATCATCATATCGTGCGGCCAGCACAGATATCCCTGACCCTCTCTCACCACTTCTCTCTATCATTCATTGCTTCTGGCAGGTCTTCAGGGCTACATCCCGTATCCTCACATAGCTGTTATAAGAAGGTTCGAGCTGGTCGTCCTACTTTTGCTCGGCCATATGTGGGGGTCCATGGGAGTACATCACTTATGAGCTCGTCCCTGCTTCTCCAGCAGAGCCCTGCATGTCTTGTTCGTCTAACTTGGATTGTTTTCGTTACGAGAGGCAGGTGGCCGTATAGTTGGTGCCTTGTGGGATGTTGCCGCCAGGACTTGTTCAATATTGCTCTCAACATTCTTGTGTAATTGGCGTCTAGCTTCTTCTCCAGCCGTTAATTGTTGCATTTATTTTTTATAAAAGTTTATCGGATTCATTTTGAAAAATTGATAACTACTAGTGGGATACGATGCAGAAGTGAACATTTTTTTTGTATCATATTGAATATGAAGTTGAACTAGGAGTGTGTGTGTGTGTGTGTGTGTTTACGGATTTGAACGTGGGTGGGCCTAATCAAGTGAAGTAAAAAAAAGTGGGAAAGAAGATTTTCTTTCTCTAAGAGAAAGAAAATCTTCTTTCCCACTTTTTTTTACTTCAGATGTCAGATCACGGGGTGAAAGGCCATGGTCACCATTAAATCTGGTTTTGAGTTCATGACCCAGAGAGATCGAACAGGTAGATTTTTTTAGTACCAACAAATTTTAGATTCTCGGCTCGATAAAAAAAATATTTCTTCAATCGGCGGGAAATTTAGTCCCGGATTTTCTAAATAAATAGAGGTACTATTTACCAACCCCTCCGCTCGGGCAGGATATGACACAAGGTCAATTTTTAAGCGGAGTTTAACAGGTTTTGAATTCAGAGTTTTCCTTCTCCTAGACTAGTTGCCTCACCAAGGCTGAAGAACCTAGTCCGTCCTACTATTTACCCATAGCTGGAGGGAGAATAAGGGGGTTCATACCTTTCCCAAGGGTATTTGCCCGAAAGCGAACGTAATAGCGCGACTGGAGTACGAACTCGCGTACTACGATTCCGCAGTTCATCGCTTTAACCATTACACCACGAGGACACCCCCAAAAATAAATAGAGGTAGCTTTTTGAGTGAAGGGACAGTTGTCTACGCACGTTCTTACAGGTAGTGGTGATAGCTGGATGTCCGCACGTGCCGGAGATATGCCGACAGAAAGAGTACAATATAGTAGCGCTGAGAGTCATGTCGCCTCTCTCAAGTCCGATTGAGAGAAATAAAAAAATATCCAAATCATAAGAATCTTGGACTTTTATATCAGCGTGGGAGACGAAACGGCCGGAAAAAATACCCATGGATACCAATTGTTAAAATCGCCTAAAAGAAGGGGTATTACTCTAATTTCATTCAATAAATAAGCTAATGAAATTCGAAGGAGGAATTTCTTTCAAGGAAATGGGTAGATATGGGTCCTTTTGTAACCCATTTAAAGTATGACCTTATTTAATAACCACTGTGATCGAAATTGTTTCTTTACCGAGGTGGCATTGTGTTTTCACTCCCTGTACTAACTTTTCGACTCAGCCCTTAACCCGATAGAAGCAACCAAAAACATTTACTTTGAGAAAAATGAGGATCACAGATAGACCAGGAAATGACGCACGAGTTGGAAGAACCTACGCAATCTGGCAAGATCCTGTAGGCCAAAAATTACAGAGATCCGTACGTGGAGGGTATCAAGTGAACTTGGAATTTGATGTTCAATTGTGGCTAGTACTAACAAGCCTTTGTTTAACCTATTTGTAAATCATTTAGTCAAAAACATTCTTTTCGGTGCACATCATAAATTCTACTGTAAAGTTTAGATGATTTTTATTTCTCTGACATCAATAATTTAATGACTGGCCTCAGTTCAAAGTTAGAACATTGATTGATTTGCTGCCATTTTGAATTGCCTTAAAAAAATATTTCTACAAGATTAAAATGATTTTTTGCTATAAACCAATTCCAAATAATGATGAGTTTACATTTATGGAAAAAAAATCCTGAAAAATCCTAAAAAGAAAAACAAACTTATTTATTAATAATTCTAATTTAATTTTAATTTAATTAATTTTTAATAATTAATAATTCCAAGCCACATTGAAGTAAAAAGAAACGAAAGAACAAATCGGCCTTAGACCTAAGCCCTAAAGTTATCTCCATTCCATATACCGATTTGAAACCGACAATCAGTAAATTCCTTCACACAAAATGGCAACAACGATGGTACATGAACATCCATAATAAACTCTT
Organism: Sepioteuthis lessoniana; assembly: GCA_963585895.1. Taxonomy (NCBI): domain Eukaryota; kingdom Metazoa; phylum Mollusca; class Cephalopoda; order Myopsida; family Loliginidae; genus Sepioteuthis; species Sepioteuthis lessoniana. The sequence goes on along the minus strand of CAUZXS010005846.1, from coordinate 139,388 downwards.
CCCAATTCAGTCCATCTTGGAGAATTGAAGACTTGCTTTTAAAAAATATAGAAGACAACAAGTCGTTATATCCCAATTGCGCATTAGTCATATATGGCCGACTCACTCTTTCATACTGAAACAGGAACCATAACCACAGTTTTTGACCTGTCAGACAACATGCACGATTAAACACATTCTTATCGAAGGCAGAGCTTTCGTTGTCATCTGAAAGCAATTTTTCAAAGTGAATAGTTTAACTGATTTGTTTGAAAACGTCAACATAGATGACGTTCATTCCTTGCGAGAGACACGGTTGCACGAAAAAATATGGCGAATTAAAACTTGTTAATCTTGTGCAAACAAATGAAATCCTGCTTATAGAAAATTTTACCTTCTAAGTATTCTTTTAGAAATCTATGGTTGAATGTATATACATATAGACAAAATTTGGCGTTAAATAACCTACAAAGGTTGATATGCCATAAAAACCAAAGAACCAATCAACTTTTTATTGAATTACAATCGTATTATTCGAGGTCCGTTCTATTTCCTCAAAGGGTGTTTTGGATATCATTAAAATGAAATTCTAGAAGGTATTGGGAAATAATGCAAATTGCAAATATTGTAACAGTATTTTGTCGGAAACTGTAGAAGTTTTTAAAGAAGAGGAATCATTGATCATAGAAACGAAGTTTTTAAAAAATTTATTTAGAAAAACTTTCCATTTCAAAACGAATTTTGAGCATTGATATTCAATAATACTCCGTCTAATCTGAAATTCCCTTAGGATTAACAAAGAATTATGCGTTATTTTTTTGTTTAGAAATTATTAAACAAATAATTTCTTCTGTTTATATTTGACCATTGCAAACGATTTGTTCCCATCTGTTTTGGTGAGCGAAAACAACAAATATTGTACAACTTAGTTCAAAAGTATCAAATAGTTAAATTTCTTTTCTTTCAAATAATCTTTCTTCTTTAATTTTTGAACTTATTCATGCCGTAAAAGTTATTCAATTTGTTTGATTTTCTGATTTTTACAGAAATTTTGAATGATATCCTTCAAAAGACGTTTGAATTGGTTTGTTTTATAGCATATCATACTATATGGGCAATTTAATGAAAAAGTTATCCTTCTAGAGGAAATTTAAGGTATTACTTAACTCGTAACTGGAGTAATTAGGGAGTTCATCACTTTTCTAATGATCTTAAATGGAAGGTGAACATTATAGCGCATCGGGAATTCGAACTAAGAACGATGTTGTTGTCCAGCATATTTATCCCTTCACCACCAGGTCTCTTCTTCGTTCCTGATTTAAGATTTCTTACCAAATATCTTTTACTATTAACAAAGTAAATAATCTAACTGGTTTGGTTTTATTTGTTTTTATAGCGCATCAACTATTCTAGGTTATTTAATGCCGCATCTTTATACATGTATACTAAATATATATGATTTGGTTTGGTTGGGCTTATGGCATATCAACCATTGTTATCTATTTAATGTAAAATCCTCTTTATACATGTATATTAAATATGTTATTTGACTCATTTTGTAGATAACGTTTTTAAACAAGCCTGAGCTCATTATTTCAGACAGTTAAATGGTTTTAATTATTTTTATCTAATACAAATAATTTTATTCATCATTAACGAATTTTTTGTATACAGTTTAATGGGTTCAAGTATTACTATGTATCACAATTCAATTAATCATCAGTCATTTGTTTACGCACAGTGAAATGATCAAACAGTTCTATTTCAAAAATTCAGTTTTGCATCAGCGCACAGTCATATTCTGGACACTCGTTGGTGGGGGTCTTACCACTCAGCAGAGATTCAGTCAGTGTATTCTGCAGCCTCAGTCGACTGGGACACAGGACACTCGTTCGGGAAGTCTTTCCCATCGGAAGTGATGCTGTCGCCATATCCTGAAGCCCCAGCCGATTGGGCCAAAATAATTTAAAGAATTAGACAATATTTTGAACTTGGTTGCTATTTAATAGCATATCAATCCGTGTGAGTTATTTAATGATGTATATATATATATATATATATATATATATATATATATATATATATATATATATATATGTATGTATATACATATACCGCATTTGACAGCATGTAAGGCGCATGTTTTTACTAAATATACTTTTTAAATTCCCCAGCGTTTTATATGCTATATATAGGTTTAAAATTTGCAATAGTCAGCCGAAAGTAGCTACCTGGTAATATTTGTCACTGCCTCCAAACAGACAGGACTTGACACAAGGTCAAAAGCCTGAAGGCCGATTAAAGTGGGGATAAAGGGGAGGGGACGGTCGTGAACGAGCCGAGACTCGAACCCAGCTAGTCATTGACCAACTAAGTGCAATGTGGGTCTAATGAGTCAAATCTAGGTCCGGGCACGTATGCCAAAATATAACTTGAACTAGACCGTGAGGTCTAGTGCTATACAAGTAGTGCAAGGGGGGTCTGAAATGCAGCTCGTCCACCTGCTGAAATTGATCTGCGTCTTAAATACCCGTGCGTCTTATCTGTCATCAAATACGGTATATAAAATTTAAAAGCGAACAGTTTGTAGGTGAATATTTTTGTTTTTAAACTAACTGATCGAGTGCAGGACAAATGTTTGGCTTCACTGGCATGAGCTTTGTAGATCGTCTTGTTTCGTTGCGGTATCCTATGTATTTGTATTTTTACCTGCAAACTGATGTTTTTAATGATGTTCTCACTTTTAATATCCATACTTTCTATAGTGAAAGATCTATTTAATGTTTTCGTTGATCTTTGGGAATTGTATTGTTAGTGTTTATCTTGTTTCGTATCTCAAAGCCCTGTCGTATTATCTATATATCAAACTTATTTACTCAAAAACTTATATTCTTATGAGAGATTTTACGATATTCAGATATAACAAATTGTTTTTTTAGGTAAATAGATGCAATTAATTTTCAAGTACTCGATGACATCTGTTCATATTTTTTCCATAACTGAAATAAATGAATTTCCTGAGAATTCAAATTTTTGACTTACTGTCTCAGACACATTCTTCGAATAAAGCAACATAAATTAATTAACGAAAAATGAATGTCTTCTACTGTTATTGCGTAAGTAAAAATTTCAGCAATATTTTGATACATACTAGTTTCTGATTAGCATTTCACCAAATCGAAGCAGCTCAAGTTGGTATAGGTGCCCGCTGTAGTTGGTAGCATCGTGGTTTTGTCGCACTAACAGGTTGTACATTGATTCACCACGTGTGTTATTGTTGTATAGCCACATGATACACATACAACTATACACGGAAACAATAATGACGAACAAACGCACTTCTTTAAAAAAAATATACCTCTCACACTTTATTCGAAAGAGTTGCGAAAGGGTTGATGTTGGTTATGTGTGAGAGGTGAGTTGGAGACGGGAACAGACTGCAACATATTAACCCCAAGTTCCTCTGAATTATAGCAGCACTTCTTCCTCATTCTGCTGGGCTGCTCAATCGGGGTCCTGAAGGCCCAAGTCCTCTATCTGGCTCTGTCTCTCACTACGGCATCTTGTCCCCAACTACGACTGGAACTCAAACTATTACTGCAACTCGGACTGAACTCTGCTTGCCTCGAACTCCAACTAACTCAAGCCGTCTGTGGCACCTGGTTATATAATTGTTTGACGACCACCTGCTTCCTGAGGACGTCGCATCTGCACAGAATTCAACCCGCCCATTGGTCAAGGTGATATTCCGATATCTTCGACCGGATGTACGTATCTTGATTGACGGCTCGGTTGAAGGTCAATATGTTACATTATGTGAAAGCTACAGAGATGAAAGTGCAGAGCAACCTTTTTCGGGCACTTGTCTTTTTAAAAATTCGAACTGGGTTTTAACCCCACTGAAACAACCAAAAACATTGTCTGTTTGAAAAATGAAGAAGCTGTTGATCTCAGATTGTTCAAGAAATGAGGCATGGGTTGGAAGAACCAAGGCACTCAGGCAAGATAAGAAAGGCCTAAAATCACATAGGCTAATATGGCTATTTGTTCTTGGTCGGTATCAAGCAAGCTTGACATATTACAGTTCAGTGTTCGTTATATCAATGACCCCGGCAAAACCGTCCCTAACTGGTGAATTGTCGCACACATAATCAAAATATTAGAAACCTTCGACTCACTAGGGTATTGGACAAATTGTGACCATTTTAAATCAATTATTCAACGAGAGTGAGCTCGTATATTTCAGGTCTTATGTACTATGCACCAAACTAGAGTAAGTTGAATATTGACAGTGAAGAAAGAAGTAGAATTACGTATTTCCTTTCACCAGAATTTTGGAAATGACGTAGAAAAGAGTTAGATTATTCTAATGGTGATGACGTAGGTAAGTCTGCTCGAAAGCCTCAATGTAATCATTCTGGCAAGAAAAGAACTTACAGATTGTTGCTGATATGCAGCCCATTATTGACAACCATCCCAACAATTCAACCAGTCAGGGCCATGAGAGTATTTAAGCTTCTTATCAGGCAAAAAGGGCATGAAGATATTCGGTATTTCTCTCACAAGATGAGAAAGGCCTTTTTTTAAAAACCTCAGGCCATGACCGACTAGAAGAATGACAGGGCTGCATAGCATTTGGACAAACATAAGCATCCCCTCCAAAAAATATGCCTCGATTTTTCTCAGATGAGAAAAAAAACTTCTGCCAGGATCAAATGGTGAACTCACGGAACAAACGCCAACTTTCTCTGATCCTGAAATATGTTCCAAACAGATGAAAACTAAACACCCAGTCCCAATCATCATGTTTGGGGTGGTCACCAGTAATGAAAAAGTAATGCTTCCATTTGTCATTAGATTCAATAGAGAAGCCGATATAAAGTACCTAGAGGTGTTAGTGCTCACCTGGAGTGATGGCTTTTGGAAGGCCCTAAGTAAGGTAACATGTCACATAAACAGGAAAACTTTGTCTTCGCTTTCAGAAAACTTTTGTGTCTCCATCACCCCTAACATTCTGCCGCTTAATTCCGTACATGACAATCTCCTTGGTTATTATGCGTAGGGCACAGCTAAGAAAGTTACCAACAAAACCGTGTGCACCAGCAAAGATGAAAGGAAAGCAAGGACAAAGGAAGCATTTACCACTTAAAACAAGGAGACTATCGGAAAACCTTACAACAGATTACTAAGTCGTCTGGAGCCCATGGTAAAAGCCAATGGCGATTTATTTGAATATATTCAATTGAAAGTATTTTTAGAAATGTTCATGTAATTTTAGTTAATATAGGTTATCTGAGTTATTTTAGGTTCTGCGAAACCTCAGCAGCAATTTACCTCTCAGTCTCTTTCTCTCTCACTTTCTCTTTCTCTCTCTTTCTCTTTCTCCTTCTCTCTCTGTCTCAATATATATATATATATATATATATATATATACATGTATTAAGTGGTCACACATTTACCATGACTAGGCAATTTGGGATCGTTTCTGTGCGATGGGAACGTGTAGCCCAGTAGTAAAGCTTTGGCTCGTCTTTTTGTGATTTCTGGTTCGATATCCAGTGGTGGAGATCACGGTACGCACTGCTGATGAGACCTAATAAGGACGAAACAGACGTCAGGTGTTTCGTATGTCGGGTGAAAGTGCTTACTGGATTTTCTAGTCAATAGTAATTCAATTCATCATCATCTTCACGTCGTGCCGCTAGCACAGAAATCCCTGACCCTCTCTTGCAACTTCTCTCTATCGTTCTGGCAGGTCTTCAGGGCTACATCCCGTGTCCTCACATAGCTGCTATATGTAGGTTCGAGCTGGTCATTCTGCTTTTGCTCGGCCATATGTGGGGGTCCATAGGAGTACATCACTTATGAGCTCGTCCCTGCTTCTCCAGCAATGTCCTTCATACCTGGTTCGTCTAACTTGGATAGTTTTCGTGTTGGGAGGCTGGTGGCCGTATAGATAGTGCCTTGTTGGGTGTTGCCTACAAGACTTGTTCAAGATTGCTCGCAACAATCTTGTGTAATTGCCGTCTAGCTTCTTCTCCAGCCGTTTGTTAGCGTCCAAGTAGTGCATCCATACAGCGGTATCGGTCAGGTTTGATTTCCATATGATCGATAATTCATCGATAGCTGTCCCTGTCTTCGTTAGCACCGTGTCGATGTCTTTTTCGGTTGCTGAGACACTGCTTCCTGGGTAGGTGAATTTGTCAACCAGTTTCAGAGAGGTTCCGTCTAGTGTGGAAATGTCGCCTATTTGATTACAGCACATGTATTCAGTTTTATGTGCATTGACATGGAGGCCAATGCCTGCGGCGACTCGTTAATTCCTTTAATCAAATGTATTGCATATATATATAGTAAGAAAATAAAAATGGGAAGAACGTAATATTGTAATCGACTACGAGTACTTCTTGAGGTTGTTATTTTTCTTTGTTTTACTCGCATGGCTTCATCTTTCCCATGACAAAATTTGAAAATAGCCACAAAATTTATAAGTCATGATACTTAACAAAAATGAATAAGTGTTTATAGCCATTCTTCTTAAAATTATTCTCAATCCTAAAGCGTTACAGTAAACGTATACCGTAAAATGGGACAAAACCTCGTAGAGTATTTCGAGGCTGTGCTTTTACAGTTTGCTGTATAGGATATTGCTGGACTGAGTTCTACTCCAAACTGGATAAGGCAGATAGTCGGTTAGGTGATATATATATATATATATATATCGTTTAATTTTGTTTTCGCTAAATAGCAGATCTACCTTCGTTTTTTATTCGATGCCAAAGACATGCTCGTAGAACTGCTTAACCCCCAAATTGTGATATGAGGAGGTTCATGTCTTTCGTTAGGATATTAGTCCAAAAATGAACGTTACACCGTGACTGGAGCTCGGACTTGTTTATTTCAACGCTGCATACTTCATTTTATTCGTTATATTATGAAAACATCATCTCATATATATATATATATATATATATATATATATATATATATATAAAGTATGCCATTGTTTGCATGTGTATATTTACTGTGTGCATGAGTGATTGTACATAGATATATGTGGGAGTATGTGAGTATATATATATATATATATATATATATGAAAATGTACAGTATAAAATCATACTGAAACACTATTACTTAATTTTAATATTTACATACTCGTCACAACCCAAGGCGATTCTCCTGAGAATTCAGTACTTTTCAAAAAACTTTTTAAAACGGCTCATGAAGATATTTTTCTTAGGAAAAAAATTGAAAACAATTTTTTTTTTCGAGCAAAAATATTACTTTTATTTTTTCTGAAAATATTTTCTTTTCAAAGATGTTTTTGAGTCCCACACACACACACACACACACACAAAAAAAAGATGAATGAATTCTTCATATCCGCGTGTTCAGTAATTTTGATAGATACACACGTTCTTTTTAGGTCAGTATCAGAACATCTGCGTGCTAACTGCATTACACAGCGAAAAAAAGTAACACAAGTTGGAATGATAAATTCCTCTTGTGAAAAAAAGTTTTTCTCAGTCTTGAATACAGGTGTTAGGTTGATTACAGTAGTTGTTGTTTCTCAGTGTCCATGTATTCAATATTGAAGAGTTAACCGCCACTTAACATGGGTGATCTTGCCAGATGCAGCGTGTATATATATATATATATATATTGTCATCCACATACTGACTGTTTCTTTGTATCACAACTCTGCAGTGTGGCTAGACAGGCTAGATTCCCGAAGCTGGGATCGAAACCTGGCTGACTGAAACGCCAATCCCAGATACTACCACTCAGCCCCGAGGAAACTAGCGCAAGCGAAGGAAATGTAAACGCTTAGGCATCATATTTGTTTTGCTTACATATATCAGCTTAACGGCTACCGAGAAATCAATTAATTTGAAGAATCTTGCATTACGCTAGTGGCAACCATTTCTTCCCTCGCTAGAGAGCTCAGCCCTACAGGGGTAGGCGAGCATATATATATATATATATATATATATATATACTGCATCAGGTAAGATCACCCAGGTTAATCGTGCGTGAAATCTTCAGTATAAGTTATATTAACATTGAGAAGCAACTGCTACTGTAATCAACCTATATATATATATATATATACGTGAGTAAGTGTATATATATATATATATATATATATATATATATAATTACATATTGGTGTAGTTTTGATGATTTTTTTTATTGTTACTTGGTTTGTTTTGTTATTTTTTTATGCACATTGCGTTTCGACTTCAAAATTAAAATATAAAAACACCATATTAGAATTGTCTTAAGTGTGAGGATCAGTCTGATTCATTTCATTCCTTTTCTCTCTTTCTCTCTCTCTCTCTCTCACCCTCACACACACATCCAAACACACATGTATTTATATAAGTTGAATATAATGTCATCTGTACCTGGTGATTGTCAGTTTTATCGCCTATAGATGAACATTGAGGCGAGAAACTGACATTTGAGAAAACTTTGCAAGAAAAGTGTTTGTTCAAGTATTAAACCCCAAACAAGTATCAAATAAGGAATATCATAAATATGTTACTTAAGTTTAGTGTTTAGTGCATAATCATCAGACAGAATAGAGAGAAAAGTATTCACTCAATCTTATTTTAAAATGGAGAAAATTAATGTGCTTAAAGGAAACATCACAAGAGAAAAATACATTCACGCAGACATATCCAGCTGTCTATCTGGAATTAGTCAGGTAATAAAGACAGGAGTAATTATTAGTCTGTCTACATTTTCATGTCAATTCTCTTTGTCAATATTTTATACATTACATCCTCTTTACTTATTTATAAATTAATGATTTAGAATTACTTCATTAGTCATTCAAGCTATTTGCAAACAGTGCCTAAAGAAGGAGTACCTATGCAATTTGCAAGTTTCTAATTGCCTTTTGATATTTTCAAAGGCATTCATCAAGGCTCTGTTGTATATTGACCCTCGACCTAGCCGTCAATCAAAAGATGCACCTGTGTAAATAAGCGGAAGAACAGCGTAAGCAGGTGGACGTTAGAAAATAATATAACCAGGTGCCCGGGCGGTTCGAGTTAGCTGGAGACAGGATGCCAGCGTGAGAACCAGCTTGCAGACTGAGGGCTTTAGGTCCTTAGTGACCCACGGTTGAGCAACCCAAGCCAAGATGCGAAAGACGTGCTGCTATGGTCGAGGAAGAACTTGGGTCAATATAGCAGTCCGTCTTTGTCTCCACTCATTTCTCACACACAAGAAACATCACCTTTTCGAAAATAAAGTGTGAAAGATTTATATTTTTATAAAGAAGTGTATTCTTTCGTTATTGAAGTCGTCATTACCGGTTAATGATGTTTCCGTATGTTAGTGTATATTTGTATATGTACACGTGTAGTTGTATTGTGGCTATCCAACAAGCTCTCGACGATGTTGTATTGCGTATCGAACATACACACACTTACACACAACAGATTTTATATTCATAGGAACGTTTTAAATGCTCATACATTTTTAGTAATAAGTAAGTAAAGTTAGCGACCATAGTCGAGGGTGACCCGAAGGCTCCCTTTTCGATAGCTACTACACCAAGGTGTAGGGGAGGGCGCTACTCCATTCCCTGGATTGCTCCACTTTACCCTTGAACCGTACCTTATAATGCTGAGTGTTAAGCAAGGTGGTATCAAGTTCCATTTTTAAAGTCTTTGGTATGACTCGACCTGGGATTGAACCCAGGTCTCCCGGGCCATTGGCGAACACTCTAACCGCTGGGCCACGTTCATAATAGTTTACAGGGTTAGAAGAGTCTCTAGCCCGTCAGAAGGACTGAAAATAATCCTGGTTATCACAGAATTTTAAGCCTAAGATATTTAATCTTTCAATGGAAGATTTTGGGCTTCAGATTCTAGATACGCGCTCAGTTTTTTTCCGTTAGTTCTGGTTACTAAAATATTATAAATCCCTCTTATGAATAGAACGACTCGAACCTAAGGAGTAATGTCTTTAAATAATTCTCATTGCCTTTTTAATTGATGAAACGGATTCATTCATGAATAATTTATTTATGATACTATTACATCATAAAAACAGAGAATATTAAAGAAACAAATACAGAAAGTTATCATTCATAAACTAATCATTTATTCACGTCTCATACAAAACAGACATTTCATAGACTTTTTGCTGTCAGCTGGACAATCACGTTGAATGAACTAACAGTAATCCGTCATCCTCAGAGTATCTCTGTGTATCAGGTGTCCTTTTTTAAAAGTTCTTAAATCTTAGTGGAATCGTTCGCTCTGTTTACATTTAAGTCTCTAAGGTTTTCTGGGAAACGATCTAAGTGGTTGTCTAACGTTACGCCACGCACTTCGTAACGATACGGGTCCTAATAGAAAGGGGTGTAACGCCATTGCATTAGATGGGAACATTGGATCAGGGGGACGCTCGTGTGATGAAGTCTTACCACAGGTTACCATCTCGAATATAAGTTGGTGTTACATGCTTTTTCTAATACAAGGTTATTAAGTTGTTTACAATACGAAGGTGTTTTATTCTGACCCAACATTTTATCGCAGTCAACGTAAACACTATGGGAAGAGGGAGGAAGACATCATTAGGGTCAATGAACAACCATATGGCACACCAAATAGACAGCCATCTCTGACTGACTTTTTTGACTCTCTGAACAGCTCTTGAAGACTTACCGAAGACAGACCGAAGGCTCCCTTTATCTATCTTTTATATAATCTATCTTAATTACTTATTGAATCATTTGATGCCATCAATGTGACGTCATCTCACGAAACCATTGAAACATGGGCGCCTCTGGTTGTGTAATGGTTAGCAAGCGAGACTTGTAAATCCACACAAATGAGCTCGAGTCTCTTTGGGTGCCCCATTCATATGGCTTTGTGCCACATCTAAGCCAAGAGGATTAGTAAATTACAATTACTTTCTAGAATCAGCACGTGTCACAAACCCTTATTTCCCCACGCCGGTTGACAAGCCTTGATTTGTTTATAATCCATATCCTGTCTTTACCAACGTTATTTTGACGAGAGGTGTCAAACCTGGTCGCCACCTATGCACACGTATGAGCTTTGCTAGGAGCTACACTAAAATTCATCTTACAATTTCATCAAATAAATAGAATAATTTATAGAATCAATTAATCACCCTAATTATTTTACTTTTGAGAAAGTAATAGACTTTAATAATCATTAATACAAAGAAATTGACGGTAAAAAATAATAATTCGTTCAGAGATATCATCTTCTTTATAGAAACAAGAACATTCCTTTCAACCAGAATGAACGAAGACGATGCATCTGCTACAACATTATTTAATGAGCCTTTGAAATGTTTATCAAGTCGGCTGGGGTAGTAGAATACATCGACTGCTTCTCAGCTGAAGGGTTAGACCCTACCAATGAGTCTCAGGGATATGACACGAAACAATCTGATGGTTAGGTTCCAATAATGCTGGAGCTTTGGGGAATGCAGCGTACCCCTTCATTTTCATCGCTCTCTGTTCTACTCTGGTCCGGAGTGGTAGCACTTGATAGGGTAATATGTATGGGTAAAATAGAACTAAACAGTGTACTTATGCCAATTTGAATCGCTTGAAATAGAACTGTTTTGACATTTAAACTGCGTACTTAAGCTCATCTAAATTTTTTTGGATCGAACTGTTTTTTTTTAAATTTTGAAACAGTGCTTACGCTAAACTGAATAGTTTGAATGAGAACTGTTTGACAAAACTGAATAGCTGTAAATGGAAATGTTTTTGACAATTAACATGTCTATTTTTCTAAGCTGAGTTGTTTGAAATAGAATTGTTTATTTGTATAAAAATGGATTTGGCATTAAATAACATACAAAGGCTGATGTGTGATAAAACCCAAACTATGTTCAGCATTAGAAACTTTCAAAGCAGCACCCTTTTGGTTCAAAACCTGTACAAACTGTTTCTTTAAACGCTGTTTGAAATCCAATGGTAGTAAAATTATTTCATTTCTGTCATCCAAAGCTTCGGAAATGACTTTTTTTTTCTGTTATCCTGTTTTATCTCAAAAGCCCTTGTTTACTCATGCAGTGCTCATGTTTAGATTTACACTTCCAAAAACTGAAAAAGCGTGGATACTTTACTGACCCAGGTGAAAATTCCCCATCTTCTGCGACACACAGAAGTGCTAGTAGCGTAATAGTTATTGTCCTTGGAAATAGACACGGAGCCACGAGTTCAAAACCTGGACGAGGCTGATTTCAATTCACATTGCACAAATACCTTTGGGGAAGGAATGAATCCAATCAATCTCCCTCCAACTAATGGTAAATAGTAACGTAGACTGAGTTCTTTTGCCTTGGTTAGACAACCAGTCAAGAAGACGCAAAACTCTGAACCTAAACCTGTTAAACCCCGCTTAAAAATTGACCTTACGTCACATCCTACTAGAACGGAGAGGTTGGTTAAATAGAGATACATAAAGATTAACCATTGGAAATTGAGGTAAGACATCTTCTGTAGGACCTGGGAGGTTGATCTTTGCACTTAATTCTTTGTTGAAAAAAGCAACATTCCTTTCTCTTGGAAAGAAGGGCAGTAAATGCAATTCTTTTTACGATAACCTGTGATTTTTGTCCTGGTTGAAATAGTACTATTCTGCTAATCAGAACACCAAAACTTCTTTTGATTTCTTCAATAAATTGAGCTTCAGCTTAACAAAAATTGATGAGTTTCCTTTAAAATTTATCTCATTTTACCCTGAGCACTGCCTACAGCTTAAGTAAAGGATTAATTTTCTTCAAGGAATTCTGCCACACAAATCTATAATGGGGCAGATATTGTAAATCAGAATGCTATAAATGAGTGTGCAAATATGAATGAAGCAAGTTATTTTATCGAATCTAGATTAGGAAAAGACCATTTACACCGATAAATTTGTTAAACCCCTTTATGTTTACAAGACAGAAGTAAGACTGCTTTTTCAATAACAATAGGGATGCCAAATGTTAGAGATTTCTTCTCCCCATTTATCTACTGTTGAACATGCTCAACGCAAGTTTTACTGACGATTTGTTCAGCCTATATCGTATCTTGGTTCTCGGGTTTCATTCTGAAATAGTTTCCGATTTTCATAAAATCAGATATGGATTTTATCTGTTCCAAGAAAGCGTACTGTCTACGAATATAGCCAAAAAGAATCCAGATGATTCAAAGACTTTTTCGAGTGGACGCCATGTTATCACTTGCAAATTGGATATACAACATTCAGTGAACATTCATTGTAGAGTGAATTATCTCAAAAAACAGCTGCAAGAACGACATAATGGTTATATGATTATTCAATTTATTGAATATATCTTAAATCAGCTCTAAAATCTGAGTCATCAAGAATTTTTTAATATTTTCCCTACTATCATCCTTCTCAAAAGGGGGAGGAAGCTACTTGCAGATTAAACGTAAATCTAACATGTTTATTCCAACTACAAGGAATACATCCATAGTTCCTTTGTTTAATGGCATATCAACTTTTGTAGGCTATTTAATGCCAAAACAGTTGCTACAATGCTAAGTGGGGGTTCATAGCTTGAAGAACAATAGCTAGGAGAAGAAGGAGGGTCATACCTTTCCCAAGGGTATTTATCTGTATAGCGAGACTGCAGTTCGAAATTTTCTTACTACAATTCCACAGTCTATCGCTTTAACCACTACACCACGAGGACACTCACCGAAGAGATCCATAGAATTGAAGCTTGTTTATCCGATCTCTGGGGTAATGGAAACAATGATTTTGATAAATCATTTAAATAAGAAAAGATAAACCTGCCGGCTCATTGACCAAGTGGGTAGAATGTCTACAAATCGTCCGGGAGACCTGGGTTCAATCCCAGGTTGCGTCTTACCAAATACTTTTAAAATGGTACTTGATACCTCCATGCTTAACACTCAGCAATATAAAGTACGTATCGAGGGTAAAGTGGAGCAATCCTGGGAAAAGAGTAGCGCGCGGGCTACACCTTGGTGTAGCAGCTATTGTAAAGGGAGCCTTCAGGTCGCCCTCGACTGCGGTCGCCAACATATTTACCCTGCTAGACCAGTAGCTTTTGTCATTTGTATGCGTGAGAAATCAAAAATCGATCAATTGATTAGTAAGTATTGACCAGATGATATTTCAAAATTTTTGTCTGATTCGGAAAATGAGAAATGCGAGGAGAAATAGCGGCTTAGACAAAATTATCCACTAACCAAAAATGTCTTATATATGAAATACTCTTTACTCATCATTATCATCATCATGTCGTGCTGGTAGCACGGATATGCCTGACCCTCTCTCGCCACTCCTCCCTATCGTTCATCGCCTCTGGCAGGTCTTCTGGACAACATCCCGTATCCTCACATAGCTGCTGAATGTATGTTCGTGCTGGTCGTCCTGCTTTTGCACGGCCATGTGCAGGGGTCCATAAAAGTGCATCTCTTATGAGTTCGTCCCTGCTTCTCCAGTAGTGTCCTGCATGTCTGGTTCGTCTAACTTGAATAGTTTTCGTGATAGGAGGCAGGTGGCCGTACAGTTGGTGTCTTGTGGGGTGTTGCCGCCAGGACTTGTTCAAGATTGCACGCAAAAACAATTACCGACGCCGACTACGCCGATGACATAGCGATACTAGCAGATACACCCGATCAAGCTGAAACACTACTGCATAGTTTGGAACGAGCAGCCGCAGGCATAGGCCTCTATGTTAATGCATACAAAACGGAATATATGTGCTATAATCAAACGGGTGACATCTCCACTCTAGAAGGAACCCCTCTTAAACTAGTAGACAAGTTCACTTACCTGGGAAGCAGCGTCGAATCAACCGAAAAGGACATCGAAACGAGGTTAACGAAAGCATGGACAGCTATCAATAGGCTATCGATTATATGGAACTCAGACCTAACCGATAAAATGAAACGCAGTTTCTTCCAGGCAGCGGTCACATCGATACTGCTATATGGGTGCACTACATGGACGCTAACAAAACGGCTGGAAAAGAAGCTAGACGGCAATTACACAAGAATGCTGTGTGCAATCTTGAACTCTTTACTACATCAGCTAAAATTACCACGTATTTCATTCTGTGAGATGAGTCCATGTAACATCAAAATAAACCTGAGAGGGTTTCTGAGACAAAGAAATGTTTGTCTTTTCAGTTCTGTAGTTGAGGTCCTGTGTTCACCTTCAATGCATGAGTTTATAACAAGTTCGTTTAATATCTGTAAAGAATTGGTTTTATTCAATAGAACTTCTCTAATTCAGTAAATATGTTTTTTTAAAAGATAATCTGTCTTGAATAAGAAATGCCCAACTAAAAATCTTCACAGGAAATGGATTATAGCTTATAATTTAATACAACTCTAAATTGTTTCTATAAAAAGATAATATTATTCCAAACCAAAGACGCGAAAAATTAGTTATCTTTAAAGGAACTTTGGTCAATCCAAAGGATAGGATTATTTGCTAATCAAAAAGATGAAACAAGTTCTCAAGTGAGTTTGTTTTCATAAAACAACGGTGTCTATTTGTCCAAGTCTTCTAACTTAGATGAAAAATGATAAAATGGTTTATATATATATATATATATATATATTGTCACGTGATAGGCCACAGAAGGAGAGAAGTAAGATCAATATACCCTACCCTTCTGTGTTCGAATTAACCGGCCCCAAAGATTGACCGTTAAAAGAGGAATATGAATGAAGGTCAACTCCTCGCGACTTGCCTGTTGAACGAAGTAACGAATCCAGGTCAGAATGAAAGCTAAGGGCTACCTACACCGGACGTACGGAAAAGGAATGTACTCACTGAGTAGCATGATCGGAGAGGTGGAGGAGGAGGAAAGAGCCAAATTATTAGCAGAAAAATTATCGCCGGAAGTAGTACCCTTTTCTTCAGAGGAAATTGGGATAAAGAATTTAATTTTAGGACGGAGGTCGCCGTGAAAGGACGTGCTGACCTGATGCCAAAAAACTCCCGGGTACCTCGCCCGTGAAAAGAATTGAGTTCTCGGACAGCAGTTGGCGTGACAAGATGTGTTGAAACTGTCGCCGAAACTCCGGGAAAGAGCGGAAAGAATCTTGGACAGAAGATAACAGGTGGCTTCCCGCCAAATTCTACAGAACACCGCTCGCCCGTAAAAGAGAGGAATCTAGGAAATGAACTCCTCGGAAAAGAGATAATAAAATCTTAAACTGTTTTTCCTCCTAACCTTCCCAAATATTGTAACTTTTATGTATTCAGAAAAGGAAAAAAATAGACTGAAGAAATTCGTTTCATAAACTGTAAACGAACGAATGGACTAAACAACCTTTTCAAGTGTTAAAAGTAAAGAAAGACAGAAGAAAGAGAGAGAGAGAGAGAGAGAGAGAGAGAGAGAGAGAGAGAGAGAGAGAGAGAGAGAGAGAGAGAGAGACATTTGTGTTTAAGGCTGTCTGCTGGTTTGATATCGCCGGCACCTTAAAAGAAAAGAAAGGAACTGTTGCTTAAACCTCATAAGTATTTGTTTGATCCTGACGTATTAAAATTTTGTTATATTTTAAATATCCCCTCGTGTCGAAATTTATTCGTTGTGTTGTTTACCGATCGAGTTGCCTCCTTTTGCACATATCTTTTTCAGCTTCGTTCGCTTCAATTTATACTCGCTAAATGTCTCATTCACCTTAATACACAAATACGGGAAATTGGAATTGCCGACTACGGTGAATAATATTTTATCTCAACCTAGAAGTCCATGTTTTCCGTTATCCGAGGAGGTAGGAAGACGAAAGGATTTGGTGACAAATGTAAAGTGAATTTGGAAACCCCTTGCCAGCAGCGGCCAGTCTAGCCCCAAATTAACACCCACACTATTTGCCAGTTACCTAATGCCCGAAACAGGCGTCCTG
>CAUZXS010005846.1:0-120000 GCA_963585895.1 Sepioteuthis lessoniana | reverse complement strand
GATGAAATATTCCACCACAAAACAAAATTATATTTTCCGTTTACACGAGGCAATATATCTAAAACAAATTATCAACTCTATTCTCAAAAGGAACATTGACATTTAAAAGCAAAAAGAAAATCTCTCACAATACAAAAATGTATGGAATAGTTTTAATCAATTCAAATAAAATATTTTGTTATATTTACAACGTTTTGGCCGATATGTCCTCCAGCCTTCTTCATGTGCTTCTTGTCGGGAGCCTATACAGATTTTCAAACCACGTCCTTTATCGAATACACGGTTCGGGGTCGCTTGTTTTAATCCCGTTAACCATGACTGAGTGCAATGGTTAAGTATTTCTGTATCTTAATCGCTTGAAGTCAGAAATATTGCTGCAACTTCCAGTTATTTGTCTCTTAGAAGATTAGTGAACTAACGCCTATAACTGTTAATCTATGAGTTCTGCAGGAAAATTCAGAATAAATTTTGGGAACTTAGAAACTTAATATTCTTACATCAGTATGATTACTACTTTTGTCTATGTTTTTTTTTTTTACCTGAGCTCATATTATGATTTTTTTCTGGAGGTTTCCTGACTGCAGGCCTGTAGCAATACAGGAATACTTAACTCTTGTACCTGGTTATAGTTAACGGAATTAGAGCAAGCGACCCGCGTGGATTAAATAAAGGACGTGGTTCGAAATTCCGGCTCGGCTCCCGAGTTCGATAAGAAAAACCGGAAAAAGGCCGGAGGACACATCGACCGAAACATTGTGAATATAGCGTTAAAGATGAAGACAATAGTCCGAAAACCCTGAACGATAAAAATCATCATGTTTCGTCACAGAAATTCAAACAACTAAGAGTTTGCGTTTAATTCAGCAATTAAATAATATAGAATCCACATAAAATAATAAGTAAAGCATTTGAAAATAGAAAAGTAAACATCATACACTATATAAAATAACCGATGACTCGAATGCACTTTTGAGAATGCACCAAAAAGAGATTATTCTTCCGATCATGGACTGCATAAAAGTATAGGAAGGGATACTCACATCCAAGGGGAACCTCTAGATCTGAAGAGTTCATTGACGAGAAACTATCATAAAGCTCCGTTTTCTCTGTTCAAATTTAGATCTGCCAATGCTTTATCACCAATACAGAGTCCTCCTTACAACAATTAATTATATATATATATATACATTCTTATGAATCTCGTTTATAAGTTCATATCACTGTGTGTGTGTGTGTGTATGTGTGTGTGTGTGTGTGTTTTGATATTACTAGATAATAATCAAATGATGTCAGAATTTTCCTTTTCGTCTTATTTTTTCATGTCAAACCTGGTTTAGTATACAGGCAATCTTTATTGCAGATATTTTGATATGTACACTGAAGTTATGTAAAAAAAAAAAAAAAAAAAAAAAAAAGAAAAAGACACAACTAATCATTCAAGGTCTTATTTTGTTGCAATAATAAAAATATTATCATATTTTCCTAGAACCGTTTTCATTTACCTACGTTTATATGACATAAATTTCCTTGATGAATTAATGCTTCCTAATGTGCTTCCGTCTTAAGACACTAACATATGCAAAAAAAAAAAAAAAAAGACAAGCTAATTCATATTCAGATATCAGCTTGCTATTATTTTGAAATTCTTTTTCAGTTTAATGTATTTTCTATGTATTCAGTAAAATATTAGAAAAAAAAAAAGTTATGTCAACTCGGCATTTGTGCGCGTACGCTCGTTTCTGTGTATAGAATCACATATTTCTCACCAAATCTAGTCAATGGATGAAAACAACTGCTACTGAGACCGACTTGCAACTAAATTAATTCTGAACCAAGACCCAAAATGATGATGATAAAAAAATATAGCTGGTAGTATGTCTGCCCCATGTGGGAAAATACTACATTTATCCAAATATTCTTTCAAACAAACATTTTTTTAAATTTACCATTTTGGGGCAGTGAGTAAATTCGGTCACCGAAATATCCTTAACGCGAGAGGGTAAGATTGGACTTAACTTTAAAATGCTTAATAATTTTGGATTTTGTATGATATTCCCCTCCAAAAGTGCCGCTTGTTAAAAAAACCCGCATTTAAATTAAAAAGAAAACACAATTTTATTATTTCTAAAGCTGGTAAAAAAGATATGTTGAGAAAGGGATCAGTGAATATTCACGATATAATCCCCCTACTTTAAAAACAAAGAAGAAAATGTACATCTATATCCTTGCTCTATATAATAATTATGCAGATCCGTGTTTCCAATCCTCCAGGGAACACATGGCCCTGGAGGTGACTGTGTCTTCTGTAAATATTACGGATGTAACTTGCATGACATTCAGTTTGATTGGCTGCGCAATTACCATAACTAGTTAATTTGGCATTACTTGGGTTCGATATGGACTGATGGCTCATTTGTAGAGTTTCGGCTCTGCAATCTGTGGTTGCTGGTTCGATCTCAAGTTGTGAAAATCACGGTACACACGGCTGATAAGACCTAATAAGGACGAAACAGCTGTCCAGTGTTTCCATATTGTAACGTAATGGCCAAGGGATTTCGGTTCATGCCTTTGAGTTCAGTTAGGCTGAGAACCTTTCGGCTCAGCACATGGGTTAGTTAGGTGCCAACATTGATGCAGGTGTTAACGCGGGAGCGCCCGGGCGGACGAAGGTGTAACTCAGATGTCACAATAGTCCGAGACGAAATGGGTGACGGAGTGTGAGTGACGTCACGCACCGGAAGCGCGCAGAGGTTTGTGGAGAATTGAAAGAAAGTTAGAGAGTTGAGTACTAGACGCCAAACGAGGAGGATCGACTTTTGGAGCTCGCAGACGCGAGGCGAATTTGCGCCCTACGGGGGCAGCTTGTGATTCGGGCCAAATGAATAAGACAGCGTAGAAGATTGTGTCTCTCCTCCTTATGTCGAAGCTTTTAACTCAAAGTTAATAAAAAGATTTCGTACTTGAGAGAGAAGTCGCTACGTGTTTTCGCATTTCGAGATTCCTATGTTCTTTATGTGTTCTACGTTATGTATATACGTAATGAACGTCCCATGTACATTTCGCAAATAGCCGTATTTACTTATAGTACAATATGTCGTGCGTAAGTTTTCACCGGATTTTGTGTTCATGGTAATTCAATTCAAAATATAATTCCTCTACTTAAAAAAATGTTTAACGGGATCAGTGAATAAAAAATTCTCTTACAAATACACTTGAATGATATATTTTCCACCAGGAAAACAGTTTATTGTAATTTTGAAACTAATATGTTTTTTTTTAATTTACAACCGTCTTTTTTTTAATTTTATGGTCAAAAGTTCATTTAAAATGAACTGTTAAATTCTGCATAAGATTGACCTTGTGTCATATCCTGCTCGAGCGGAAGGGTTGGTAAATATGGTAAATATGGATTCTCACTGGGTGCCTTTAAACTCGTGGTTTATCTTCTTATTACTACTACCTGCGTTTTCCCCAAATTCACAAGACCAAAAATTTTAAAGATATTTTCTCTCAGTGAATATCGGATATAAAAAAATAGGCAAAATTAGATCTAGAATAATTTGCTTTTACTGAGAGAGACACACCGAATGGCCTTTTTGTTGCTTGGGTTAAAAAAGCAGTGTGATCAATACATTCTGATCGATGAATTAAAGAAAAAAACAAAGCAAAATAAACATTTATTTTCCAACCCTTTACTAGGATTCGACTAAAATTAGACTATAGCTACAATCACTTAAAGTAGAACAAAGCTCATTTTAATAAATGCTCAGCGCATATGAATGGTATCTCAGGACCCATGACTCGTCCTTTCTTTTTCGCATATGGCAGGGTAAATTGGTACACAAGACTGAGAAGTGTCCAGTCAGCTTCTGTTCTCATTGATTTGTGCCTACATCGTTCTTCGTTGCAACTTGGGTAGATCAAAATCTGCGGAAGATCAAGTTGATACAGTAAGAAAATGAAATTGTATTTATCCAGACCTCTATAATTGTTATTCTTAAATGTAATACTGTAAGTGAATGGTACAGTAGTATGAATAGATAGGTTATTGTTGGGTATCACGTACCTTTTCGGCAGAATGAGCCAGTCTCATCTGCTATATAGATAGCAGTAGCTTAGAAGACCAGTAAGCCTGAGTCTGAATTAGTCTGAGCAAGTCAGATTCAAGTCTGGATAAGTCTGGAAGGTGAATAGCCGCTCCTTATAATGGAAGCCAATAACTATTGTTGAACTATATTCTTATTCTAGCCAGTAATCTTATGTTCTTATAACTAACAGCCTCTCTCTAGTAAATACTTGTTCCTGTAAATATAACTCTTTTTCCTCGTATCTCGTGGTTTGTCTAGTTATGACTACTACCTGCGTTCATTTACGAGTTCAAATCCTGGACGAGACTGATTGCATTTCACATTGCACTAATACCCTTGGGAAAGGTATGAATCCAATTATTCTCCCTCCAGCTATGGGTAAATAGTAGGACAGACTGGGTTCTTTAGCCTTGGTGAGGCAACTAGTCTAGGAGAAGGAAAACTCTGAATTCAAACCTGTTAAACTCCGCTTAAAAATTGACCTTGTGTCATATCCTGCCCGAGCGGGGGGGGGGTAAATAGTACCTGCGTTCATTAACCAGAACGCAACAGTTATCAATAAATAATTAAATACATGGATAGAATGAAAATAAAAAAACAAAACAATAAATGAATAAAAGCATCTGAAAGAAAGATGAGTCGACAAAGTTCAAAATCTCGCCCAGTGAGCTTGGTGTCTCATGATATGCATCATCTTGCACACGCGACTGCAAACAGCAGTTAACCCATTTAACTGAGGTCACCAGACTCTATCGGCCTTCTTGTTCATGGAATGCAAATCCAGTTTGGTGGTATAAATTTCATATACTTACGACTTTTCCAGGAAGTCGTGAAATGCAGTCCAGCAGGTTCACAGTAGATTAAAGACTCCCAGATTATTTTCATTGGTGGATGTAAGAAAATAAATAGCTGGTCTAGTATGTCTGATCCTCTTGGAGTTGTCTGTGGTGTAATGGTTATCGTCGTAGGAAATGGACACAGTGACACGAATTCAAATCCTGGACGAGACTGATTGCATTTCACATAGCACTAATACCCTTGGGAATGGTATGAATCCAATTATTCTCCCACAGCTATGGGCAAATAGTAGGGCAGACTGGGTTTTTCAGCCTTGGTGAGGCAACTAGCCAAGGAAAAGAAAAACTTTGAAGTGAAACCTGTTAAATTCTGGATAAAGTTGACCTTGTGTCATATCCTGCCCGAGCGGAAGGGTTGGTAAATATGGTAAATATGGATTCTCTCTGGGTGCCTTTAAAATTTTGAACACAAAGGCTAAATGGTTTCGTTTTAAATTCAATTAGGGCAAGTTCATATCAAAAAGAAAAAAGAACTCTATGAATTAAAATTTATAATTTACTGTTCATGAATAGATTATACGTATATTGTAAACTGAATACTTCATTTATAGCAGTTTTATTAGGTCTTCTTTTTTATGCTAGTCTTTCTTAAAAATGTCAAAAATCAACCAAAGAATATTTTTGAAATATTAGCTGACCAAAAACAAAGCAAAACTACGTTCTAAGTTTTAGATTAGTTGTTTATTTACCACATTCGTTTTTAGACCAATAATGATGAATTCGATTCTCAAATGCCGTTAATGTTTATTCCCTTAAATTTACATTTAGGAAGGCATGAAGTCTTAAAATCTTATGGGGGAGGCAAAGGAAGCAGTCATGTATATCTATATATTCTAAGGGAACCTAACTAGCCGCATTCGTCGACCCATTCAAAATTACAATATATAGACAGTAATCCATCACCAATCACGCTACAAACACCAAAGTACCACATTTACTCTGTGAAAAGACCTACTTAAAAACCACGAATGGAATGATTGATTTTATTTACAATATATGGTTTATTTACAAAAATGTTATATGATGGGGATGGGAGAAAAACCCCGAAATATACAAAAGACGCAACAAAGGAAAAAATTCCCCGTTTGGTTGCCCTCCCATCCTCCCCTCTAAGAAGTGGAGGCCGACTGTTTTCCGGTGTCCGAAAACACCGAAAACAAGCCGGACCTTCGGATCTCTTGCTTTTTGTTGTCATGTGTCAGTTGCGTACAACAAACTGCTGCCAAATTTATTCATCAGTAAACCTTACTTGTGTTTTCAAAAGTTCATATTTTGTATCGTTTATCGAAAACAAATTGTTTGGATTTCAATAAGCAATTACTACAATGGTCCAGGAGATTGGGGTTCAATCTCAGTTCGAGTCATACCAAAGACTTAAAAATGGTACTTGATACCTCCTTGCTTATCACTCAGCATTATAAGGTACGTATCAAGGGTAAAATGGAGAAATCCAAGGAAAGGAGTAGTGCCCTCGCCTACCCCTCGGTGTTGTGGCTACTGAAAAAAGAGCCTTCGGGTCGCCCACGACTACAGTAGCCAACATTACTTACTTTACAAAGAATAATTAGGACCGATTTATGACGAAAAACCTTATCTACAAGACATGAAACTGTTTCACATTTTGCATTCAGCAGCAACGCATGAATTTTCACTGAAAAAAATTTAGCATTTTAATCAAATTGACACTAGTATTTCTTGGTTGTACTTCTTTTCTTGTCGCTAAAACTTCCGTATTTAAGAAAATAACAATAGCTGTGGAAATATCGATTTTGTAAAAGCAAATTTTGCACTAATTTTCCGTTCAGAGAAGCTTTGCAAAGAAACACAGCTTACCTGGTGCATACGATGAGTTTCCAGACTTTTTTCGTATGGGCATATAAAACGATATGCAATATAAATTCTGTTTTAAACTTGGAAAAATTGCCACAGAAACGTATGGAATGGTTCAGACTGCTTTTCGACCCTCTTGCATGAATCGAGCATCAGATTTTGAGTGGCATAAGAGATTCAAGGAAGGCAGGGAGTCTGTGGGGGATGATGAGAGGTAAGGGAGGAGTAAGGAAGTCAATACACCAGAGTTGATTGGCCAAAGGGTTAGGGTTAGAGTTACTATGTTGAGGTTTTAAGGGAGTTCAGGTAGAGATTATGTCGGAAGAAATTTAGTCAGTGGCATTTCCACGAGGACAATACACCAGTCCACACCTCCATCCTTGTCACAGACTATTTGACAAAGCTGGGCATCAAGACAGTTCGTCACCCTCCCTATAGTACAGACCTTGCTCCCCATGACTTTTGGCTATTCCCTAGGCTCAGAGACTGTCGTTATGAGACAAAAGAGGAGATGAAAGAGGTTGTCACAAAGGTCATTGACACGCTCACATAAGAGAACATTCATGGGGCCTTCCAGAAGTTGTTGGAACGGTACAAGTGCATTGCAACCGGAGGAGAATACTTCTAAGGGGACTAGAGTTCCATGTGTGTACTATCAATAAAAGTGCCCGTACGAAAAAAGTCTGGGAACTTATCGTATGTACCTCATATTCCTCTATGTATTTTATTATAGATTTTAAGAATAGTCGTAAAATTACACAAATCATCAGTCTTCCATAAGATGATTTCGCGTTCAAACTTATGCTAAAAGGAAGGCTGATATCATGACAATAAAATCTGATTATATTATATGATGTAATAATTTGTAAAAGGTAGGAACTAAAATTTTAAAATACCGTGGTCAATCAATCAATCAATCAATCAATATATATATATATATATTAGTCAATGTCAAGTTAGCCAATGTTGCAAATGATTCTATTTAGGATTTTCTTTCTACAATCGCCATGTAATTCAAAATCCAGTGGAGATTTCAATGTAGAATAATAAATTAGAATAAAAAGCAAATAATTCCATATAAAAGAAAAACCTTTTAGATCATTCATATTTGTTTGTGATAATATTTATTTTAGTAGACTGTTTTTTAAAAGAATAGATCTGCATCTTCAGACAAAGAAATGGTGAGAGATCTCCCATCATTTCTTTGTCTGAAGATGCAGATCTAACATTCTAAAAAATTAAAGGTATGCTTAAATAAATTTTATCACAAACAAATATGAGTGATTTTTAAAGGTTTTTCATCAATATGATATATATATATATATATGTATGTATGTGTGTGTGTGTGTGTGTTGCAGCCTAGGAAATGTATGCAAAAACAACTTTATTCACTACTCTAATGTAACGATCTTACCTTATTACATAAAGAAAATAAGATTACCCGCGCTGATTCCTCAGGCTTACGGTAATTCTTTTCAGATTTCTACCCACTTCTTTTTCGACGGCCACTACCCTAAGTATATATATATATATATATATATATATATATATATACAATAATTTGTTTAGATTTTTATTTTCTGACGAGACGAGACCAAAAGAAAAGTTTCCTGTATAGAAATTAGAAATATTTTAATTGATTTTAAAACATTTTATTTAATTTAAAATGTATATACTTTTAAAAACACTTTAAATTCTGCACGTAACACAGAATCTTAATACGTATAATTGTTGCCATTTATGTAATGCAATGCTCTTCTTATGAATTGACCCCTTCGGTCTCAGTTAGCGTAAAATGTAAACAAATGGATCATTTTTAAACATATACGGTAAATTTTCACGCTTACGCTGAGATTGTCACTAGTCTGATGTTATGTTATCAGGCTATAATAAAGTTTGTTGGTTTCCGTGCCCAGCTTTAGGCATCTCGCATGTCTAGCCACAGTGATGAGTTATGATACAACGAAACAGTCTGTCTGTTGATGATAGTATATATATATATATATATATATATATTGGTGATGATTCTGAATGTATTTCTTTCGGGCCTGAAGAGGAATTTTCTCAAATCTTATCTATTTGGAAGTCTTACAAATTTTTTCGCGACAAAACTTTTAAAAAACTTTTTAAGCTAAGTTCTTTTTAATGCCTTAGAATGATGATTTAGATGAATTTTGCTATTAGTTTTCTAAATGTTCCATTAAGAAAAAAAAATGTGGCAAGTTGTTTAAGATCTTACAAAGGTCAGAAAGTACTTGCCTAATTATTTTTTCAATCAGGCTTAAAAACAAACGAAATCTTTTTATTAAAATAACCCCAATTTATAGAATTCGGGCTGAAATAATAAAAATAATGTTTAAATAACCCAAATATAATTTTACTTCTGGTTTTTTAAAGAATGACATTTTTGTTTAAGCTTAACAGCTAAATTTTGTTTGAAAATAATTCATGCTTTTCTTAATATCATAAACGGAAATATTTATAATCCGACAACGGACTCAAAACTTTTGCGCCCAATCTCACTTCTGAGTGTGTTTGTGTGAGTGCAGCTGTGTCTGTGTGCTTATGTTATTCTGATATCTGTTCCGTTGATTGAGGCATTAAACGATGAATATCAAAGATTATAGTAACAGCTATGAGAAGCGTTTGACCAGGATCAAAGATATTTGTTTTGAAAAATACTGCTGATGAAAAGCAAACATCATTTTGTCTTTTCGTAGAATAGTCAGTTGACTAGTATTAGCTCTGCAATTCTGTACATAGATTTTATAAATTGCAATTAGAAAATATGAACTTTGACTGTAAAACATTCTGATATTGAAAATTATACATCTAACAAATTAGAAAATATGAGCCCGAATAAGACTAATGACCTAGAGTTGCTACTCTTATATATATATCCAGTCTGCATCCGAAGACAGTGGGTGTATTCGCGTATAGAATATATGAGGAATATCATATAAATCTACGCGAGTGTTCGATGCATGGCTATTGTTACATATCTTTTTCCTTCCAGGTTTATATGACAAAACTCACATACAAAACATATATAGTGCAATTAGAAGGAAACTCAAACCTGGTTAAATTTATTTCGCCCAAGAATATTATTAAACCCTCTGTCTCGTCAGATGACTATACATACATAAATATGTTTAACTTGAGGTGGGAAAACAGCAAATGTACAACCTCAAGTTAAAGGTTGTACATTTGCTGTTAAATATGTTTAACTTGAGGTGGGAAAACAGCAAATGTACAACCTCAAGTTAAAGGTTGTACATTTGCTGTTTTCCCACCTCAAGTTAAACATATTTTGTCATCTGAGGAGAGAGAGGGTATAATAATATTCTCCGGCGAAATAAATTTATCATGACAATTTAGCCATGTTTGAGTTTCCTTCTGATAGTAACCGGGACATTGGCCCAGCGGTTAGAGTGTTCGCCAATGGCCCGGGAGACCTGGGTTCAATCCCAGGTCGAGTCATACCAAAGACTTTAAAAATGGAACTTGATACCACCTTGCTTAACACTCAGCATTATAAGGTACGGTTCAAGGGTAAAGTGGAGCAATCCAGGGAATGGAGTAGCGCCCTCCCCTACACCTTGGTGTAGTAGCTATCGAAAAGGGAGCCTTCGGGTCACCCTCGACTATGGTCGCTAACTTTACTTACTTACTTATATATATATATAGTTAACCACAGTCATTTTCCTTGTATCAAGACTTCCGTGTCGCTAGACCCACGTGATGCTTCAAATCAAGATTAAAACCCGGCTGACTTTAAGACAGCCGAATATCTTATTACAGATCTGTTGGGTATAATCCACGTTTTTCCACACAATGAACTAGTCTATCTGCCATATATAGCAGTAGCTACTAATACCAGGGCAGACTAGAAGGTGAAGAGCAGCTTCTTATAGGAATATTATTAGAGCGTTGGAGACTGGAGATCGAACTAGATCACCTTACTTGCTACCGTAATAACGGAAGCCAATATTATCGTTGGACTATATCTTTATTCTGTATTCACTAATCCTATGTTCTTGTCTACTAATAGTCTCTCTATTGTATATACTTTTTCCTGAGAATATATCTCTATTTCCTCTCATATCGTGGTTTGTCCTTTATTTAATATTACAAGCGATCACTAATCCTATGTTCTTGTCTACTAATAGTCTCTCTATTGTATATACTGTTTTCCTGAGAGCATATCTCCATTTCCTCTCATATCATGGTTTATCCTTTATTTAATATTACAAGCGTTCACCAACCAGAATGCAACAAGAGCTATCGTAATTCTCAGCGTAAATGAATAAACATTTATGTATATCTTTTTACATATATCGAATTTCACCGTATATAACAGCCGGCAAATTCCCCATTCGAGTACTCAACCCAAAGGGATAGATTTGGTTGGTTGGTTGGGTTTTATGGCATATCAACATTTGAAGGTTATTTAATACCAAATCCATTTTTATGCTAATAGTAAGTTCTATTTCAAACAATTCAGTTTAGCCGAAATACACAGTTTAATCGTAAAAAAAAAACACTTCTATTTCAAGCTATACAGTTTATTCAAACAATTCTAATTCAGCTTATTTTGTTTACACACTGTTAAATGTTAAAACAGTTCTATCTATAACAATTCAGTTTACTGTAAGTAGTTTAATTGTCAAAAACATTTCTATTTCAAGCTATTTAGTCCAGTCAAACAGTTCTAATTCAAACAATTCAGTTTGGCATTAGTATGCAGTTAGTTATATTTAAACCATAGATAGAGCCTTATCAGGTGCTTCCATTCCGAGCCATAGTGAACCTGGGAGAAATGGCAATTAAGGAATACTCCGCATTCCCCAATCCCTAGCATCACTGAAATCTCACCCTCAGATTGTTTAGTGTCATAAACAGGACACTCATTAGGGGCAAACAGGGGTAGAAAGTATATATATATATATATATATATATATATATTAGAATGGCAATCGCTTATATATAAGTTGTTGGTGACAGTAATCGAGGGTGATCCGAAGGTTCCCTTTTCAATAGCTACTACACTGAAGCGTAGAGAGGGAGCTACTCCTTTCTCTGGATTGCTCCAATTTACCCTTGATTCCTACCTAATGATTCTTAGTGCTAGTACCATTTTTTGAGTCTTTGGTGTGACTAGACCGTGGATTGAACCCCGGTCTCCCGGGCCATTTGTGAACACTCTATCCACTTGATTTGGTTTTGATTCGCCTGATTTTCAGGGTAGATTATTGATACTGAATTATATACTAATTCAAGTTTATTGAGGCAAAATAATAACAGTACGATTCGACTTGCAATCATTAATTATTTTCCTCTACAGTTTGAAATATCTTAAATGAATGTTATGGAGAAGATCCCCGAGGTATAATAAATAAAGTGCTGAACTGTGAAATAATTGAGTTCAAACTCCAAATGTGCTATTATGTTCAATTTCGGACTAAATCTGTCGGGAAAGCTAAAAATTCCCTTAGTTCACCAGCTATAAGATAAATACATACCATTACCCTTCTTCAAAAAGGATGATTTTAGCATTTAATAACCCATCGCGTTTGATAAGTCATTAAACAAAGAAACTAAACCTTATAAAATATATATAAATAAAAAAATTGCCATCGTGAATAATCTTTTTAAAAATTACACCCAGAAAAAAAAAAAGAAGACCTGATGTATATATCTCTCAAAAACAAACCAGATTGAACAGAATACAATAATACACAAATTGTTCTTCATATTTGCCGTGAGCTTGGTATCTTCGTTTAATCCTATTTACCAACCCCTCCGCTTGGGCAGGATATGACCCAAGGTCAATTTTTAAGCGGAGTTTAACAGGTTTGAATTCAGAGTTTTCCTTCTCCTAGACTAGTCGCCTCACCAAGGTTGAAGAACCTAGTCTGTCCTACTATTTACCCATAGATGGAGGGAGAATAATTGGATTCATACCTTTCCCAAGGTTATTAGTGCTATGTGAAATGCAATCAGTCTCGTCCAGGATTTGAACTCGTGTCGCCGAGTCCACATCCTGCGACGATAACCATTACACTCCGGGCACCTCCAATACACCACGGGCACCTCTTCGTTTAATAGAGTATCAACCTCTAAGTGTTATTTAATGCCAAAAACTTCCTTGTAGAAGAACAGTCGTTGTATTGCTTATACCGTAGCTGAGGTATAATAGGAATTATGCCTTTCTCAAGGTTATAAATTTAAAAAAATAACATAATAGGGCAACTGAAGATCGAACTCTTTCACTACGACGTCACAAACCAGTACAGTTTTTTTGCAAACTGTATTGGAACATTATTAGAATAGTATATATTCTTTTCTAAGAGCAGTGGTACAGCAGTAATAATTGATGAATCATGTGCGTTTCTAGGTTGCTCATTTCAAGCTCCTTATTTCAAACTAATCCTTTTGAAAAAAGTATAAATCCTCTACCTATCCTGTTTATTACTCTATCTAAGTATCTTAAATTATTGTAATTAGCATACCACAAAGGTTGTCATATTATAGAAGAGGTCGGCCAAACTATTTACCTATAGTTTTCTGAACTCGCAAATTCTCCGCGTGAAGCCGGACTTTGTACTTGGTCCAACATAGTTCGTGACAAGCTCACTATACAAATACCGGTGGGTTCTTTGTGAAGAATTGACTGATCTTGCAAACTCATTACAAACTATTTGAAATGCCATCACATAATCTTATGGATTGTGTCTCCACACAGAATGTTGAAAGTCACAGCCGGTATTATCTTTAGTGCTAAAAATGAGGTTTGATTTGGTTTGATTTCTTTTTTTTTATAAGCATATCAATCTTTCTGGGTTATTTAATGTCAAAGCATCCTTGTAGTAGAACTATAATGATACTATTTCACCCATAGCAATGGGGATAAAGGGTTTCATGCCTATCTTAAGGGCATATGTCCGAAAGTAAACTTAACAGTGTAAAAATATTTTTTTCCAAATTTTCTATATCCGATCCATATAATTTGAAAAAAAAATCAGGGGGTGTCCCCGAGCTGTAATGGTTAGTTGCTGGACTGCGAAATCGTAGTACGTGAGTTCGAACATCAGTCGTTCACTTTCTGACAAAAACTTCAGTCGTTCACTTTCTGACAAAAACCCTTTGGAAAGGCATGAACCCCCTGATAATCCTTTCTATGAGTGAAATAGTACCACTACTGTCCTTCGAATTATATAACCCGAGAAGATTGATACGCCATTTACGAACAAAGAAAATATTTTGAATTTTTACCTGGTATTTTTGTATCTTTTACTTTGTATCTAATACCTTTTACAGACCGATCTTAAAATTTTATCATTTTAATTTTTTTATCCATTCACAGTAGATGATTCGGTGATTAAAGTAAAAAAAAAAAAGTTTTACAATTTCCCCTGACGGAATAAGCTACTTAGTATATAAATTTTCTCGCAGAAGACCCAAAAAACTGTTACCATGATTGTAAAACTTGTCAAATATTGAGCTTACAATTTTGCTCCCAAAATTATAGAAAATTATCTCATCGATAGAAACGAATACAACCCTTTATAATGGGGAAGTTTAAAATGGTTATTTTTTTCAAAATATTCATGAAAATCAGTTTAAGAATTGGAAATCAATTTTAGAACATCTTTTAAGAAATCTGAGTTTTCGAGAGTGAAGAAAATTACATATGTCTATTTGTGAATCATTTCAGTAAGAATTATATATACATATGTAATATATATATATATATATATATATATATATATATATATATATATATATATATATATATATATATGTGTGTGTGTGTGTGTGTGTGTGTGTGTGTGTGTGTGTGTGTATGTCTAAATATAAAAATATGAAAAAGAAACAAAAAACAAACAAGATATTAAGTTCATGTATTTATTTGTTTATGAATAGCATTCCAGCTTTAAAGTTTCGATATCTGAAACCATCTTTAGAATAATGTTTGGCAAAATATTGCTAAAAAGAAAGTCTTAAGTAATTTTTCGGATAAAATATAACATTAGAAATCCGTGCTACCAGCACGACATGATAATGATGAAGATGATGACAAACTTCATCGCCCTGAAGATTATTGACTAAACCGAAACACAAAACAATGGCATTTGATTCACATATAACTTGATACTTCATCTGAATATCATGTTTTTCCTATTCTATAATTAAATGCTGACGGATTTACTTCCATTTTGATAGACCAGGGTTCAATCCCAGGTCGAATCATATCAAAGACTTTAAAAAAATGGTACTTTAATACTTCCTTGTTTAACGCTCAGCATTATAATGTGCGTATCAAGGTTAAAATTGAGAAATTATGGGGAAGGAGTTGTGCTCTCCCCTTGTATTAGCGATTGAAAAGAGAGCCTTTGGGACGCCCTCGACTATGGTTGCCAACAACAACAATATATATATATATTATACTCGTGAGATACCCTGCACTCATCATCCGCCAACCAGGAGTGATAACACAGTTTCAGTAGCTCCAGGTGGTATTGCCACTCCTGGCGCTACCAAACAGCATTTTGCTACCGGACAGGGTATCTAAATGAATTGTATATATATATATATATATATATATATATATATATATACGCCAGATCAACTAAAAGTATATATATATATATATATATATATATATATATATATATATATATATAATAGACCTGATACTGAGCAATTTTTTAATAATACCGCAAAATTTGGTCCACCGTTGACTAAGTTATGACCATAGAATATTATATATATATATATATATATGGGAGGATGGATTTCCTGAAGGAAAATTGCATTATGGGAAATTGTCTTTAATTATACGGAAGTTGAACATATTTGGATTATACTAAATGGTCCCATATTCAAGTTAATGCATTTACAGTTTCTTGTATAAAGGTTGGATCAACATGCCTATAGTATTCTCAGGTCAAAGTTACATCCACGTTCATGATGTTGTAATTTCATTTTACAGATTTCTCTCGCCCATATCACTCACGTCCTTTATCTCTGTCTCTCTGTCCACACACACACACACACACACATATATATATATATATATAAAAATAGATATTAGATATATATATATATACATACATACATATATACATATATATATATATATATATATGTATATGTATATATATATATATGTATATAGATATATATGTATGTATATATATATATATATATATATATATATATATAGGAAAAAGTGACGTGCTATTTTCAAATCGTTAAAAGAAAGAAGTATTTTTTGTTTATTTTGTAGCCTAGCCCCATGAGAGAGTTGGTTTTATACGTATGGGTATGTTTTCTCCGTAATCAAATGCTTTTTCTAACCGGCCCATTTGCATTATGGTTTGAGTATTTACCAATAGCCCGGCTGAAAGGGGTTCAATCACAGGTCGAGTCATACCAAACACTCAAAAAATGATACTTGATGCCTTCTTGCTTAACACTCAGCATTATAAGATAAGGATTAAGGGTAAAGTGGAGGAATTCGAGAAAAGGAGTTGCCCCATCCCTATATCTCAGTAAAGTAGCTATTGAAAAGGGAACATGTTGGGTCACTGTCGACAACGGTCAGCCAACTTACTATTATATGTTGTAGGTTTTTAGGAATCAGTTACTAAATTTAAACTTTTAACTTTACAATTTCTAACTGAGAATTTATCTTGTAGTCACTATCAAGGGAAATCTTTTACGCTACGCTCTGCCACAGGCAGAATTCGATGCGAAGTCGATTTTTAAATGAAGTACGGATGGCCATACCAATTGTTTATTGTTGGAGGGAGAATATTTATATTCATACCTTACCCAAGAGTTTTAGCGTGATGCGAAATGCAAACGGCATCATCCGGGAATTGAACTCAGGTCGACCTGTCCATATCCTTTAACGATAAACGCCAAGCTGTAGTGAGTTGTATACTTTTGTGGGGAATCTTTTGGTATCACATCATATCTAATTTGATTTTGAACCAAAGATCACAAAAATCTAAACCCGTATCGAGCAATTGACATGGCGTGATCAAGAAACAGCATTTTAACAAACTGAGCAGTGTACCCTTTACTTTGTGCACAAACGTTGTATGGAGGTGGATTGTAGAGCGTGATTATTTGAATAAATCAATATTTTTGTTACCTTTTCTGTGGAATGCGTAAAAAAGATTTCGTTTTCGACGTGAGGAGACTTGGTATGAAGTGAGTTATGAGAAAACGGAATTTAATTTTCTTGGAATTCCACGAAAAATTCACTGGAATCGGCAATGCCAATATTCACTACAATCTGACGACATTGGCATATCTGAATTAGATTCCATTTGCATGTAAATATATTTTTCTACTTTCTTGGCGAATATATTGACAGTATTACTTCCTATATAACAGTAGATATGAAGGAGAAAATGCTTGACAAAATTCTCTTTATGTTGCTTTCTATTCTAATATTGGATTACTGGAAAAAATATGAACAAAGACAAAAACATAAAAAATGTATACTTAACACAATATATAACTTCGTGATTGATCTACAAAGTCCAAAATAGGGAATGTATTGTTGCTTTTCTTATGTTTTATTTAACCAGCCGATTCCAAGTTTGGGATCTAAAGTAATTCTATAAAATTTAACAGCCACTTCGACTCTAGAATCTTCCATACATTTCTGAAATCACTCACACAGGATTCGATGTTCAAATCTAAGATTTTTAAAAAACAATTTACCTTGTTTGCATAATTCCAAATTCAGATTTTTTCCTTGCTAATTTATAAATGTAGATTTACTAAGTTCCTGGCGGCCTTATTCATAATTCCTAAGCGTTGTATAGTTTGGTACAAGGACAGGATTGTTAAAGAGTTATTAGAGTATTCGTTCTATTTTTTATCGCTGCCATAAGAACAATAAAAGTACAAACCACAATTTTGAGAACTTATAAAATTGATCAACATAGAAGGGGATTGAGCGTATGTATGTGACAGACTGTTGATTGATGCTCATCCTGCAAAAATGAACACAAAGACGAGATTTTAAAAAAAATGTCATCATATACCGGTGGTTGGAAAAAAAAAACTGTCAAAATAATCAAAACCTTTTGCTTCTTCTCTCGAAATTTCTAACTTGAAAAGTTTTAGACTTATAAAAAGAGAGTTTATTTGACCTACTCAAAGAATGGAAAAGCAGTAGCATCCTTACATTGTAAGGAATTTTCAAGAATTAAAAGAAAAAAAAACCTAACAGTAGAAAAACATGGTTTGGGGGTTCCATTAAGAAACAGAGTATTTGGTGGCTGTGTTTCTTGCTGTTTTTCCTGCAATGGAATAACTGCCTGTCAGACAAAAAGATTCGATTAATAAATAAGAAATTCTTCAAATCATTTGTAAAACGTTATAACGACATACAATTCTAATTTCTTCTGGACGCAAAGGAAGATCTTCGAATCTTTTTCTTTTCAGTATTTTTATTATTCGTACTTTTGAGGAACACAAATCAATCTTGGATCAGAATTGTCTACTAATTTTAAAGATAAAACTATATAATTAAATTTCGTCCTTATGGGAGTCTTCGTTTCAATATACTGTATGTATTAAGCCAACACCCCCATCACTGGAAGGATATGACAAAGGTCAAAATGAAAACAGAGTATAAATTGTTTGAAA
The DNA here is from genome assembly GCA_963585895.1 of Sepioteuthis lessoniana. Lineage (NCBI taxonomy): Eukaryota > Metazoa > Mollusca > Cephalopoda > Myopsida > Loliginidae > Sepioteuthis > Sepioteuthis lessoniana. Next base: position 101,549 of record CAUZXS010005846.1, on the reverse strand, counting down.
TCAGAGTTTCCTTCTCCTTGACTAGTTACCTTGCCAAAGCTAAATAAGCCTTTCTGCCTTTCTATTTTTCCTTAAAGAGTTACAGAATAGATAGTCGTTACGTAAACAGTCTCGTCCAGGATTTGAATTCAGGTCAACTATCCCATCTTTAACGACGATACCCAATTTGCTAAGCGTGTATCTAATAATTGTTGCGATAGGGTTTTGGTCAAATTACAGCAAAAGTATCGACTAATGCTCGATCACAGGAGTTGAGATAATCCAGCTCAATAGTAAAAAGAGTAACCTATTTTGAACAACAGGTGCTGTAATGTTATATATTTGCGGAATGATTTTTTTTATATTATCATTTTTCGTTGGTTATATCTTATCTTTCGGTTTAGTTAGGCTTAGAACTATTAGGCTTAGTGCATGGGTAAGGGCACACATTGAACACAGGTGTTCACGCTCTCTCGAGGAGGATGTGACAATCACAGATGTCATAATAAAATCCCCGGATAGGAAATGGGCCTGGAGATGTGATTGACGTCATGCCCGGAAGCGATGGGCTGAGGATTTTTGAAAAAGATCAGTTAGTTGAGATTTGAAGCTGGACGAAGCGAGTTGATTTTTGGACTTGGGCGAGGCCAGTCCAGTTGGGTCAACACGATGCGCTGTGCGTTGTTGGGTCAGATGGAACAGTCAGCATAGTAAAATTGTGTCTCTCTCTTCTCGTGTTGAAAACCTAAAAGTCAAGAAGGTAATAAATGTTTCGTACCTGAACTACCGAGAGTCGTCAGTGTTTCGAGCGTTTTTCGGATTCCTATGCCTATGAACGTTTTACACATCCGTATATTTAACATATGTGTATATTTCATATATTCTTATCATGGATATATTACAGTTAGTAGTGTGAGCTCTGTGTGTAAAACTTAACAAAGTTCATTACATTTTAAGTAGTATTATGCTTGCAATGGTTTGGTTTGGTTTGGTTTGGATTTATGGCATATAAACCATTGTATGTTATTAAATGCCAAATCCAATTTATACATAGATATTAAATCTATATATTTATAAACACATTTTAAGCCTGAGCTCTTTTTTGCACACAATAAAATGGTTTCAAATATTGCTGTATAACAGTCACAATTTAACATCAGTCATGTGTTTGCAAGCAGTTTGTTCTATTTGACCCATATATAGGACCCTATCATGTGCTACTACACCGGATCAGAGTGGAACTGGGAGCAATGCCAATGAAAGGGTACTCTGCATTCCCCAAAACTCCAAGGCTGGAACCTCGCCATGAGATGGGTTAATTTCATATCCAGAACACTCGTTAAAGGGGTCTTACTCTTCTGTAGAGATGAAGTCAATATATTCTTCAGTGCCAATCGACTGGGTTGGTTTACAATGGACTGTCGGTCAAGATGCAATGTGAGTGGCTCGAAGAAATATGAAGAGACAAAGACAAGATAGTAATATTATTTAGTATGATACTTAATTATATTAGGTAATTATTTTATTTGTATTATTGAATTATAAGTAGCTAAAGACTTTTAATATAAGTGTAGATCTTTGTAAATGTCATATGCGTGCAGATGCCTCAGGAAGATGTTGGCAGGTTGCCAAGTTGACAGGTTGTTTTTTGAATCGTAGGTTAAAGGCCGGATATTGGCAAAGTAAACAAATCGAGGGTGGTTGATTTGGCTGTCAGGTTTATGGAAACATTTTAATGACACGTGTTTTTTTTCATAATTAGCTGATGAAATAATTAAGATATATTATAAAAGCAAAGATATTTTAATTCAGTCGTAAATTCACTGTTTGGGCAGTTCGGTTCAGAGCATAGGGTCAATGTTGTGACAGAGCTCTGGGGATGGGAAGTCGGGGTCATGTGTTTCTTTCGTCTACCGCATATGTATCTGATAGCATTTCTATGACACAACAGTGGATCTTTCACTCTGTTATGTCACTCTCGTAGTACGATGACTGCTGTATGAAATGTATACAGTTAGAATAAATTCCTTCGTATTTTGAAACAACTGGATCTGTCTTCTCTTTGAAGATCTTAATTCCTATTAATATTTAAGATGGAGCCGGGTCGGTGAAACAACGTAACGCACATTCTATTTGATCCCTCTACGATAAAAGATAAAGAGATGATGAGATAAGTTATCTCTATCAGGAAAAGACTGAAACGTGCTTAGAAAATATCACTCGTGATTATTCTGTTACAAGTGTGTTTTGGGGTGGGCTCTTTAACAGAGATATGTGAAGTGGTTTATTGTTCAGTCGATTAAGATTCGTTATTTTACACATTCTCCAATGGAGGAAGCTATTCGCTTTGCCCAAAAATTTAGGCCATAACTTGTCACTCATCTGGTAACAAATCGATTGATCCTTTTCCAAAATTTCCCAGCCTGATCGCCTCTTGTCCTCATAGTGAATGTTCGCGAGGTAGCTTTTGCTGTCGGTAAAATAGCTGGATACCACTTTTAAAACCTTAAATAGGAGATACAGTCACTCACTTTTACAACTTTTCATGAATAAGATCAAAATACTATCTTAAATGATAAATTCATTAGTTTTCAAATAAATAATTTTCGTAAACAAGGACGTGCGATCTAATCTCATGATCAATCATTTTCTTTTTTGTTTCCACTTACTAGGTTACAATTAGTCTTATGATAATGTCATCCTTCCTCTTGGCTGTTTGCCGTATCATGGCTAAGTAAATCCCAGTCTGCACGGAGACATCTGGATTATTTTCTCAATAAACGGTATCATCCAAAAGTGAAATTCAAGCAGTTTCATCCATAACTTGAACCTGGTCCGCCGAGTCCATTTCGACGACAACAACCGCTAGGTCACACACACATCAACTTTAACGATTCTCAAAAGTATCAATAAAAACTAAAATTAAAAAGACGACAGATTTGGTTTGGTTGTGTTTTATGGCACATCAACTATTGTAGTTTATTTAATGCCAAATCAATTTTCATAGATATAAGCAGTTATATTTCAGATAATTCAGCTTAGTATAAGTATAGTTTTTGTTTACATTAAGTCAAATGTAAAAACAGTTCCATTTCAAACAATTCAGTTTTTTATAAGTACACAGTTTCAATATAAAAAACAATTCTATTTCAAACAATTCAGTTTATCATACAAGAACAGTTCCATTTCAACAATTCAGTTTAGCACAAGTACTCAGTTTAAATGTTAAAACACTTCTATTTAAAACGATTCAGTTTAGCTTGAGTACGCAGTTTAAATGTCAAAACAGTCCCATCTCAACCAATTCAGTTAAGAATAAGTACACAGTTTAGTTCTATTTGACCCACAGATTGGACCTTATTTGGTGCTACCACTCGGGCCTGAGTGGACCTGAGAGCAATGACAATGAATGGGTACTCGGCATTCTTCAAAGCTCCAGCATTACTGAGACCTCACCATTAGGCTGTTTAGTGTCATATCCAGGACACTCGTTACGGGGTCTTATCCATCTGCAGAGAAGTCGGAGTATTCTGCAGCCTTAACCGACTGGGCAATACACAAAGTTAAATGTAAGTTAGCGACCATAGTCGAGGGTGACCCGAAGGCTCCCTTTTCGATAGCTACAACACCAAGGTGTAGGGGAGGGCGCTACTCCATTCCCAGGATTGCTCCACTTTATCCTTGAACCGTACCTTATAATGCTGAGTGTTAAGCAAGGTGGTATCAAGTTCCATTTTTAAAGTCTTTGGTATGACTCGACCTGGGATTGAACCCAGGTATGTAAAACAGTTTTATTTTTAACAATTCAGTTTACCATAAATACGCAGTTTGAATGTCAAAACAGTTCTATTTCAAGCAATTCAGTTTAGCATAAGCAATTAGTTTAAACTTCAAAACAATCCCTTCTCAACCAGCACAGTTTAGTTGTATTTGGCCCATAGATAAGACCCTATCAGGTGCTACCACTCCGGGCCAGAGTCGACCTGGGAGCGATAGGAATGAAGGGGAACTCCGCAATCCCGAAAGCTCTGGCATTAATGAAGCCTCATCATTAAATTGTTTAGTGTTATATCTAGGACACTCGTTGGGAGAGGATCTTTCCCTTATGCAGAGAAGCAGTCGGTGTATTCCACAGTCCAGCCGAGTGGGCACAAAAGACGAAATAAATTATTCGTCTAAATGAATACTGCTATTAAAAAAAGACGTCAAGATTCGCCAATTTTTTACTGTCACTTAATGAGCATAGTTTAGTTTGGCAAAAGAAACAAAAAAACAACAACAAAAAACAGAGAACTAAACTTACTAACAATATCCTGCTTGCCTAACTCACAAACTATTTTACCCCACAATGCCCTTGTCATTTACTAAGCTTTATTTAATTTGGCAAAAAGCCCCAAGTATCGGACACTCAATGAGAACTGGTTACAAATAATATCCTGCTAGCCTAAGTTTTATTTATTAAGGCAAAAAAGAAGAAGTATTGGACACCCAATGAGAATCTAACTTCTTCGCAATTATCGGATACCTCACTCTTCGCGAAGCACCTTTCGCAAATTTCTAATAGAGTCATCATCATCATGTCGTGCCTCCAGCACGGATATCCCTGACCATCTCTTGCCACTTCTCCCTATCATTCATCGCCTCCGGCAGGTCTTCTGGGTTACATCCTGTGTCCTCACATAGCTGCTGTATGTAAGTTCGGGCCGGTCGTCCTGCTTTTGCTTGGCCATATGTGGGGGTCCATAGGAGTACATCACTTACGAGCTCGTCCTTGCTTCTCCAGCAGTGTCCGGCGTGTCTTACTTGTCTAACCTGTATAGTTTTCGTGATGGGAGGCAAGTGGCCGTATAGTTGGTGTCTCGTGGGGTGTTGTCGCCAGGACTTGTTCAATATTGCTCTCAACATTCTTGTGTAGTTGCCGTCAAGTTTCTTAATATAAATCAAAACGTTCTTTATTGGGGGAGGAAGCTCCCAGTAGTTAATGTGATGGTGTGTAATATTGTAATGAGCGAGGTCAAACTCCAAATGGCAACCTTACGTTGACTTTCCAACTTATACCCATGGGAAAAGTATATAAGGGAGCATACAATGGAACTAAGCATTTTTAATATCCCCGAATGTGTTTGGATTGATGCTTGTCCACCTCCCAATAAAATGACCCCGTGCAAATCTGACTTTAGTCGGAAAATAAAACCCTTTGGAAAGATACGGAAGTCCCTTATCTCCCCCAGCTACGGTCCTTTTTCAGGGATGATTTTCGCTCTAAATAACCCATGAAGATTGATATGCCATTAAACAAAGTAACCGAACCATAATTTGCTGATCATAAATTAAAAAAAAATCTGTTAAATATTCAATCAATAGTTCCTTGTTCAGGTTAATCAATATTTTGATAGTTACTTTTAGAGACAAATATCAAACGATGATAGCGACTCAAGGATTAAAATCGAAGGGAAATAAGTTTTCCTTTGATTGGAAATATTTTTCTACTATTATTTTAATATGATATAAGAGAAATTTTATTCTTTAAAGCTATCGTCAGTTTGATGATAATCTATTTCGCCTGATGATAATCGTATTATGGATTAACTGATTTTAATGGCATGTAAAAATATTTATTCTATGCCTAGAGGTAAGGGAAACGCGTTCATTGTACGTTTATAATTATATTTATATTATTTGATAATTAAATGGTTTCAAAACTTATTTCAATTTTACAATACTCTTTTATTTCAAATAACTAATAATAATAATACTTAATATACGGTTATGACTTCAAATATATATTTCTTATATGAATAATTATAATTACAGTTATATGGTATAATTACAGTTATATGACATCAATTTTTGATTAGACCTATTTGTCCTAGAGCTGGAACCCAAACTGGTAATACCACTCTAGACCAAGAAATAATAAACCCAGGTGTACTTAACACTCCCTACATCTTTATAACTGGAGCCTCAATTTCGGGTGCAGTTCAGTCATACTCAAAACATAATGATAAACTTCATCCTTATGTCACGCTGCCGGCACGGATTTCCCTAAATCTCTTACCATTCGTCTCTATCATCCATCACTTCTGGCAGGTCTTCTAGACTATATCATGTGTCCGAACAGAGTAGTTACAACTGCTCTGTATGGACACGTGTGAAGGGTTCCATAGGAGGAAGTCGATTATAAGTTAGTCCTTACTTCTCCAACAGTGTCGCATATTTTGTTCGTTTTATTTGGATGGATTTAGAGATGGGAGGTTGGTGACCGTACAGCAATTATTTTGTGAGATGTTGTTCAATATAGTACGTTGCATATTTGTGCGATTTACGTTTAGTTTTTTCTCTATTATACGCTTAGTTAGCGTCCATGTGGTGCATCCATATAATAGTATTGTCATGACCGCTACTTACAAGTATTTTGCAAAGGCAACTCATTTGAAGACATGTCTTGTAATGACGCTTACTCATTCGATAATGCATACTCCTACACACATATTCACATGCAAATATACACAGAAGTTTGTACATGTAGAAACGGATGTATCTTCACTTTACATAGAATTTCCCATACATAAATTTTCCTACATCCTGACAACATATCAGCACTTTGTTTCATCGTTCACTGTATCTGTCCTTGCCGTAAGGGGCCAATTAAGGTCGAATTAGGCCCAGGGGCACAGGAGGAGTGCAGTGCTTAATTGTGTGGATTTAATGACACCCTTTTACCAAAAGACTTCTGAGGGTGGTAGAGAAGGAAGCTCGGACAGGAAGAGTACATGTCGGGAGGTGAATGGAAAGGGCGGTTAGAAAGAGATGACGAACACTAGCCGATAAAGCCTGCCACAAGGCCTGCATCAGTCGCTTAGTCACAGGCAGCTGGCAGTGCGACCGCTCGACCAATATGGATCCACCCCTTCCAACCAGCTCTTTCACCTCATCCTGAAACACGTCCTTTCTTCGTTGCTATATTTATCCAGATAGTGCGCCCTTCCTATTCTCATGAAGTGGACAAAATAGGTCCGGGCTAGGAGAGGAGTTAAGATTCCCTGACCCTCCCAAGAAGCCACTGACTAATACATATTCTGTGCTATAATACCCATTTCATTTTTTTTTTTGTTATTTAACGTGATGAAATCTTCAAGAGGGTGAAGCAAACCTCCCTACCCAAAGCCTAAAAAAAATGTCAATAAGAAAATGAAGCAACGTAAAAAGTGGGTAGAGATATTGGCTCTATTACAGTAAATTAGGAAAGCGTTTTAAGGGTGGCAATTTCAGAATGAGTGCACCAGAATCATGACCAAGCAGAAGAATTCAATTTCATATCTTACAAAATTAACGAAAGCACAAACGTGAAAGCACGTACAGATTATTTGAGAAGAAGAAAAGAATAAAGAAAACTAAAAAAAGATGGAGAAACGGTTTGGTATGAGTAAAATTTCTGAATCTATTACTGACCACATATTTTGAATTGATGAAAGACTAAAGGAAGAAAGATCTTAATGACACTCCAACCCGTCTTGGGTTATTCTATGCCGAGAGGTTACGGAATCGCGTTACTTTGTACGTTTACATTTTGTCGAAGTTATTGTTTAGGAGGGTTTTTTGCACACTGTCCTATCTAATACAAATATTTTAATTTGACCCATAGACAGGACCCTATTAAGCATGGTCCAGTCACCTATGGCTGTATTGTATGCCGACTGTATCTCTGCTGTGCAGTTAGACCCCTTTAACTAGTATCTTGGATATGACATTAAACAATCCGATGGCGAGGTTCCAGCCTAGGAGTTTTGGAGAATGCGAAATACCCTTTCAAAGTCATTGCTCTCCGATCCACTGTGGCCCAGGGTGGTATCATCTGATAGTGTCCTATGTAAGGGGTCATATAGAATTAAACCGAGTACTTACGCTAAAATGAATTGTTTGCAATAGAACTATTTTTACATTTAACTACGTATTTGTATTATATATAAGTGAAAGCGTTTAACTGTGAAAAAGTGAGCTGATGCTAGTTTAAAAACATTAATCATATATATAATATATATATATATATATATATATATATATATATATATATATATATATATATATAAAATTTGGTATCAACCAGCCTATAATCGTTGATATGCCATAAAACGAAACTAAACCATATCTAATATATATATATATATATATATACATAAAAAGGATCTGGCATTAAATAACCTACAATGGTTGATATGACAGAAAACCAAACCAAATCATATATATTTAATATATATGTATTTAGATTATTTGTTATTAAATAACCTATAATGGTTGATGTGCCATAAAACCAAACCAAATCATATATATTTAATATATATGTATTTAGATTATTTGTTATTAAATAACCTATAATGGTTGATGTGCCATAAAACCAAACCAAATGAAACCAAATCTAACGGTAATATCGCTTGATGGACTTTCGATTGGTTTGGTTTCTTTGTTTAATGGCATATCAACTCTTTTTACGTTATTTAATGCCAAAGCCATTCTCCTAGAAGAACAGTAGTGATACTATTTAACCCATAGCTGGGAGGATAAGGGGGTTCATACCTTTCCCAAGGGTATTTGCCCGAAAGTGAACGTAATAGCGCGACTGGAGTACGAACTCGCGTACTACGATTCCGCAGTCCATCGCTTTAACCATTACACCACGGGCACACACCCATGGACTTTGGAGTAATGGAAATAACAGAATAGACCCCAGATCTCCACCACTGGAACGCAACCACGAGAAGCAGTTTAGTATCATACCAAAGACACTTATTTACGAATATCTTGTAACTCTGCCGTTAATACAGTCTCATCCGGTTCATCTTATGTTGCATATTTATTTATTCATGTTGAGTACATTGTTTACATTGTACGTTTATTGTTACATTTGATGTAGTTTCTTACGAGGTTTTGCATACGATGGAAAGTTTTCCGGTCGGTTTCTTTGTACGAGGGCCAAACACTTTTGTTAAAGTTGAGAACCGTTTAGCTGACTACACAGTTGATTTTTTTTATAGTGGTGAAGCCTTTGTAGAATCAGTAAACCTTTTTACTTTGTCGTTATCAGAAAAATAGAATTGCATAGCGCGATCAGTTCTCCGGAACAAAACTCTTAAATTTTCTTTTTTATTCGGAATAATTCCTTTTTTTAAATTCTTGCACTTTAAAGTCTAGATAACCCAGTCTCTGTTACGATTTTACCGATTACTGGAGGGGAAAATAAGATAGATGAACATTTATATTCTCTGCGGCATTGGCTGTAGAATACGCCAACAATATTCCTACATAGTGGTAAGACTCCTCCAATGTGGCCTTTTGTTGGCTGTGAGCAGTGAACGTAATCCTTGATGATGGGATCTTGGTAGCTGAGCGTTCTGCGACATGGAGTACAATGCGGTCACGTGATCGGCAACAGTACACATCAGCTCTTGATAACAAAAATGAACCGATCTTATTTATGGATTGGCGTCGTCAACTCTTTGCATCTACACGGATGTCCCAACCTTGATCTTCAGATTGCTCTTCTGGCAAAGGAAGACCTCACCTATTTTATCCTAAAGGTATTAGAAGGCAGTTGTTGGGGTTTAATCACAATGAGAGAAAACAAACTTTGACCACAGATTACACTGAGGTACTTGATTTTGATAACTGAAAGCCTGAAATAAGCAGAGGCAAGAGATCTTCTTTCTAACAGGAATATACGAGCCACTATATCCCCGTTTCAACGATGGCGAATCGTTATACCCCTTAGTAAATTCCTTAAAGAAGTTGGGCTCAGCAGTGGGTGTTGGCGCACAAGAAGTGAGCAAAAATATAGGGCAAACACAAACAAAAACCTAATTGAAGTCTTTCTGAATCCTATAAAGACAAGAGAATAACAGAATTCCAAAGATTTATTGTAAATTAATCACTGGAGGAAACATTTTTGATTAAACTATCTTCTCTATTGAAAGAATGTTGACCAGCAAAGTAAACCCGCGAACGAAAAAAAGTGGTAATCTACTCGTAGAGCTGAATAGCAAGAAACAAGCTAAAGCCCAAATCAAAATAATAACATTCGACAACTTAAAATGTATAATTTATCCCGATGAAAAGATTAATACATCAAAAGAAATTATCAGAAACGGGGCATAATCTCTACCTATTTCAAATGAAATAAAATCAGCCCGAGGAAAGCAAGATGTCACAGAGAACAAAACGATAACTATGGAAAAGGGTAGTCAATAAATACAGATACATACATTTTGTAGATGTACGATTTTTTTTAAGTAGAGGAATTAATATTGTAAATTGAATTACCACGACCAGAAAATCCGCACGACATACGGGAACACGGGACCGCTGTTTCGACCTTATTAGGTCTCATCAACAGTGTATACCATAATATCCATCACTGGAGATCGAAACAGCTGTCCAGTGTTCCCGTATGTCGTGCGTAGGTTTTCGCCGGATTTTCTCGTCGTGGCAATTCAATTCATACATTTTGCAATTTAACAAATTCATAATTCTAAAGGAAGTAAAAATTGGATATTGCCTTGAAAAGGTAGAACAATACAACTCCACACCCTTGAGATGCTTTAAATGTCAGGAATATGGACGCTATGCGGAAAGCTGCAGAGAGTTTCCTACACACGGAAAGTATAGCCAAAAAACCCAAGAGCACACGGAGAAAGATTTCCCAACGAAACCAAATGCTTAAAATGCCACGAGAATCATCCAGTATTTTCAAAAAACATAATGTATATAAAAGAGAAAGAAGAAATCAAGAGATTAAAGAATACAAACGTTTGTGGAAGAAGGAAAATAGTTGAATGCTATGGGAAAGATAACACCTGAGCTTATATATCTCAGAATGCGAGACCAATCATCATCTTGATCATCAACAGCAGCAACATCACCATGAATAATAACAACAAAAATAACAACAGTATATTTGATAAACACAAAGCTCTCATTAAAAGACTCCTGTAACTAGGATGAGACGATAGGCCCAAATTCAAATAACACATAACGAAAAATCTGAAATCTTTCCTACAGAAACTCAAACGCAAAATTGGCCTAGTCTGCTGAAGTTAAAGAATAAATCGACTCTATATCTGCAAAGGGGTAAGGATTCCCTAGAGAGTGTTCAGTGGCCCAGTTGACAGGGGCTGTAGTATAAACCGACTGCATCTCTGCAGAGGGGTAAGATCCCCCAAACGAGTGTCCTGTGGCTCAGTCGACTGGGGCTGTAATATAAAACGACTACATCTCTTCAGAGGGGTAAGATCCCTCAACGAGGGTCCTGTGGCCCAGTCGGCTAGGGCTATAGAATACACCGACTGCATATCTGCAGAGGAGTAAGACTCCCCCAACGCGTGTCCTGTGACCCAAGACACCCCTATCGAGTGTCCTGGATATGACACTAAACTATCTAATGGTGAGGCTTCAGTAATGCTGGGGCTATGGGGAATGTGGAGTATCAATTCATTGTCATTACTTCCAGGTCCACTTTGGCCCGAAGTGGTAGCGCCTAATAGGGTCCTAGCTATGGGTTGAATATCACTAAACAGTATACTAATTCTAAACTGAATTATTTGAAATAGAAATGTTTTGACATTTAAACTGCGTTCTTATGCTAAACTGAATTGTTTGAAATATAACTGTTTATATGTATAAAAAGTGATTTTACACAAAATAATCTAAAATGGTTGATATGTCATAAAACCAAACCGAACTAAACCAAACACAAATTAAACGAAAATGACCAACAAAGAGCACAAATCAACGATATTCCATCAATTACTAGTCTAAAAAAATCCATATCACAAATTCATAAACACCAAAGTAAACAATGAAAAAAACCAAAAAAAAAAAAGCCCCCCAAAACAATCTGACTGCCACAACTGAATTCGAACCATCGTTATTGTCCAAAATACTTCACATTCAAGTAACCACTGAACAAAAGCGCGTTCAAATATCAAATCCCTCGTCATTTTTCTTTTTACAAGAGTGTATAAAATGTGTTTGCGTGTTTGCGTACTCTAATAAAAAGAAGAAAGAAAAAAAAAGAAGAGAGAGAGAGAGAGAGAGAGAGAGAGAGAGAGAGAGCACTAACATCTGAAGAAATTATAATTTCTCATGCAAGTAAAAAAGAACAACCCTAAGAAAATAGTCGCCAAGGTATATATCAAAGGTTACACCGCCAATAACAATTGTCACTCCCTGAAATTAATGAAATGACTCTAAAAACACGTGTAGGAATGAAATAAATAACTTATAAATATATCTATAGGTGGACCATATCCATTTTAGAATATTTGCTTTTTTCTCTTTTTAGCCCAACAAAAAAAGAAAAGCATTTTATATATATATATATATATATATATATATATATATCTCCAATTTCCATCATTTGATGCTACAACACACACACACATACACACACACACACACACACACATATATATATATATATATATATTTGTATCCACAATTACATAGTGAATATTCATATGTGTGTGTGTGTTTGCGTGTGTTAGACGACGTTCTTTGTACTTCATTTCGTGCTAATGGTTCCCCGTCTCTCTATCTCCATCCCACTCTCTCTCTCTCCTATATATGTATATATGTACGTGCGTGCTTATGAAATATATATATATATATATATATATATAGTCATCCACAGACAGACTGTTTCGTTCTATCAGAACTCTTCAGTGTGGCTAGACCCGCAGGACGCTCGAAGCCGGGATCGAAACCCGTCTAACTTTACCATAGATTAAGGTTTCAGACCACACAGCTACAAGCGGACTACGTTGGCTAAGGGAATTTTAAGGTATTTTATTTTTAGCAGCAGCCTTTGTTTACATTTTAATACCCTATCGGCTACCAGAGTGCTCAATTCTTACGAAGAGCTTTGCATTACGCTAGGGGCGGCCGATTATTCCTTCGCCAGAGTGCTCAACCCCCATGGGGGACGTATATATATAATACAGCGCAAAACCTTAACACATATCCAATTTGATAAAAACTGCAGTAAATTCTTATAGAAAATACGCATAAAAAAGCGACTTCCGTCAACTATGAAATGTGTTGCGTTTGAAATTTGACAACTCGTAAATTCACATTGAAATTAATTGAAAATGTTATTGACTTAATATGGAAACAGAATTTTGATAAGTATGGTACATGCCAGGCTACGACTACATGACTTTAAAATTTGTCATCTTGTTTAGGCGTGATTTTGTCGAATTTCTCCATCAGTTTTTGTCACAGTCAATCAATATTATCAGTTTCTTTCTCACTAAATTTATGCAGATAATTTTCCAGAGATTCTTAATTGGGTCAAAATCTGGATTTTCCATGTGCCATCTGCGAGATTTCCAGCTCCGAGAAATTGATGTACCGTTTTTTTCAACATTGTCATTTTCTTGTATACAGATGGATCAAGGGACATAAATTTACCCTTCAGGAAGAACTAGTTACTGCACAATGATATAATCATACACTGAAGACATGTACTCTATTACCGAAGTCATGGTTATCTTTCGATGGCTGTTTTTATTCTCATCCATAAAAGCCACTCTTATTTGACCTGACCGATAAAATGAAACGCAGTTTCTTCCAAGCAGCGGTCGTGTCGATACTGTTGTATGGATGCACTACTTGGACGCTAATTAAACAGCTGGAAAAGAAGCTAGACGGCAATTACACAAGAATGTTGCGAGCAATATTGAACAAGCCCTGGCAGAAACACCCCACAAGGCACCAACTGTACAGCCAACTGCCTCCCATCACGAAAACTATCCAATTAGACGAACCAGACACGCAGGACACTGCTGGAGAAGCAGGGACGAGCTCATAAGTGATGTACTCCTATGGAGCCCCACATATGGCCAATCAAAAGCAGGACGACCAGCTCGAATATACGTACAGCAGCTCTGTGAGGATACGAGATGTAGTCCTGAAGACCTACCAGAAGCGATGAACGATAGGGAGAAGTGGCGAGAGAGTGTCTGGGATATCCGTACCGTCGGCATGACATGATGATGACGATGATATTATCGAATGAGTGGGCCAGAACTAATTCCAGATAATCCTTCCCTCAAAACATTACTACCTCCGAATTAAATTTATTTTTTTACTTGCCCAGTAGGCTGGGTCTGTGGAATACACCAACTGTATCTCTGCAGAGCGGTACCCCCCACCCAAAAGACGAGTGTCCTGATATGACGCTAAACAATCTGATGGTGAGTTTTCAGTAATACCGGAGCTTTGGGGAATGTGGAGTGCCCCTTCATTGCCATTTCTCTCAGGTCCACTCTGATCTGGGGTGGTAGCACCTGAAAAATTCCTGTCTAGTGGCAAAAAAAACTTTTGATTTTCAAACTGTGTACTTATGCTAAACGAAGTTGTTTGGGATAGGACTGTTTTTACATTTAACTATTTGTAAACAAAAAAGTGTACTTAAACTAAACTGAATTGTTTGAAATAGAACTGATTTTACATTTAACTGTGTAAAGGAGAAACTATTTAATCGAACGACTAACTTTGTGTTAACAAATAACTGTATAAATATGCTAAACTGATTTGTTTGAAACTAAGTAAAATCTTGTGAAAAAAATGAGCTCAGGCTTGTTTAAGGACGTTATCAGCAAAGTGTGTTTAGAAAATATTTATTTGATATATGTATAAAAAGGATTTGCTATTAGATGGTCTCCAATTATTGATATCCCATAAAACCAAACCCAATCAAAACAAATCCTTATATATTTAATATATATGTATAAAGAGGATTTGGTATTAAATAAACGAGAATAGTTGATATGCCAAACAAAACCAAACTAATCATTTTTTACACATTTGAGAACCACTTCCTCATGAGAGCAAATCAAATTATAATTGCACTCATTGTTGCAGTATGCGTTTGTTTTAGTCCGAGGAAATGAATACGGTGAGCCGATTTTTAATCGAGGACGAAGCTGTTTACATTTCAGATCGTTTGAATACCCTTGGGAAGTACATGAAAAAAACAATTCTCCCTCCGGCTATGGATAAATATTTGGGCAGATTAGGCGCTTTAACAACCATACAAGAAAAAATAAAACACAGAATTTAAACCAGAATTTTCAGCTTAAAATATGACCTTGTACCACATCCGCTTCGTGGTTGAGGGGTTAGGTAAGTGTATGATTTCATCGTTGTCGTAAATATTTGTCTAATTTTTATTTGTACAGATAAAATGCTTGCTTGCGTAGGCTCTTCTAGCTTTTTGGTTCTTACTGATGAGATGGTGTTGTATAGTGGCTCGTACCACGTGACTTCCGGATTCTCGGAGGAATAAAAGACGTCCAGTTTCTTAAGCACGGCAAGTACTGAAAGATCTCTGTCAGTAGTAAGACCAACTTCGAACGTAATACCAACAGCGTGAGGCTTATAATATTTGTTGGACTGTACCACTTTAGTTAATAAATATAGTTGTTGGCGACCGTAGACGAGGGCGACCTTAAGACTCCCTTTTCAATAGCTACTACTCTCCCTTGATTGTTCCACTTTACCCTCGATACGTACCTTATATTACTGAGTGTTAATCAAGGAAGTGTCAAGAACCATTTTTAAAGTCTTTGGTATGACGTGACCAAGAATTGAACCTAGGTCTCCCGGACCATTGGTGAACACTCTACTCACTAAGCGAATGAGCCGGTTAGTTACTAAATAGTTTACTCTATTTCACTGTATATCTCTTCCTTACTACAATACAACAGACGGTTGGCGTTAGAAGGATTGACATGGTCGTAGAAGAACCTACATAGCTTTTTTCCCCAAGGTATAGTGCAACTCACACAGCTATGACCAAACTGTTCTTCATGGATAAAAATTGAATGGTCCGATTCAACCCCCTAGGATTGTTAAGTGTTCACACTGTTCTTTCAGGTAACTCAAATGAGACAGAATCACATCAAAACTTTTATATCGTCCACTCGGCTGGGGCTGTAGAATACATCGACTGCATGTAACGAGCGACCTGGATGTGATACTAAAGAATCTGACGATGAGGATTTATTAATGCTGGAGCTTTGGGGAATGCGGAGAACTTCATTGTCATTGCTTCCAGGTCGACTCTGGACCGGAGTGGTAGCACCGGAGAGGGTCCTACCATTTGGTCAAATTGAACAAATTACGTGAAAATAATGACTGGTGTTAAATTGACTGTTATGTTGCAATGCTTAGTGCGAAAAAGAGCTCAGGCTTGATAAAGAATGTTATTTACAAAACGTGTTTATGAATCATATATATATATATATATATATTTAATGCATGATTAGGATTTGGCATTAAATTACCAACAATCATTGATACAACCAAACGAAAAAAAAACCCCCAAAAAAACCATCAAACCAAACCAAACTGAAACTTTTATATTTTAGAAAATACTCTCTAAGATTATGGAAATTTCTTTGAAGAGGTGGACTTACGATTCTTTCAGATTGTACTGTAACCATCCAACGTTTTAGTTACTCTTTAACATTACGAAGACTTGACATTTCGGTCAATCAAAAAACAGTTCTGTTGTCGATTTAAGAGTATTATCTCGTATTATAATGTCGGAAAATATCATTGGAAGCTTATATATTTCTTTTTATAAATAACCTATGAATATACACAGCAATATTCACTAACTCAGAACTTGACATGTTTTTGTGATGAACGTATTTTTGTGATAAACAGTTTCTTTTATTAAACTTACATCTTACTTGATTCCTTCGATGGAATTAAACCATTTTACCGAGCAAGTGCATGAAAATATTAACATCTTTTACTTTTCTTTCTTTCTTCTTCTAGCTTGAATTTGTAGCATGTGAAATTTTTGATTTTTTTATAACTTCCTATATATATATATATATATATAGAACGAATGAGAGAGAGAGAGAAAGAGAGATTTAAGAATTTTTATAATTAAAGGTGCTTGATCCTGTTATTGCACAACAAGTATAAAACCTTTAAAATTACAATTATGGACACTAGAAGCCCGTTACTTGAATTTTCACGTGCTGTGCATAATCTAAGACGGAAATATGAGTGAGTGGCTAATCAAGCGTAGATCTAACACAAGGTAAAGTCAGGTGATAAGATGCTTTTTCACGTGATTTTCATACAAAAAGGAACATATATATATATATATATATATATATATATATATATATAATTATAAATTAAAGGTAGCCTAAATAAAGGAGGATAAATTATGTAATTGATCAGATGGATAATGATACAGGATAATCATGTGTACATTTTTCTGTTTAGCAACACACACACACACACACACACACACATATATACATATATATATAATTAAAGGTAGCCTAAATAAAGGAGGATAAATTATGTAATTGATCAGATGGATAATGATACAGGATAATCATGTGTACATTTTTCTGTTTAACACACACACACACACACACACACACACATATATATATATATATATATATATATATATATATTGCTCGCGGTCACACGTTTACAAAGATATGAGTTGTATTCCAAACGAAAGTGAATTGTCACAACATTGTGCTAATGAGACGTTTGGGAGTGGTCATGATTGAAATGCTCTGGAAATTTGAACTTGACTTTAGAAGCAAAACAAAACTGCGTCAATCTGTGTTAATCAATATTGAACTTGCTTTTGCTCAAAGTTCAATCATGAAGCATCATTACTATTTGCCTTTTCATTGGGACAAATAATAAGCTGATTTTATCCGCGATAGAGGGATTACCCCCTACCCACGAATGGGGTGTACAAGGTATTACAATAAATTGCATCTTATGGTGACGAATCCGTTCTGGTGGAGTTCTTGGAAGTGTAGAGTTTCCTTACATTATCATTTGCATTGAGTCCACTGTTTACCCAGAGGAGTAAAGCGAGTTCGTACTCCAGTCGCGCTATTACGTTCACATTCGGAAAGGTATGAACCCCCTTATCCTCCCAGCTATGGGTTAAATAGTACCACTACTGTTATTCTAGGAGAATGGCTTTGGCATTAAAATAACCTACAAAGAGTTGATATGCCATTAAACAAAGAAACCAAACCAAACCGTAAAAGTAGTAGTTTTTACGAGTTCTTTCTATGGGTCAAATTGATCGATTTAAAAATCACTCGTATTCAGTTGGACTATGTGCAAAAAAAAACAAACAAAAAAATACAATTTTGAGAAATAACTAAACATAAAATATAAACATGAGATTTTTGAATCATCGAGACAAAACATTTCTAGGTTGATTGACATGAGTAAAAATCAGTCAATCCAGCAACATTTATATGAGGTTGTTTGTATTTACTTAAAGCAATCTAGTCAGCCATAACTGTTTCACATCAAAATCAGCATTGACTATAGGCAATTTCCATGTAGACGTGCTTCCTCGTAAGCCAATGATAATCATACAAAAATGAGGGACAAGATGCAAAACAATGTAATCTAATTGTAAAATTAAGTTTTTAGGAGCTTATATTATTATAATTATATTATATTATTAATATTTATTTTTAGGAGCTTATATTATTATAATTATATTATATTATTAATATTTATTTTTAGGAGCTTATATTATTATAATTATATTATATTATTAATATTTATTTTTAGGAGCTTATATTATTATAATTATATTATATTATTAATATTTACTCCATTAGAATTTTTCAAATCAGTTTTAGCTGATGTTTTTTCACTGGAGTTTGAGTGACAGCACGTCTCCTCAAATCACCAGGACTCTTCTCAGTATTCTGGCCGTTCTCAATAATGATGCTGTTTTCATGGTTTCCACTCGTCCAGCAACTTCCAAGTCATCCAATCCCTTTAAAAATCCTTTAGTTACTGTGCCAAAAGCACCAATCACAATTATATGATTGTAACCATCATTTTCCGTAGTTTTTTTCAATTCTCTACCAAGGTCGAGGTACTTATCTTTCTTTTCATATTCTTTCAATTTTAGTCTGTGCTCAGCCGAGACAGCAAAATCGACAATTTTGCAAAATCTCTTTATCATTATTATTTACTCCTTTAGGGTTTTTCACATCAGGGTTAGCTGATGGTTTTTCACTGGAGTCTGAGTGACAGCAAGTTTCCTCAAGTCTCCAGGACTCGTCTCAGGATACTGGTCATTCTCAGCAATGCTGTCATTTGGATAGTCTCTACCCGTCCGCCAACTTTCAAGTTCTCCAGGCCTTTTCATAACCTTTTAGTTATTGTGCCAAAAGCACAAATCACAATTGGCACAATCGTCACTTTCATGTTCCACAGCTTTTTCAATTCTCTCGCATGGTCGGGGTACTTAGCCTTCTTTTTACATTCCTTCAGATTTTTTCTGTGTTCCGCCAGGACAGCAAACTCGACAATATTGCAAATTCTCTTTTTTTTGTTGATTATTATAAGGTCTGTTATTCTGGCCGGGATTAGGTGATCTGTTTGTATGTTAAAGTCCCATAGGTGTTTATGCGTGTCATTTTCTAGGACAGGTGCTGGGTTGTGCATATACCATTTGTTAGTATGGTCAAATTGAAATTTCCTGCACATTTCCCAGTGGATCACCTTGCCGACCCAGCCTTGTCTTGCCTTATACTCCTTCTTTGCTAATTTTCTGCATTCGTTTTTTATGTGATTGATCGTTTTGTCTCTGTCACCGCATAGTCTACATTTAGTGTTTTGTTGTTTCTTATCTATTCTCGCTTTGATATGATTGGTCCTTGTGGTGTTGTCCTGTGCTGCTATTAGAAGAGATTCCGTTAAGGTTTCCTTTTCTTTGCCAGGTCCAGGTTTTCTGATGTGAGATATTGTTAATTAGTTGTTTAAAGCGGCCATAGAGTTGTTTTTCTTCCCATTTTCGTTTCCTAGTTGTTGTCATTCTATCTTACACCGTGTTATCCGTATCCTTTCTGATGGTTGTAATTAGTCCTCGTTCATGTTTTTCGATGCAGTCTTCGAATCGTTGTATCGATGCGTCAACGCTGTCTTCGATGCTGGTAAGTCCTCGTTTTCCTTCTTTACTTGATACATATAGTCTGTCAACGTCATCTCTGGGGTGTAATGCCTTATGCATGGTCATTAGTTTTCTTGTTCTTTGATCTATTTGTTTAAGTTCATCTCTGGTCAACTGAGGAAGGGTCCTGAATATCTAACGATGGCCATAGCCGAAGTATTCATTCCTTTGATGAGGATTCTGCGGGAGAGTTTTGTCTCGAGTAGTTTTCTTGTTCTCCTGAGATATTCTTTTAAAATCTTGTCTTTCATTTCCACTTGTTTGATGGTGTCAGCTTCCAAGATATCCAAGTATTTGTAGGTTTCATTTTTTTCTGATTGTTCTAATTTTGTCATGATTTGGTAGTTCCATTCTGCCAGTCATATGTCGTTCGCCACTTTTCATGACGAGCATGGCACATTTTTCTATACCAAATTTCATTCCTATGTCCTGACTGTATGTTCTAACGGGATGTGTGAGAGTTTCAAGTTATTTTTCTTTTTTTGCAAATAGTTTAATGTCATCCATGTACATTAGGTGATTGATCTTCTCTTGCGATCTGCTAAGTTTGTATCCGGCTGTTCATTTTCTGAGTATGTGGTTAAGTGGCATCATGGCTATTATGAATAGTAAGGGTGATAGTGCCTTTCCTTGGAATATACCTCTTTGGATCTTTGTTTCAGCTAAGCTTCTTCCTCCTGCTGTCAGTTACACTCTTTAGGTTTGCATGGTGTTTTCGATTAAGTTTATGACTTCATGTGATATTTTGTACATTTTCAGACAGTGTATTATCCAGCTTTGAGGAACCATATCATATGCCTTTTTGTTGTCAATCTAGGCCATAGGTACATTTTTCCATCTTGTCTTGCTCTCATTTAGGATGTGTTGATCTATGTAGAGTAATTCTGCTGTGTCTCTGGATCCTTTGCGGCATCCTTTCTGTTTGTCTGGGAACAATCCGCGGTTTGTTTGCGAATAGTAAATTTTTTTCCCTTATTTGTGCTGTTAGTGTTTTCCACATCATTGGTAGGCAGGTTATCGTTCTGTAATTGTTTGGAGCAGTTCCTTTGCTTGGGTCCTTTTGTAGTCTTTCTTTTGGTCATCCAGTCAGGTATTTCCGCGCCTTGTAGGCATCTGTTCATTTCTAGTGCTAGTCTGCCTTGAATGGAGGCGAATGTAATTATTATTATTATTATTATTATTCGTAGTAGTAGTAGTATCACAACTACTTTTATGTTCCCTAGTTTTTTAAATTCTCTATCAAGGTCAAGGTATTATCTCTCTTTTCACCTTCCTTCAGTTTTACCCTGTAATCAGGCGGAAATACAAAGTCAACTATCTGACAAGTTCTCTTTTCTTTTTCTATTTTTTTACTCTCACTAGGTCTGGTTGTCTGGCTGAGATTAGGGGATCCGTTTGTATATCAAAGTTCCAGAGAATTTTGTGTGTATCATTTTCCAGGATGGATTCCAGGTTGTGCATATACTATTTGTTCGTATGGTCAAATTTAAACTTCTTACACAATAACCAGGGGACCCCCTTGCCCACCCAGTCGTGTCTAGTCTTATATTCTCTTTACATTCAATTTACAACTTTCGCTTATTTTGTGATAGATTATTTCGTCTCTATCACCTCATAGTCTTAATCTGCAATTTTGATGTGTCTTTCCTTGCTGACGGCAGATCTGGCCAGATTTATTTAAGAATATTACGAAGCCTGATTTTCCCATAACCCTATCACCAATCCGTGTGGTTGGTAGTTTGATTTAATTAATGGACCAGGCTCGGCTTTTGTCAGTTAGTATTTGGAAATTGCAAACTATGCGTTAGCATAAGGTATTTTTGCAGTTCAAATGTCGAATCGAAAAAAAAATATCCGGAGCACAGTCCAGCAAAGACACCAGGATGTGCAGACAAAACAATGAATTATACAACCAGTTAAGTGCGCCAGCTTAGCTGGGACGATGAACCAAGCAGATTCGTTGTGGCCGCAAGATAACATCAATAAAGTGGTTTCACAGGAAAGAGAAGATAATTTATTGCCTATGGACAGAGTCACTGATATTTCCGTTCGCAGATAAGATCAACAAATTATCGGAAAAAAGACGGAAGTATGTAAGTTCCGACAACCAGCCATAAACAGAAAAATACGTGGGCGAACAGACGTGTTGATGGGACTTAAAAAACAATATAAGGTCTGTAATTTTGGACTGAAGGCAGAAATCTGCTGGTCGCTCAAACGAAGGGGAGAGAGCATCCAAGCGAAGGGAGACGGCCGCTGGTTACTCAAGCAGACCTGTCAGCTCCCTGTGTATGTTCTCTGGCCGTCGCACTACTTCAGAAAAAGATATGTGCGAACTCTCTCTGACTGTATTTCTACTACAGTCAATCGTCTTAGTCGAAGAATAAAAATATAATCTATATTTTTATATATGTACGAGTCCTTCGTTGTTTGTCCAGCGGTACGATATGTGACACCTGAAGAAGAAAATAAAAGAAAAAGTAAACATGAGACCAAATATAACCAAAAAATAAAAGAATTACGCTTCCCGAATAATAGTAATCATCATCATCAACAACATCAAGTCACGCTTCCAGCATGAATTTCCCTGACTCAGTTTCTCTCACCATTCGTCCCAATCATCTATCGCTCCCGGCAGGTCGTCTAGACTACATCTTGTGTCTGCATAAAACAGTTGTAGGTAAAATCTTGCAGGTCGGCCAACACTGGTCCATTTATTTTAAGGGGTCCTTAGGAAAACGTCACTTATGACTTCAACCCTGCTTCTACAGCAGTGTCCTGCATGCCTTGTTCTTCTTATTTGGATGTTTTTAGAGATAGGAGGTAGGTGGCAATATAACTGCTGTTTCGTGGGATGTTGCTTCCAAGATTTGTTTAATTTGTTCGTATTATTCTCGTGCAGTTCTCGTGTAGCTATTTCTCTATACACTTTGTCAGTGTCCATGTGGTTCATCTATACAGTTCCCGGTGCTTGAAAGAAATTGACGGAAATAGAACACTTCCTTTTTTTCTACTCCCTTTAAGAATGAATTCTGATTTTATAAACTGAAGATGCATAAGAATTATCATGCCCTTTTTTTTTTTTTTACATTTATTTATCTTGTCCTAATTAAGGGTTGACCAATATCACCAACACAAAACGATAAAGGTGGTATACAAATGAAATGAATACCGTAAATTTCTGCGCACAAGTCAACCTAGTATATGTAATTCGACCTCAAAACTTTTAACCGAGAATTCTTGGTTAAACCTAAACCTATTGAATCGGTCGATCTCACACAATCGGCTTGGTCTGTAGAATACACTCACTGCATCTCTGTAGCGGGTAAGACCGCTCCTAATGAGTTTCCTAGATATGAAATCAAACCAACTAATGGAGAGTTTCCAGCTTTGTAGCTTTAGAAAATGTGGTGTATGACTTCATTGCCATTGCTTCCAGATCCACTCTGCCTGGAGTGGCAGCACCTGATAGGGTCTTATCTATGGGTCTAATAGAACAAACTGTTAGAGCTCATGTTTGTTTAAGAATTTTATCAACAAAATGTGTTTACAAACCATATATTAGATATATATGTATAAACAGGATTTAGTATTAAATAACCAACAATGGTTGATATGCCATAAAACCCAACCCAAGCAAATCATATATATTTAATATATATGTATAAACAGGAATTGGCATTAAATAACCTACAATGGTTGATATGCCATAAAGCCCAACCCAACCAAACTCTTGACGGTTACTGTGAGGTGTCGATTAGTGTATCAACTGTTAGACATGGCTTGTAAAATAGCGTCAACAAAATACTTAATTTTTATAATATTTCTTATATTTGATATCAATCTCGGTGTTAATTTGTTAGATACGTTCAAAAAACATGATTTTAAATTGGAAAGGTTTTTGGCTGTTTGCTGAAGTTATAGTCAGAAGTGCATATTGATTGTTAGGATTGGATTTTAGCCTTGCACTATGACTTGATCCTTAGTTTTGTAGGAATTTTTACAGACTGAAGTCAGAATCGACTTGTACGCTATGAATTAATGTTGTTAGGTTTGGTTCCTTTGTTTGATGGAATATCAACATCTTTATTTATAACATTTATCAACCCCTCCGCTCGGGCAGGATATGACACAAGGTCATTTTTAAGCGGAGTTTAACTGGTTTGAATTCAGAGTATTCTTTCTCCTAGACTAGTTGCCTAACCATCAACACTCTTTATTTATTTACATATCTTTTTACTTAGATAAAGCACAAGGCCATATGAATAGGGCACCCAATGAGGCTTGAAGAGAAAGACATTAGTGGTGCTACTAAACAATTAGCTAAGGAGTTATAATTGTTTATACCTTTTCATGTGGTCCATGCCTTCGTTGGACAGCATGAAAGACATCGACACGATGCTAACGAAAGCATGGACAGCTTTCGATAAGCTATCGATCATACGGAAATCAGACTTGACCGATCAAATGAAACGCAGTTTCTTCCAGGCAGCGGTCGTGTCAATACTCCTGTATGGATGCACCACCTAGACGCTCGCAAAACGGCTGGACAAGAAGCTAGACGGCAATTACACAAGAATGTTTCGAGCAATATTGAACAAGTCCTGGAGGCAACACCTCACAAAACACCAACTATACGGCCACCTACCTCCCATCACGAAAACTGTCCAATTAGACGAACAAGACACGCAGGACACTGCTGGAGATGCAGAGACGAGCCCATAAGTGATGTACTCCTATGGACCCCCACATATGGCCGAGCAAAATCAGGATGACCAGCTCGAACATACATACAGCAGCTATGTGAGGATACGAGATGTAGCCCTAAAGACCTGCCAGAGGCGATGAACGATAGGGAAAAGTGGCAAGAGAAGGTCAGGGTTATCCGTGCTACAGGCACGACATGATGATGATGGTGATGATGATACCTTTTCAAAGTGTACGTGATAGGGTACTTCTATATCGCAGCCCAGCACGTTATCCACTACATTACAGTGACTTCACCATGAATCGTTTAAAAAGTTAATTCAAAAATGTTCACAGTATTTAGAGTTACAATGCAAAGTTTATTAATGCAGCTACTTTATAATATTACTGAGTCATAAACTATGTAAGATGAATATATTACAATCAGATTAATTATGTCGTTATTATATCGAACACATAGCATATTTTTATTTTCAGTCAGCAAAGCAATAGTTTAGGCCTAATATTTAGTACCTGATGTTACAGAAACTCCGAGACGTAAACTCCAACGGTCAAAACTGGATATCGTAAGTGTCAATATATCAAATATTTTCAAATGAATATTGGAATCTATTTATTTTGTGATTACTATACACACACTATACACACATATTATATATATATTCGCTAACCAATGTACTCTCATGGACTTTGACCAAATGTGGTTCATTTTTTTTAAATAATAGCCTTTGTAGCTGACAATTCTTCCATCAGTATATATATGTAGATATACATGAGGGTGGATTATTCATATGACGATGTCATATCTGCTATTGATGACTTTTGGAACAATGAGATCGAAGCTTTGCAAAGCTGATGAAAAAGTTTCAGCAACAAAGGCAACTATTTAAAAAAAAAAAACGAACCCCATTAGGTCAATATCCTTGAGAGTTCATTGGTTAGCGAACACACACACAAACACACACACACACACACATATATATATATATATATATATATATATATATATATATATATATATATAAGGTGTGGGCTTTTGTGATGTACGTATTTGTATGTGTTTGTGTAATGTGTATGCATGTCTGAATCTGTTATGTGTATGCTTTTTAATGAATGTATGTGTCATGCGTCATGTGTGTAGAGTATTTGTAATAATGCATATATCTGTTTGTGTGTGTGTGTATGAGAGAGAGAGAGAAAGAAAGAGAGAGTGAGAGAGAGAAAGAAAGAAAGAAAGAAAGAGAGAGATACCTATGTAATGTGTGTACGTGTGATGTATGTTTGATAGTCATGTATGTGTGTGTGTGTGTGTGTGTGTGTGTGGTGTAAAGTTAGATGTTCGTCTGAGTTGGTGCATGTGTGTGTGTATGAGTTTTGTGTTAGTTGTGCAGAGGGGTGTGTATTCGGCATTTTTGTGTAAGTATGCATGGTGTGTTCATGGAGATTTTTTTTTTTTTTTTGCTCACGATGTGTGCTCTGTAATATGTCAAATATGGTTCGGTTAGGTTTCTTCGTTTAATGGCATATTAAACTTTCGGGCTTATTTAATGCCAAAGCTATCTTTGTAGAAGAACACTTTTAGAACTATTGAGTTAGTAGCTGGAGAAATAAGTGGATTCGTTTTCCGAGGATATTTGTTCCAAAGTGAATCTAATAGCAAAACTGGATTTCGAAATTGGTTACTTAGCTTACTTTCGAATTCCCTTAGTCGACTACATTAAACTCTACGCAAAATATGACGTTTTTATTTGTATGAGCGTGAGTGATGTGTGTATATTTGTGTCAGTGTACAAGTGTTGCTTCTACGTGTTTGTGATGCTTGCATGTGTTTGTGTACCTGCGTAATGTGTAGGTTTGTTTTGTGTGTAATGTATGTATGTGTGAGTGTTTATAGTGTTTCTATGTAAGTGTGCTTGTCTGTGATGTATGTGAGTATATCTGTGCAAGTTGACATCAGCATGCTGTATGAGAAGCTAATTTTATGTGGAATAAAAAGAAAATAATCATATACATATATCTGTGTTGGTTTGTACAGACATTCATATATAATTATTTACTTAGATAAGCTTAGTTGCTGAAGAGACCAGAAGTATTTGCCAACGACTGGGAATCGAACCCAGTGGCTATGATAAGCAAGCCTAATTTGACAACCATTTAATCATGTAAGGCGCCCCAAGCAACCATACATATGTGCCTTTACGTGTGTTTATATATAATTCTATCTATTTAATTATATGAATGTAAATGTTTAGTGCACATTTTCGCTTAGAAATCTTTTTAAAAAAATGTGCAGAAATGTCATTATATTTAAAAGAAATCTATATTTGTTCTTCTAAAAAAGAGTGTTGCTGCAAGTTATATTTACAAGCTATGTTCGAGAGCTTTCTCACAACAATTTTGATCAAATAATATCGAATTGTGTTTGTTTTATGAAAGAAAATTGGGATCGTAATTGCTGAATAAAAAAGTATGCTTGTATATTTGATTATTTTACAAAATGTAATTAAATACGAACGACAACCCGCAGCTAAAATAAAGTCAACGTAGCGATGGAATCAGATAAAATACCCGAATCAGTTGGTGATAACGTTGTTATTTTGCATGGCTTCCTACCTGGTGGCAAAGAAAGCATTGATTTCGTTCAACCCATGCCCGACACAGTTACACGCTATTTGATTTTGAAACGTATGTGACAATAGAACAGTTGATATATTATTCCAGCAGAGGTTATCTCCCTTGATAATATTTAAAATAAACAAGAATATCAAAAAAGAATACACTGAAAACAAAAAAGTGATTTTTTTTACATTTCTTTTTTGATATTTTTTCAACGCAAAAGAAAACCCGTTTGGCATCTGACATGTTCCATTCCAAGAATGCACTTTTAAAATAAATTTTCTATTTGCAACCAACAAATACATGGTGTGTTCTAAAAGTGTCTAGACTGAAGATGTATTTATCAAGACAGTCATAAACAATGAATGAATAGTTCTTTTTCTTCAAAATACTCTATAGTAAGTAAAAGTGTTTAGACAGAAGCTTTATTTATCAAGACGGACATAAAAAAGGTTTATTTTCTTCAAAATACTCTATAATATGTAAAGGTTTTTAGAAAGAAGCTGTATTTATCAAGACAGATATAAACAATAAATGAAATGTTCCTTTTCTTGAAAAATACTCTATAGTATGTAAAGGTGTTTAGACAGAAGCTGTATTTATCAATACAGACATGAACAGTGATTAAAATTGTTTTTTTTTTCTCGAAATACTTGGTATGATGTAAAAGTGTTTAGACAGAAGCCATATTTATCAAAACAGATATAAACATTAAACGAAAGGTTCCTATTTTTCCAAGATTGGCATGAACAAAATGAAAAGCTATTCATCTTCAAAATACAAGGTGTGCTCTAAAAGTAACATGACTGAATCTCTATTTACCCTAATGGACATTTAATAATTAATGATACGTTAATTTTCCGATGGACACATTGGAATTCAGCACTTTTTTACCGGCGCATTTCTTATTTGTGAAAGCACCTTTGAAAATTATCAACTTTGTCATTGGTGTGTAGTAAATACAGAGTGTATCTCTAACAGAGGCATGAGACTACCTCTAAAAAACGGGGAAGGTTGTGTATAAACTGCATATGATGATGAAACTCTTGTCCTGAAGATTTGAGGATTATCCGTCATAACTTCCAGATCAACTTTGATCTGTAAAGGTCACATCTATGGGTCAAATGGTTCTTAAATAGTTTATTTCTTGTTGACCGTATGCAAAAACAACAAACAAACAAACCCATAATTACTCAAAGGATGTATATATGAACGCACAATGAAGAAGATTCTGTAACCCTTAGACATAAAATAACCCGAGATGAATTGAGATGCTTTTAAAATCAATAAATTAAAATGAAAGTTCTCTTTTTATATTGTGTAAAGCTTCGTTGAATAATATTAAACGTTCTCAAGATCATTAAATCTTACTTTTGAATTTAATTTTCTCTTTAGGAAACTAGAAAAAATTCATGGGGCCGGGTCTGAAGATCTAGAAGTTTTTGAATTTATGTAGACCTGCGTTTTGCTTAAAGTATTTATTTAAAAAAAGTACACAAACTGACTTTATATATATTTTGGACTGGCATTAATTCTTCAAGAAAACACTCTAGACGTGTATACATCATCCCTTCATTATGTAAATTTCAAAACCATTTAGATTTTTAAATAAAAAAATAGAGAGTAAGTCTCGATAAATGTTTTATTACACCTCGTATTTTATTTATATTCATTTTCTGACATTTATCCTTCAAGAAAGTAAAAAGCGGACTGCTGTATTATATCTGTGTGAATATTTACCTATTTAAAAATTAATCTCTTAAGCCATCTGCGTTCTCTTTCGTTTCTTGAATTTGGTTAGAATAATTTATTCTGCCTTCAGCTTTTGAAACAGGAATCTGATTCACCGATATTTACGAAACAAAGGCAGAAAAGAAGAGGAAATGACAGTGAGTGGGTGAAATAAAGAAAGAGTTGAGTGAGGAAATGACAGTGAGTGGGTGAAATAAAGAAAGAGTTGAGTGAGGAAATGACAGTGAGTGGGTGAAATAAAGAAAGAGTTGAGTGAGGAAATGACAGTGAGTGGGTGAAATAAAGAAAGAGTTGAGTGAGGAAATGACAGTGAGTGGGTGAAATAAAGAAAGAGTTGAGTGAGGAAATGACAGTGAGTGGGTGAAATAAAGAAAGAGTTGAGTGAGGAAATGACAGTGAGTGGGTGAAATAAAGAAAGAGTTGAGTGAGGAAATGACAGTGAGTGGGTGAAATAAAGAAAGAGTTGAGTGAGGAAATGACAGTGAGTGGGTGAAATAAAGAAAGAGTTGAGTGAGGAAAGAGGTATTTGCTCGCTATGTTTCTGTCTTAGTTTAAAAATAATTTCCTCTTTCTTTTTTTTAATGGCATATCAACCTTCATGGGTTCTTTAATGATGAAGCCATCATAATAAAAGAACGGCGGTGATATTATATGACCCATTTTAGAGGTAGTGGGCAGAGGATGTAATGATAAGACTAGAGTTTGTAATCACTTTCTTCAAGGCAGCAGTCCAGCTCTTTAGTCATTAAATCACAGGGTTTCTCCCCTATTTATAAATAATTGTGTATTTGTGCGTGTTTGTGCATATGTTAGTGCTCATATGCTTGTGTCTTAATGTTTGTGTATAGGTGAGTGTTTTTGTCTGTTAGTGCTTGCGTATTTGTGTTAGAACTTGTATATGTGTATGTGTTTGTTTTGTTTTATGGCATATCAAACTTTGTTGGATATTTAATACCAAATCTTCACACACACACACACACACACACACACACACACACACACACACACACGTATGTATATATATATATATATATATATTTATATATATATCAAATATATTATTTGTACATACATTTCCCAGTTATCATTTTGAAACGAACCTGAGCTTTTTTTTTTTTTGCACACAGTTAAATGATTTCACTCATTTCAAACTAATACAAATAGTTCTATTTTCTATTAATTATTTGTTTGCACACGGTTAAATGTTTTTTTTTATTGCTATTTAACACTAAAAGTTTAATTAAACATCAGTTATTTGCTTGCACACAGTTAAATGATCAAACAGTTGTATTTCAAATAAGTCAATTTATCACTGGTCTTTTGTTTGCACACAGTTTAAATGTCAAACACTTTTTTTACCCATATATAGGGCCCTATCAGATGCTACCACTTCGGGCCAGAGTGGACATGGAAGCAATGGCAATGAAGGAGAGCTCGACAGTCCCCAAAGCTTCAGAACTACTGGATCTCACCGTCAGATTGTTTAGCGTCATAAAAGGACACTCGTTGCAGAGATGCAATCGGCATGTTCTACAACCCCAGTATGTGTGTATGTTTGTTAGTGCTTGGGCATGTGTGTGTGTTTTTGCGTGTGGATTCTTGTGTATGTGTTTTGCATGTGGATTCTTGTGTGTGTGTGTGTGTGTGTGTGCGCGCGTGTGTGCGTGTGTGTGTTCTCGTTGGTATCTTCATGTCTGCTTTAGTTGATATGACTGTGTTATCGTGTTTGTGATTGTCTTTGTGTCTTTTAAAGGTTCTGTTTGTTTAGTATGGTGTTTTTGTGTGCTATTGCTTATGTGTGTGTCTTGGTACTATTTACCCAACCCCTCCGCTCGAGCAGGATATGACACAAGGTCAATTTTTAAGCGGAGTTTAACAGGTTTGAATTCAGAGTTTTCCTTCTCCTAGACTAGTTGCCTAACCATGGCTGAAGAACCTAGTCTGTCCTACTATTTACCCATAGCTGGTGGGAGAATTATTGGATTCATACCTTTCCCAAGGGTATTAGTGCTATGTGAAATGCAATCAGTCTCATCCAGGATTTGAACTCGTATCGCCGTGTTCATTTCCTACGGCGATAACGACTACGCCACGGGCACCTCCACATGTGTGTGTCTTGGTGCTTGTTTTAGTTTTTCTGTGAATTATTGCGTTTATGAGCGCCCATGCTTGTAAGTCTATTCGCAGTTCTGCATATAAGTTTTTCTCAATCGATGTCTATATATAAATAAGAGTTTTGTTCATCCAATTATTAGGAATGTGTTAATACTTATGCGCGTGTGTGTGTGTGTGTGTGTGTGTGTGTGTGTTTGCGATAGCATCTGGTTTTGCCTGTGTAAGATGGTGTGTTTGATGTGATGCATGTGGAACCTGACGTAATAATCCCAAAGAAACCTATCCAAATTCGAAAATCACAGAGGAACTCACGGCATCATTTTAGTACAACTGCTTTGTGAAAAGATATGGGCCCAATACTCTCGTCTTCTGACTCCTCTATTTTCATCTTGATTTTGTCATTTCATTAATGTCTCATCTTGGTAATCAAAGAAAACGGCTAAGTTATCTCCATGTGAGTCAAAATGAGATGACTCAACTGTACATTTAATGTACAGTTACTAAACCCACTGCATGCGCTGAATGTGACACAAGGTCAAATTTCTTCACATTTTAGTTTGAATTCAGGATTTTCCTTCCCCTAATCCAGTGTGCATACTAAGATTAAAGATACCCGTCTGCCCTATTATTTACCCATAGTTGGAAGCAGAATAGTTAGATTCATAACCTTTTAAAACGTATTAGTGCTATGTGAAATGCAAGAAGCCTTGTCCCGGATTTGAACTCGGTTCGTGAAGTTCATTTCCTACAACATTATCCGTAACCCTACGAGTGCCTCCCATTTATATTTTAATGTACATTCCTACCTGTTTAAATTACTCTTGGATTTGGCGTGCGTTACGCTAAGGTAGGGAAGATATACATTTAAATGAGCAAGTTAAGTAAAACCTATTCCACGCACGTATGCGTTTAAAATCCAACTGGAGAAAAAGGTAATGAAAGTAATTTTTAACGCAGAAAATCTCTCCTTAAAAACTTAGCCTTGACACCTGTCAAATAACTGCTTTCTATCAAATTCTATCCCGTGCACTTAAATGTTACAACACTAACAATTGTTTATTTTCATTTTCTTAAAAATTCAACTGATCATATTTACCAACCCCTCCTCCGCTCGGACAGGACATGACACAAGGTCAACTTTTAAACGGAGTTTAACAGGTTTGAATTCAGAGTTTTCCTTCTAATAGACTAGTTGCCTTACCAAGACTGAAGAGCCTATCCTGCCCTACTATTTACCCACAGAGGGAGAATAATTCATACCTTTCCCAAGGGTATTAGTGCTATGTGAAATGCCATCAGTCTCATCTAGGATTTGAACTCGTGTCACCGAGTCCATTTCCTACAACGATAACCATTACACCACGGCCACCTCCTTAAAAATTTAACTTATAAATGTAAACAATTAGACATAAATTCCAACAACAATACATTATATTGAAGCAGTTACAAGGTACGTGTCGAGGGTAAAAAGAAGCAATTCAGAGAAAGTAGTAGCACCCTCGTCTACATCTAGGTGTTGTAGCTATTGAAAAGGGAGCCTTCGGGTCGCCTTTGACTGCGGTCGGCTAACTTTACTTTTTACTTCACGTGATAATTAACTGAAGACAAACTTGCACTTTTACTACAGAAGGTTGATTCGTGTGAAATCTTTCACCAATAAATTTCTTATGTGCGAGAATTCTCACAGTTTCACATCAAGACTATGCCGGGAATGACATTAAGCGTCACAACTATTTCGACCCAAGAGCTAAAAGATCTTTTCTTCATTTAACTTCTTTGTGTCAAAATGCGATGAAACTAAGTAAGTCGGCGACCGTAGTCGAAGGCTTCCTTTTCAATAGTTACTACATGGAGGTGTAGGGAAGAGCGCTACACCTTTCTCTGGATTAATCCACTTTAACCTTGATCCATACCTTATAATGCTGAGTGTGAAGCAAGTAGGCATCAAATACCATTTTTTGAGTCTTTGGTGTGACTGGGCCTAGGATTGAATTCCGGTCTCCCGGGCCTTTGGAGAACACTCTAACCACTAAGACTACTCGTTGGCAATTTCCTGAAACTTCATCTTCGGCATATAACGTTCCGCAGAATTTACCTCTATTTTTTAGAGATTAAAATATTTTTAGGGATTAAAATACTACTGTGATGACTCAAAGACATGCTCTGAATATGAAATCTGTTAAATGCTTCCTGTTTCTTTATCATTCCAAAAAATTTTCACCAATCTGTGACATAATTTTTGGAAATCACTCATATATTGATGAACAGTTAGAAATAGATGTAAAAATTCTGCATTAGATAGATAGAAAGATAGATAGATAGATAGATAGATTTAGTTTCTTTATTTAATGGCAAATCAAAATTCTTCGATTATTTAATACAAAAGTTATTCTGATAAAAGGACAATAATGATAATATACAGCTTATAACTCGAAGGATAAGGAGTTTCTAACTTTGTCCGTTAGCAAACTTAATGTCGCAATTAAACTTCGAATTCATTACTACTGTCACGTGGTGTCCCATTGAGAAGATAGAAATATGATTACTACTATCCTTCTGTTTGAATTAACAGTAGCAAGCCACCAGAGAATGATCGTTAAGAACAGATGTTTGTACTCGGTGACCTCCCTCGGGTCACCTGACACGGGAAGGAAGAAGAGAGAAATCCAATGATTGGCTGGGACCCCAAAACGGAAGTGGGGACTCCTTCCCGTCAGCGGAAATAGATAATAAAAAAGTTAGCAGTCGGACAGGGTTCGTGGCAGACGGAACCAAAGCCAGTACTCCGGGTAGAAGAAGACAAAAAATATCTCGGTCACGAAGGAGCCAAGTTCTTCAAGCCAGTATTCAAAAATAGCATAAAGTCTATTAGCCCGTAAAAGAGGAAATATTCTCCACAGGAACTCCATCAAAGAAAAAAGATAAGTAAACTTTGAGACCATTTCTCCTTATACCCCCCTCTCTCTCTCTCCCCCAATTTGAAGAAAAACGAAAGACAAGAAAAGAAGAAAGGCATTTATGTTCATGGACTGTTCATTTATTATATATTTGACACGTTGAAGGTGTATATCTATGTGTAGTAAAAGATTGACATATTTTTATGTGTCCACGTGGTCGAAGTTGTTATTTGCAGTGTCTTCTACGAGTTTCTTATGTCATATTTCTTTTCCAGCTTCTATTCGCCTTATGATATGCTCGCTTAAAATTGTCCTATTAATTCCTTTAAAATATCACATGGGAAACCGGAATTGCCGACTACTATAATTAATATTATTACGTCTCAACCTAGAGGTCCATATCTTCCATTGTCTAGGGGAGGAAGACTAGTGGCCTTGGTGGGTGTGTGTATAGTGTGAAATTTGGAACCCTTTGCCAGCGACGGTCAGTCTAGCCCTAAATTAATCCCCCACATAATATGCCAGTTCTTATGTACCCTAGGAAAAAACTCTGAACGAGGACTTATTCTACAAGGGATCAAGTGCCAACCTGCCCCGTCCTCACACGTGCGAAAATAAAGTCCCTTTTTGGGATTTTAAAGAATTTGCCGTCACACTATGATATCACAGTCCAGGATATCAGTCACTACGTCATGAAAACGACCCCATATATATATATATATATATATATATCGGGTGTGGAAGAAAAAATAAGAAAATTCTTGTATAATAATGAACGACTGAATTATAAAACACGATTAATTTTAATTTAAAAAAACAACAACAACATAATAAGAAGATAGGCATGAAATAGTAACTTTACTCAATATGGCCACCATTTTTTTCAATTTTTTTATTTGTAAATCTTGGAAATGATTTGCATGCCTTCAAAATAAATTCTCCAGACATTTTATTCCATTCCTTCTCAATAGAATTCTTAAACGGACCAATATTTGGATCAGGAGTTGCATTTCACATACAGCTGATATTCTTTGGAAAGTTATAAATAAAATTATTTTTCCTCAAGCTATAGATAATCGTAGTAGAGACATAATTCTTTACATTTTTTTAGTAACTAATGTAGAAGGAAAATATGTATTTAAACCAGTTAAACTCCATTTGGTTTCTTTGGTTTGGTTTCTTTGTTTAATGGCATATCAACCTTTGTAGGTTTAATGCCAAAGCCGTTCACCTAGAACAGTTGGGGTACTATTTATTTAACCCATAGCTAGGAGGATAAGGGGGTTCATACCTTTCCCAAGGTTATTTGCCCGAAAGTGAACGTAATAGCGCTACTGGAGTACTAACTCGCGTACTACGATTCCGCAGTCCATCGCTTTAACCATTACACCAAGAGGACACCCCCTAGTTAAACGCGTTTAAAAAGTGACATTGTGTCGCATTCTGCTCGTTCGATATATATATATATATATATATATAGGGAGTATTAGTAAGGGAAAAAGGTCATTTGAGTTGCTTTTGACAAAGTTTGCTGTTTTGTTTCCAGGCGTCTGAGGCGCCCCCATTGGGGGAATCCCGACAGAGCTGAAGGTATTTGGGGATTTTGCCGGATGCGTGTGGGCTGCGTCCCTGCGTTCGGACCCACTTTAAAAAAGGCCTTGTGCCGTACTTGTCCGGTGGTTAGACGGTGAACAAATAAAATATATATATAGAGAGAGAGAGTGAGAGAGAGAGAGAAAAATAGTGTGTTAGCAATAGATACTTGGATTTAAAGATAGACTGAAGGTAGATAGATAACAGGTAACTATGAAAATTCTTAACATAATCCAGACTATCACCTGCAAAAACAAAAACTGAATCTTGTGAAACAGCTTTGGTCTATTGACAAGTCATAGAGATGAAACAAGTTTATATAAATTTGTTCATTTTTGTTTTATTTCCGAAGAAAAAATGAAAGAGTACCAATAATAGTGGCAAGGACAGTAGATAGATAGAAAGATTGCTAGATCAGAGGTTAATTTGGTATATAACTGGAATATCCAAATCTGCTCAGAGGAAGGAAAATCTTGAATCCGTTCTGTGCATTGGGTTGACTGCACTTAATCAGAACCCGATTCCTCAAACTTTTCGCATCCCAAACGCGATGCTTTGTGAAATTGAAGCTTCACTTCCACTTGAGTATTGATACATTAAGACTGCAACCATATCTGTCTTCCCATGATGCAGTGTTTTGCATATTTGCGCTCGTAGGCAATTTCACACTTATTTCACTGTCCAACTTACTGGCTGACTTAGGGAATATTTTCCGCAGATTTCTTACACTGCATTCTGCAATTTTCTAAATACCTCCAAAT
The DNA here is from genome assembly GCA_963585895.1 of Sepioteuthis lessoniana. Classification (NCBI taxonomy): domain Eukaryota; kingdom Metazoa; phylum Mollusca; class Cephalopoda; order Myopsida; family Loliginidae; genus Sepioteuthis; species Sepioteuthis lessoniana. The sequence continues at coordinate 65,094 of CAUZXS010005846.1, read as the reverse complement.
ATTTTCAGTTGAAATTTTTCATGTATATTTTAGAAACATAATATCGTTAGTATTTATTTTCATGCTTTTTTTCTTATCTTCTCTATCATATATATACACATATGTGTGTATCTGGCAGGTTCATTTATACATACCTTTTTCTTAATTTTATCTTTTTTCAGTTCTATCCTTTTGTCTACATTCTTACTTTCTCTTCCTTTTGTATCTCTCCAAGATTTTCAAACAATCTGGTTTATTTTCTTATTTTCTTTTTACTTTTTTCTATTTTTTATATACACATGGATTTATTATTATTATTATTATTATTATTATTATTATTATTATTATTATTATTGGATTTAACTCATTAGAGTTTTTCACTGGAGTTCTTGTGACAGCAAGTCACCTTAAGCTTCCAAGACTCTTCTCAGTATTCTGGCCGTTCTCAATAATATAGTAGTTTGGACGGTCTCCACTCGTCCACCAACTTCCAAGTCCTCCATTCCCTTTAAAAATTCTTTAGTTACTGTAACAAAAGCACCAATCACGATTGGTACAAATGTCACCTTCATGTTCTATAGTTTTTTTCAATCCTCTAGCAAAGTCAAGGTACTTATCCTTCTTTTTACGTTTTTTCAATTTGAATCGCTGCTCAGCCGGAAAGCAAATTAACCAATTTTGCAAATTCTTTTTTTTTTTTTTTTGGTTGATTATTATTAGGTCTGGTCTTCTGGTCGAGATTAGGTGATCCGTTTGTATGTCAAAGTCCCATAGGAGAGTGTGAGTCATTCTTCAGGACAGCTGCTGGGGGTGCATATACTATTTATTCGTATGGTCAAATTTAAATTTCTTGCAAATTTCCCAGTGGATCACCTCGCCCTCCCAGTAATGTCTAGTCTTAAACTCTTTCTGCGCTGACTTGTTGAATTTATACTCTTTCTGTGCCTATTATTATAATTATTGTTGTTGTTGTTGTTGTGATTATTATTATTGTTGTTGTTGTTGTCATTATAATTATTGTTGTTGTTGTTATTATTATTATCATTAGTGGTAGTTGTACTAGTATTGTTGTTATTATTATTATTATTATTTGCGAGTTCCTCACGCCAGTTAGAATTAGTGGTTTTCAGTGAAGTTTGAGTAGAAGCAAGTCATTTAAGATCTCCATATATTTTTTTTCTAATACTATCTTATTCTCGTATTTAAGTCGAACATCTTCTTCTTTTCATTTCTTTTTTTTTTCATGATCGCAAAAACAATGGCTTTATTCAATACCCTTGTTCTTTCTTTCTTTCTTTCTTTCTTTCTTTCTAAGGGTATGTCCTCGTGATGCAACGGTTAAAACGATGGACTGCGGAATCGTAGTATGCGAGTTCGTACTCCAGTCGCGCTATTACGTTCACTTTCGGGCAAATACCCTTGGGAAAGGTATGAACACCCTTTATCCTCCCAACTATGCATTAATTAGCATCACTACTGTTCTTCTAGGAGAATAGCTTTGGCATTAAATAACCTACAAAGGTTGATATGCCATTAAACAAAGAAACCATCCAACTTTCTTTCTAAAATAATACTTTACAGCTCAACAATTTCTTTTTTGTTTCTTTTTTCCATTTTTGTTTAATTTTTTAGTTCATTTTCCGTTTTTATTTCTGTCTTTTTTTTTCTTTTCCCTTTTTTATGATCTCAAACTCTATGAATACCTTCTTTACAATCAATTTATGTTCTTTCTTTCTTTCTTTCTTTCTTTCTTTCACATTGATCACATTCTTTTTTGTTCTTCTTTTTCTTCTTTCCATTCCCTTTTTTCTTTCATAATGTAAAACACTGACTTTCTTCTTTACCCATACGCTCTTTCTTTCTTTCATGATATTTAACATAATTAATTAATTCTCTGTCTTCTTCTTCTTCTTCTTCTTCTTCTTCTTCTTCTTCTTCTTCTTCTTCTTCTTCTTCTTCTTCTTCTTCTTCTTCTTCTTTACAGCTGATTTTCCCTATTTCTTTCTATTTCTCCTATCAGCCGATTTCGTCCCCACCCCATCACTCTCCATCACATCTTTTTTTCCGCCTTCTTCAACCTCCATCCGCACCACCATCAATCTCTCGCTACATATTTTCTTTTATTCAATTTGTCGTCCTCATCTTTTTGTGACGAATTTTACAAAGCAATTTTCATCCATCTCCCCGTCGCTTTTCAAAATCCGAAAACGTTACAATTTGCATCTTCTATGGAACCAATACCGAAAACTACCCAACCCTAATCACATGAAGGCCTACCTGAATCACATAATTCATGGCCATTTTGGCGCGAGATATTTATCATTAAGTCTATCTTCTTGCATTTTAGTTTCCTATTCACAGCATGTCCTTTGAATTGAAGAGAAGAATTTATTCAGCGGACACACTTTTAAGTAATTATTCAACACACGCACATCAAGGCACACACAGACACACAGACCCACACTTCATACAGAAAAAGACACAATAAACACACACACACACACACACACACACACACACACAAACGTACGTATGTGTTAGTCTGTTCAATTTATCTCTTGGCCAAAAGCATTTCAAAGCATAAGTAAGTGAATGACAACATCTTTTTTAATTCAATATTAAAACATTCTCGATTTTATGGATTTATAAGATTATGACACAGGTAAAAGAAAACGCTTATTAGAAAATAAAAGACGGTAAATGACGAGACGAAAATATTTCGTGAAGGTTTAATCGATAAAACCAAAGCAGTAATCTCCCCTTTTCTTCGATCATCCAGGTAAACTACACAGAGTATCACAACAAGTATTAGTAAAGCATGGTAGTCATCAAAAGAAAACCTACAGTTGTAATCTTTATTTTTTTGTATCGTTCTAAACGAATCCAGCTAAGAAATCCCTGTGGTGCATTGGCTAACTTGCTGAAATGAAACATCATATAAACGAGTTCGATCTCTACTCGCGGTATTAAATTCATTTTCGAATAAATACATTCGGGAAAGGAATGAACTCGTCCATAGCCCTAGATATGGGTTAAACCGTATGATTGTTGTTCTACAATGGTAATTTTAGCATTAAATAGCACACAAAATTTGATTTACTATTAAGTAAAGAAACAAATCAAACCAACGTTATGTAGATTCTTTTAAAGCAAGTGGTATCGGTTGCAGGATTTGATCGAAACAGTACAAGGCAAAAATCAGCTTCGCAAGGAAGTAAAATCGTTTTCTGTGACTGTAATTTCAACTCGAGTTCTTCCAGTACTGTAGGAAGGCATTTGACATATCGCAAAATGTACTTGAACGCTGATTATTTATTCTTGCGATCACGGTCGATAGCCTAGTATTCTCATCCCATTCGGTTGAATGGTCAACTTCTTGTAACGGAAATTCAGGATTTCCTAATGCTTTTTGCAAATATTGTAGTTATCAAAAGTGTATTTTTGAATTGTCAGAGCAAAAGTAAAAAATTAAGTGCGTTAGAAAAAATGTGAATGGTGACTATAAAATTGAAATCAAAGTATGATCAGAGCTAATTGTTTTTTCGTCGTTGAAAAGCAGAAATTACCTTTTCACCCAAGCAGGGTAGTACGCATTTGGGCTTCAATCTTTGAATCAGGGTATTTTTTGGATTGGCCGTCTATTGTGTATGTACACTGTATCTCGTGGTCGATATATATATATATATATATATATATATATATATATATATATATATATAAGAATTTCTTTTATGCGTCTAGCCCAAACTACCAAGGATAACGCATATATGAACACACACACACACGCGCGCGCGCGCTCACGCACATCTAAAACACAGACAAGCTGAAAACTTTAGCAGTCTCTGAATCGTTATTACTTCATATTCTTATTTGATTATTTTGGAAACATGTATTAAACTATAGTAAAGTTAACGACTGTAGTCGAGGGTGAACCGAAGGCTCCCTTTTCAGTAGCTACTACACCTAAGTGTAGAGGAGGGCGTTACTCCTTTCCCTGGATTACTTCACTTTACTCTTGATACTATAATGCTTTAATAAGGCATTACTCTTGATACTATAATGCTGAGTGTTAAGTAAGATCGCATCAAGTACTATTTTTGAAGTTTTTGGTAGAACTCGACCTGGGATTGTTGGCTTGATGGTTAGACCTGGGTTGGTGTATTTTGTTTAATGGCATATTAACTTTCGTAGGTTATTTAATGCCGAATCAATTCTTTTAGATCAGTTGTATTACTATGGAACCCAGAGCTGATCGGGTAAGAAAGTTCATACCGTTCCCCAAGGGTATTAGTACAAAAGTGAATGTAATTGTGTTACTGGAGTTTGAACTCGTCTACTACGATGTCAAAGACTTCACGTTAGCTTCTAAGCAATGGAGGATTCCACATGGAAATTTTTGAGTTAATTGAATCAAATTAAAAAAAACAAAAAACAACAACAACAACAAAACTTGAAAAACAAAAAAAAAAATCAAATATCATTTTAAAGAAATGTGTCTTGTTCTTTTCGAAACATGAGAAATGCTGCTACCTCAAATATATCCTATTATATGTATACAAAGCCCCCTCCCCATATATATATATACATATATATATATATATTTTATATTGATGGTTTAATGTGATTGATATCTTTAATTATATACTTGTAAATCTATAATACAGTATAAGTGTATAGAACAGGAAATATATATATATATATATATATATATATACATATATATATATATATATATATATATAACAGACACTTTATGTCTGCCTATTTTTTCTTTCAACTTTTTAAGTCTTCTTATGAGTCATATATATATATATATATATATATATACACTACTATTCAAAAATCACTCCAAAACTGAACCAATGTTGTGAAAAATGTGTCATAATCCACTTTGAGGAGAAAACTATATGAAGCTGGCATATATAAAACAAAATTGCTGTCAAGAAACCTCTGCTGAGAACTCAAAACAATGCCTAAAGTATCCGATGAGTCGAGGCGTACAAAGACTGGACAATCAAGCAGTACCATACGAATCAAAGTTCGAAATCTTTGGGTCACAGAAGAGAATGTATGTACTGCGAAGAGATGGAAGAAGAGCTGCATTATCTTGTATCACAACAGCCTTGAAGCATGAAAGAGGCTTTATCATTGTTTAGGGGCTTTTGTTAATTGCAATATCGGGGATTTGCGCCAGGTGAAGGGTCAATTGAATCAGACCGGCTATCACGTCAAACAGCAGCATCAAGTGATTCCATATGGACCGTAGCTTGTGGTCCAATCATTTGTACTCAAGCAAGACAGGGATCCAAAGCCCAATAGTAAAATCAGCCAGAGGTATATTAAATGTAAAGATGAACAACACGTCCTCCAACCGATGTCTTGGCAAGTGCAGTCAGCAGACATAAATCCTGTTGAACTGTTATGGGATGACTTGACCAAAAAGTCACACCTAAACAACCCACAAGTGCTTCTCACCTCTGGAAATTCTTGCAGGAAAGTGGGGTAAAAATATATTTAGACAAAGTGCAGAGAATCCCAGTCAAGCGTGGGATATGCAGCCGATCAGGTCGTCTCTGATGAGCTTGCAAGGGAGTGCAAGCATTGGCACCCCCGGAAGAAGTCCTCTCTCTGACTATATGTCTCTTCTTCTATCTCTCAACTAACAACAACTGTGGGCCCTCTGGTAGAATAAAATGAGAGATATATTTTTATAAACAAGTGTGTTTCGTTCATTCATCGAGTTGCGCAAATTGTGGGTATACAACATTATCTGACTAGCTCGGCATCTTACATTCCAGTAAAATCACGCGAAAATTTCTTTTTGTGTCACATGATAACAAAATTTTTCACCACGTTTCGTTAGTTCTAGTAAAATAAGCAGACTTTTTTAATGTATGGTGACCATCTATTCGCGACAATGTATGGTGACCATCTATTCGCTTAACAAAAAAAAAAAAAATGTTTTTAATGTAGACAATGTCTTTTAAAAAGAACATTGGCACATCTTTAGCAGAATATATTTACCGCTTATTGTAATATAATGAACGAGGGATTTCGTTTTATATATCTTGCCTTAGGCTGAGAACCTTTCGGCTCAGCAAATGGGTTAGTTAGGTACAAACTTGAGCACAGGTGTTGACGTGCGTGCGAGGAAGATGTGTCGGACATAGATGTCAAATAAAAATTCCTTGGGAATGTGAATGACATCATGCACCGGAAATGCGCGCGGAGGATTTGAAAAAGTCAGTGGAGTTGAGAACTAGACGGCGAACGGGAAGGGTCGACTTTCGGGGTTCGCTGAGGCCAGACGAATTTGTGCGCTATACGTTTTGCAGGGGGGGGATGGAAAAGCTAGCATAGAAAGATTGTGCATCTCTCTTCCTTATGTCGATACCTTTAACTCGAAGGTAATAAAAAGTTTCGTACCCGAACTAAGAAGTCGTTACGTGTTTTTCGTGTTTCGGGATTCCTATGTTCTATGTATATATATATATGTATATATGTTATGAATATTCTATGTACGTTTCACATATTTCGAATGGCTATGTTACATTATTACCCATTCTAAAGCCCTTATGATTTTCCTCTCCCTCCCCCTCACTCTTTGCCCTGTCGGCTGAGGCTGTAGAATACACCAACTGCATTTCTACACCCTCTGAAGTGTGATTTTATCTAAATTCATTGTGCCCTAGTTGTGACACTAAACTGCATAGCCCAGTCGGCTGGGGCTATAGAATAAACCGACTGCATCTCTGCAGAGCAGTAAGACCACCATAAGAGTGTCCTTGATATCACACGAAACAATCTGATGCGGAGGCTCCATACATATGACTTTAAACAATCTGAGAGTAAAGCTTCAGTAACGCTGTAGCTTTGGAGAAGGTAGAGTACCTTATTTACCAACCCCTCCGCTCGGGCAGGATATGACACAAGGCCAATTTTTTAGCGGAGTTTAACAGGTTTTAATTCAGAGTTTTCCTTCTCCTAAACTAGTTGCCTTACCAAGGCTGAAGAATCAGTCTGCCCTACTATTTACCCATAGCTGGAGGGAGACTAATTGGATTCATACCTTTCCCAATGGTATTAGTGCTATGGGAAATGCAATCATTCTCGTCCAGGATTTGAACTCGCGTCGCCGTGTCCATTTCCTAAGACGATAACCATTACACCACGGGCACCTCCGAAGGTAGCGTACCCCTTCACAGGCATTGCTCCCATGTCCACTCTCGCTCGGAGAGGTAGCACCTGATAGGATCCTAGTTATGGATTAAATAGAAATAAACCGTAAACCAATGCTAAACTGAATTGTTTGAAATAGAATTGTTTTGTCATTCAACCGTGTTTACCAAAAAACTATACACATACTAATCTGAATTGTTTGAAACATTTATGAAAAGAGCTTAATTCGGCGTTAAATGACCCAAAAAGGGTTGATACATCGTAATACAAAACAACCAATATCCCCTCCTCTTTCCTTCTTCTCTCTCTCAATTTACATTTTCTATGTTGGTTGCTTTATTAAAAGCATATTAACTTTCGTGGGTTATCTTATTCCAAAACTATTCTGGAAGAATAACACAAAGGTAGCGATTTCTTAGGGAATAAGGAGCTTCATACTTTTCCCAGGTGTATTAGTTCAAAAGTGAACGTACATGTTACGACTGGGGTTTGATCCCGCTTCCATGAACTCTAGTCCAACACTTTAGCCCTTACGCTACTTCCTTTATTTTTTGTAGGTTTCCTCCTGGATATTTTTCACTCTTTATGTAATAATATAACCAATTCTCTTCTCTTTATCGCCATTATTTCACTTATTCTTCACATACTTTCATTCACTCTTATTCGTTTTACCTCTTTCACTACATACTGAGCATTGCAACAAGGGTCTTTCTTTTTTTTTTTTTTCTATTCTATCTTTCACCCTCTCTATGAATCTCTTTAACAAGTTTCACCATTCATATGGGCTTTTATTTCACTTTTGTTCTGCATCCAAAAATAAATAGTACTCTCGATGCAACCTTCTGTAACCGCGCCCTTCCGACTTGCATGTCTGTAATTAGGGTTCTATCATTCAACGATATTAATCATATCATGAGATTCATTTGTAAGGAATGCACCGGGAAAAAGGCTTGGTTCCAGGAATCAATGACGCCATTTAGCATTTTACCGACATTCCGATTTAGCATCATACACAGTATCTCACTATTAGGTGAACTCTACCGCACCTTATAAAACTCTTATACGTTGAACCACAGCGTTTTCCTTGCATGCTGCGATGTTGAACTGTAAAGGCTCAAATATTATCGCCTTCCAGTGAGTTTATTCATTACTGTGTGTCCAGCCATTGAGGCTCTAGACAGGATTCAACTAAACTTAGATAATAACGAAATTATCAATGTTTAATTCATTGTGTCCTTTATTTCAGCACATATTCCGTGGAAGTTTCTCTGGATTACATAATTTCTTTTCTGGGAAATTCGCTACAATAACTGTATTCCTATCTCTTATCTGTTTCTTATTTCCTCTTTTCAGTCTCAATATCTTTTTCTTGGTATTTTCTGCTTTCTTTCCTTCGTTTCTTTACCTCTTTTTAAATATATTTCTATTTTCATACGCGATTCTTTCAGCTTCAAGTCTGTCTACATGTGCTGTTTTTAATAATCGTACGAGTATTAATTTACCCGTTGTGGGTTTCTCTCACCAGCTGGTGTGTTTTCACTGAATTCTGAGTAACACCAACTCTCTTCTGCTCTCCAGGACTCTACTAAGTATTCAAGATAATTTTAACAATGCTAGTATTCCGTTGATATTCATTTTCCTCATTCTCTTTTCCAGACCTTTATGGGCTGTTTCAAGTGCACTAACTCTAATTGATATCCCCGGCACTTCCATATTCCACTGCTTTAATAGTCCTCCGACAACATCCACGTATTTTCTCCATCTTTTTAATTTCTTTTATTTTGTTTCTGCTTTCCGTTGAAACCTCAAAATACACTATAGGACATGATCTTTTATCCTGGTTTATTCAAATTAATATTACTGTCCATATATTAGCTCTCCATACACACACACACACACACACACACATATATATATATATATATATATATAGTAGATGGCCATGTATATATATACACATATATATCTTAGCTTTCAATATATATATGTATATATATATATATATATATATATATATATATGTCAGCTTAAAGGTTCATAGGCTGACGTAGATAGTCTGGTGAAATGTGACGTTTATTTTTCAGCATATTACTCCATGTGGCCCGTTCATTGTTCCACTGACGTTGAAGTAATAGATCTCATTAAAACATAAACTTACAAAAAGGTGATACGATGTTATCCTTTGAATTTTCTGCCAATGAACATTTAAACTTTCTCTGGAGATTACATATAAAGATATTAAAACGCAAATGACATCCACGTATTTTCACAATCTTTTTACTTTCTTTTATTTTGTTTCTACTTTCCGTTGAGACCGCAAAATACACTATAGGATATGATCTTTTATCCTCGTTTATTCAAATTAATATTACATATTGAGCTTTGACACAAAGTTAGTGTGGATTTCGTAAACAGGATATTGCACTTTTGTCTTAGGTTAAATAATGGACTTTGGAAAAGAATCATGTGAATTGAACGAAAAGGAAAAAATGAGTGGTGTCCAGAAAATATATAATGCAGAAGTTTTTCGACCCCAGCGAGTATAGTCGTCTGTATTTCGGAGAGCAGCAAGCGAGTAAACGCGTCAGCTCGTTGTGGGGTGCAGGTGGGACCCTTGCGAAGAACCTGTTCTGTATAAATTCTTTTGTAAAAAAAAAAAAATTATGGCTCTAAATATGTATGTCCATTGTGACGGTAAATTGTCTAAAATCCCTAAACGGGACTTTATTTTCGCACGTGTGAAGACGGGGCAGGTTGGCACTTGATCTCCTACAGAAATAAGTCCTGTTCAGAGTTCTTTTCTCAGGCAGATAAGAACTGGCATATTACGTGAGAGAATAATTTAGGGCCAGACTGGCCACCGCTGGCAAAGGGGTCCAAAATTTCACACTATCACACACCCACCAGGCCACTAAACTTCTTCCCCTTAGATAATTGAAGAATACGGGCCTATAGGTCTTAGTTGTAATAATATTAATATTGCTATGGTCGGCAACTCCGGTTTCCCGTTTGATACTTTAGGAATTAATAGGACAGTTCTAAGCAAGATAATGTGAGGCGAATAGAAGCTGAAAGGAAAGCATGGAATAATAACATAGACCACATGGTAAAATGAAAATACATAGGTTCTTTACTACGGTTATATACATATATATGTTCAAAGTGTCAAAAATATATAATAGGATAGTCCATGATTATAAATGTCTTTTCTTGGCTTTTATCCTTTTTCAAATTGAGAGAGAGTGGTAAACAAAATTTGGGTGTAAAGGGAAAATGTCCCAAAGTTACTTATCTTATTTTTTTGACGGGGTTCCACTGGAGAATTTCTCTTCTTTCACGGGCTAGTAGACTTGGTACTGTTTTTAATGCTGGCTTGAGAGACTCAGGTCTCTCATGTCTCAGTCTTTTGTCTTTAGCCCGGAGTGAAATGGCTATCGTCCGTCTGCCACGAGACTTGTCCAAAAACTACCTTTTTTTGTATTTACTTCCGTTGAGGGGAAGGGAACCCCACTTCCGTTTGGGGTCCCCCCACCAATCATTTGGCTTCATTTTCTCTTTCCCCTTCCGATGTCCGGCGACCCAAGGTCACTTAAGTGCGAACATCTGTGTGACCCTTTTCTCTCCTAAGGGTCACTTTTTGACTGCTAGATAATTTTAGTTCAACGGGGGGAGAGTATCATTCCCACCTCCTCGTCTCCGTGAGCCATCACGTGACACCATCATGGTGTCAATGATAGCAGTCATCTGTCTCTCTCTCCCATACACAGAACTATCTCGATGTTTCAAATTAAGGAGTTTGTATTTTTATAAACACGTAATGTTGTTTCTTCTTTACACAGGTATACAACAATAAGTTTGATACGGTGATACGTTTTTTTTTAATCTCAAATTCAAATTGCTCATGCATGAAAGAATTAAATTCCGCTGAAAAACTGACCTTGTGTCGCATCCTGCTCGTGTGGAGGTGTTCGTTAAATATACATGTTGAAAATGACATTTTTTTGCTTCCTGTTCGTAGTGGAAGGAATTGGGCAACTAGCCCATTGGTCTAGTAGGTAGAGTGTTCGCTAATAGCTAGGGAGACCGGAGCTAATACCAAAGACTAAAACAATGGTAGTTGATTCCGCCTTGCTAATCAGTCAGCCTTATAAGGTACGGATCAAGTGTGAAATGAAGCTATCCAAGGAAAGAAGTAGCGCCCTCCACGAAACCTGAATGTACTAGCTAAGGAAAAGAGAGCCTTCGATTCGCCCTCGTCTTCGGTCGCCAACTTTTACTGATACATGTAAAAAATTGATTGATAAGTATCTGTCTTACCGTGCCGTGTCATTAGAATGCTGAGAGCAATACATTTTAAAAATGTGTTTGTTATGATAAGTAATCCTTTACAAACACACTCAATGTTACATTCTCATAGGAAGTTAACACTAGCTGTACGGCCAATTACCTCCCATCTTCTTTGGGTGTCCTCGTGGTGTAATGGTTAAAGCGATGAACTGCGGAATCGTAGTACGCGAGTTCGTACTCCAGTCGCGCTATTACGTTCACTTTCGGTCAAATACCCTTGGGAAAGGTATGAACCCCCTTATTCTCCCTCCAGCTATGGGTAAATAGTAGGACGGACTAGGTTCTTCAGCCTTGGTGAGGCAACTAGTCTAGGAGAAGGAAAACTCTGAATTCAAACCTGTTAAACTCCGCTTAAAAATTGACTTTGTGTCATATCCTGCCCGAGCAGAGGGGTTGGTAAATAGTACCTCCTATCTCCTAAACCATCCGAATAAGACATACCGGACACTGCTGGAAAAGCAAGGACGAATTCATAAGTGGTGTTCTTTGATGGACCCCTACACATGGACGTACTATTGTTGGCCGACAAGCAAAAAAATATCTACATCAGATAGGTGCGGACACAGGATGTAGTTTGGAAGATATGCTGGGAGCAATGGACGATAGAGACGGATGGAGGGAGAGCTGACGTTATTCTTGTTTTGTGTAGTCAATGATGACTGTAAAACAATTTCAAATTGGTACATTCTACAGTCAGCAAAAACAAGAGACTAGATGCTAGACTACACACACTAATGTCACAGGCATCCAAGGCTGGCTGATGGAGCGAGCCAGGCTAAAAAAATATTTCCATAAAAACTTTATATGCAGTTTTTCAGTTCTCTCAATTATCCATCACGGTGCAGAAACTTGGGCGGCATACAAAGCAACTTATCAAAGATTTCATGTCTATATGTTACGCCATTGAATAAAATGCTAAATGTCGAGTCATGGCAGCATATCCCAAATTAACTGAATTCGGAGAACTCTAAACTCTCGATACGATATATTCGGTCAATGTAATCTAAGATGGGCTGGCTACTTAAACAGACCTGAGGTCATAAGATTACATAAAATAATTGTGTCTCAGGAAATTTGAGAAAAGTTATATAAATTTGAGACGGGTCATATAAATTAATTAGAAAAAAACTTAGGCATAAGGAATTCATCAAAATTAAACCTGGTGCGGAACAACATCTGTTTAGACAATTGTCAATGCCTCACAAAAAATTCACAAAACTAGAGGAAAAAATCAGAAGGGCGTCATAGTCAGATAAAATGGACAGCTACTATATATATATATATATACTATATTAAAGCAAACAATTATTTTTATTTCAAATTTCATGTTAGGAAGCAATATATATATATATATATATATATATATATCGACCGTAGTTGAGGGCGACCAGAAGGCTCCTTTTTCAATAGCTACTACACCGAGGTGTAGGGGAGGGCACTACTCCTTTCCCTGGATATATATATATATATATATATACCTAAAGATTGCTTCCTCATATGAAATTTGTAATAACAATAATTGTTTGCTTTAATAAAGTATATATATATATAGTAGCTGTCCATATATATATATATATATATATAAAGAGAGAGAGAGAGAGACGCGTACAGGGGTGTCCTCCTGGTGTAGTGGTTAAATCGATGGACTGCGGAATCGTAGTAAGCAAGTTTGTACTCCAGTCGCGCTGTTACGTTCACTTTCTGACAAATACCCTTGGGAAAGGTATGAACCCCCTTATCCTCCTAGCTATGGGTTAAATAGTACCACTACTGTTCTTCTAGGAGAATAGCTTTGGCATTAAATTACCTGCAAAGATTGATATGCCATTAAACAAAGGAAGCAAGCCAAACCCAAAACACACACACTTTCATATATATATATATATATATATATATAGACACACAGGTTTAAAAACTTCCTTTCTGGCACGCACTCGCACACACACACACACACACACACATATATATATATATATATATATATATATATATTAGACAACCAAAAATATTGGAAGTTAACAAGTTCCCTCTTTTCCTTGGCAAACATATTCGAAAAATTTGGGTCAGCGAATGGTGACTCAACACTTGGACATTCGGCCGTAGGAGAGTCGTGTTAGAGAGAGAAAAAATATGTCATAAGAGCAGGCAACCGAGTATGGTCACGTGATCTTGGATCGACGAAACAGACTGTTGAGCTCATCTGAGTGGTGGAGGGAGGTGAACCAGGATATATCCCATATTACCCTTCAGCGTTGCAATAAAGAGAGAGAAACAGTGAAGTGGGGAATAGGTGGGTGTACGAGATTACGAATATTGCCGGCGGTCAGACTAAAGTGTGCATATGGAGAGGGGGTCGGATGGCAAATGACAAAGAGAAAAAGAAAGAAAATTGGAAGGAAATGGATTTCTGCTTGGAACAGATATTATTTGCAAATAAAGAGGAATAGGTAGACTGTGAGTAGAAAAATCACAAGAGATTTAGGCGGGTTATCTCAGATGAAAATAAAGAGAGTTAAGGGAGGATACAAGTGTATTAAGGAGGGGATAATGAGGGAGAAATGCATGTTAAAACGCTCGGTGAGAGAAAGAGAAAGAGAGAGTGAGAGAGAGTGAGAAAAAGAGAAAGGGAGACAGAGAAATAGAGTGACAGTCACAGAGAAGGAGGAAGAGGAAAGTAAGACAGGATTCCCAAAGAGTAAATGTTAAAATAAATATTAAGAAAAGGGGACATCGAAAATTTTACGAATGAAAGTATTGGTACTAGATTCGTTTGAATATGGAAATGACAGATATGGATAATGGAAGGTGAAGCGAGAATCAAAAAGCAAACATTGATGAGGACTGACTGACTCAGCAAGTAACAGAAGCGACAATTGGAAAAAAAAAAAACTAGAAAAAAGCTACATAAACGTAGACGTAAATATATAGAGATATAAATGGGTTTGTGTGAAATGGTAAAAAAAAAAGAAATCTCATAGAAAACAAGCAAAAGTGAAATGGTAAAAGTAATATCCATACAGATTAAAAGGAACAATACGTTGTAAGTGGTCTGAAATGGATACAATTTCTTGTAAAAAAAAAGTCGGTGGGGGGGGGGAATATCTGTATAAAAGAAAGCATTGTGGAAATGGACTCAGAGAAGAAATATTTTGGCATCACACAAGTCATAGATATGCAATTATGATCATCAATTATTTCCATAAGATCTTTTGCCTCGTTTTGGATTTAATGTTTTTCTTCATAGACGTAAAGGAAAGTCTTTATAAGTGTTGCTTTTAGCATAAATATTCTCGAATGAGGAATAACGACAAAGACGGCTTGTCAGTCCTTTCCTTTTTTTTCTTCTTTTGAATATATAATTAATTTCGATTTTATCTTGATTTTATTTCTTTGTATTTATCATGAGCCTTTCTTACTTTTGCCTCCACGTCTTCAATTCGTGCGCTTTCTCTAACAAAATATTTGTTTATTTGCAGACAGCTTTTATTAAGCTTGTAATATTCAACCATTTGAACAAGATAACAAACTAAGAATGTTTACATTGTTTTATTTACACGTTCATTTGTTGTTGTTTTTCTTCTTCTTTCTCTCTTTTTTAATTTAATCTATCGCAAGGAGAATTGATTTGAAATTGTCAACTTTTACATAATTACTTCACTTTACTGTCGTCTTATAATTTGTGGCTATCTCTCAAACTAAAAGATTAGAATAGGATTTTCTAATAAAATCTTAAAGTCTTTACTGGAAATAATGTTGAAATGTGCTTATCATGAACACATCCTCGAATATGAGTACAGTGTGCAAAACAATTTCCAGAGAATGTCCAGCAATTATTCAGATTTATTTATGAATATATTTTGGAGGCAAATATTTACAAACTGTTATTAACACTTTATATCTGCAGGAATACGTCGCTTATAAGAACTAATTCTTAATTAAGTTTTTTTTTGTTCAATGGCATATTGGGGTATTTAATCCTAAAGCCGTCCTTGTAGAAAATTAAGGGTGGTAATATTTAACCATCCTCATCGTCATCATCATCCTGTCGTGCCGCAAGCACGGATATCCCTGACCCTCTCTCGCCACTTTTCCCTATCGTTCATCGCCTCAGGCTGGTCTTCAGGGCTACATCCCGTATCCTCACATAGCTGCTGCATGGATTTTCGAAATGGTCGTCCTGCTTTAGCTCGGCCATATGCGGGGCTCAATAGGAGTACATCACTTATGAGCTCGTCTCTGCTTCTCCAGCGTCCTGCGTGTCTGGTTCGTCTAACTTGGATAGTTTTCGTGATGGGAGGCAGGTGGCCGTATAGTTGATGCTTTGTGGGGTGTTGCCTCTAGGACTTATTCAATATTGCTCACAACATTCTTGTGTAATTGCTGTCGAGCTTCTTCTCTTGCCGTTTTGTTAGCGTCCAAGTGGTGCATCCATACTGCAGTATCGACACGACCTGGAGGATAATAACTTTTCCAAGGGTATTAGTCTGATAAATGAACGTATAAGCGCGGATGAAGTTTGAACACGCTTACTACAGTGTTCTAGTGTTACACTTTAGCAACTACATCACAAAGACTCCCCCAGTTTTTAAATGCTAGGTTCGTTAAGTGAGATATAGATGTATACAGAAAAGAACAAATCTACTTGCATAAAATAGGTTTGGTTTCTTTCTCTAATGGCATGCCGACCTTCATCTGTTATTAAATGTCAGAGCTATCCTAGTAGAAGAACAGTGGCGACACCATTTAGCCCATAGCAGCGGGGATAATAGGGTTCATTCCTTTCCCAAGGAAGTTTGTCCGAAAGTGAACTTAAGAGTGTGATTGGAGATCGTACTCGCTTATTTCAAGGCTGCAGTCCAGCACATAGCCATTACGACGTTTCTCTTTTTAGAAAATTGAATGAATAGAATTGCTTTTATTTTAATGCTTCATTTATAATATCAAAAAATCTTTTTAAAAATATTTAATAACATAATTTCATTTCATTTTAGGTATCATTGAAGTTGAGATGTTCAAACTATTACGACACTAAAATGTAACCGGTCGTGATGCTCTAATTTGGAAGCTCTATTGGAGTGTGATTTGTATGGAAGACAAGGCAAAGCTTCTTAAAGAGAAATTGGCGTTTGAAACTATATGATTTCAATTAGATTTTAACAATTATAAATTATTAATTATTTTCAAAAACTGAACAATTGTAATATTTTCCTTCTACGAGCAAATGCATTCCTCGCTGTAAAGTGTGAACATGCATCTCGCAAAATGGAAATATGTAAAATGAAGTAAAATGTGTATAAAAAACGCTACTTTAAATCAATATACGTTCTGAGACCATTGAAATTCTGTATAAAAATTTTGAAAACAGAGGTAGAATAATAAAACAGTTCTGAAGGCATCTTAATTATCCAAAGAAAGAAAAATATGCTGTGGCAGAATCTTAGCTGTATGTATGCCATGCGACCAACGTTTTGTGCTGTAAAGAAAGAAGTTCGTTCTTCCCCCTTCCTCTCGGTGGTGACGGGGTGTGGCTGAGAGCTGGCAGTTTGACACACGCCTGTCACAGCAGATAGTTCGTAGCAAAATGGGGTATGACGGGTCGGGGCCTCCGGAACCATTAACACCATCGTTTCGACAACTGCTTTCAACACTGCCAAAATCTCATTACTTGTTTTCTTATATAGAGATTTTGGAGAACAAATTGAAGATCCTTGAATGTTCGATGTCACTAGTGAAACACTTGATGATACATCTGTGATTATTTTAAAATCACATCTAACTTTGCAGGTCATTCTGCCCGCACGCGCTAGTCTCGTTACACCTTCACTGATTGACGACAGCGCCCGTCCGTAATATTACATATGAAGACCCACTGACAAGAACTTGATAGAAATGTTTTGATCGCGTAACTTGCTAACATGAGATAATGCGAGGAACCCCCCCATCCCCCCAAACAAACAAAACAAAACAAAAACAAGTAGTATGTAAAAATATTTAGATACATAAAATGAACTTAATTCGTTTGACGATCTGGATGTATTCTTTCAAGAGTGATACTTTTTTTTATAATGATGGTTTCAAGAAGACATCAGGTTCGTGTCTCTATAAAGAACGAGATAACAAGAATCATTTTGTAACAGGCAAAATCTTAGTCTTAAAAGTAATGTTCATTGAAAAAGAAGAAAAGGATCATTTCAACTGACGAATTACTAACTGTGTGTGTGTATGTCTGTGTATATATATAAGTTGACGATCTAGTGACCTGAAGGCTCCCTTTTCAATAGCTACTACACTGAGGTGTAAGGGAGGGTTCTACTCCTTTCCATGGATTGCTTCATTTTACCCTCGATACATATCTTATAATGCTGAGTATTAAGCAAGGAAGCCCTCGACTAATCAGCAACGTCTATATATATATATATATATATATATATATATATATATATATATATATATATGTATATAAAATGTACTGTTGGTTGACCAAAGTATCTTTGGTTATTTTTTATACATATATCTGTTTTCTTGGGATGAGGGCATATGCATCAATGTCTTTCATTAGTTGTATTAGGAGTGCATTTCAAGTTAGCTGTGACTTTGCCGTTGCGTTCGTTTGTTAATGTGGATTTAGAACAGTGTTAATTTCAAGGAGTTGTTTTTCAAATCATCAACAACAGTCCAGTTTGTTTATATTGATGTTTGTATTTGTCAAATATTTATGTCAAGTACCGGTGATATATATATATATATATATATACAAACACACACATACACACACAGAGACAGAGACAGACATACAGACACAGACACAGACACACACACACACACACACACACACACACACACACATATATATATATATATATATATATATGTATGTATGAACATAACATAAAGAACTCCATTCATTAGATGCCGATAAACTGTTCTTTTTTTGTCAACGATCACTACTTACAATGAAGGCTTCAAGTTTCAGCAGTTTCTTTTGCTGTTTCTGTTTTCCGCTAACAAAAATGTGTCTTCTTTAAATGTGAATTACCCATAGAAATTTCTTTTCATAATTAGGATCTTCAAATTAAAAAAAAATCTGTAGTGTAAAGTTTAAAGACGTTTTTCCAGGAAAAATATGCATTTTTTTAAAAATCAATTTAATTTTTATTTTCCTGAAATGAAATAATTCTTCTAAAAGCAGGCAAGTAAATTGGAACTACGTAAGGTGAGACGCACAAAGCCATTCGCACAAAACCCTCTACAGACACAGACATACACAAATATTTCCATGGAAAATTTTCTCCACATGGAAAAGAGTTAATCATAAATGTCTGTCAGTGTTGCACACATTTTATGAAGGAATTCTAAAGTCGGAATCCAATCAACTTAAAATTAGTACTTTGGTTAAATATTTTGTGAATCGAAAAATGTCAGAATCATAGCTCATATATTTTTCAGCTGTAGCCATATAATAAAATGTACACAGGTTCCTCAAGTCTGTCGAGGCTGTAGAATATTGTGAGTGCATCTCTGCAGATGGGTAAGCCATTCTCCCAACGAATATCTTTGATATGCCATTAAACCATCTTATGACGAGTGTCCAACCTTGTAGATTTGGCGAAGGCGGAGTAGTCCTTTTTTGCCATTGCTCCCAGGTCCACTCTGGCTCGGAGTGGTAGTACCTGATAGGGTCCTATCTATCGATCAAATAGAGCTGTTTGACATTCTAACTGTCTTTGTGTTAGATTGAATCTTTTGAAATAGAATTAATTTAACATTTAATTTTGTTTCAACTAAACCTATTTTATGCTAAACTGCATTTAAAAAAAATTGAACTGTTTATATGTATAGAATAAATTTGGCATTTGTTGTAAAGTTGTTGACCGTAGTCGAGGGTGACCAGAAAGCTTCTTTTTCAATTTGGAATTAAATGGCCCATAAAAGTTGATATTCAACCAAATCAAACCAAAATTATTATTTATCTATATCTATCTAATAAAAAAAAAGATAGATGTATAACTTTCTCAAAAATATTTGCACGAAGTGAAACACAAACAATCTCATCAAGAATTTGAACTCAAGTCACTTAGTTTATTTACTCCGACGATAAGCGTCACACAAAGTGAATTTCCACGATCTACATTGGAACAAGATTAAACCGAGTTAGATTAAAGCATCGTCATTGTGCAAGAAGGCTGGCATAATTTCGTAAATGATATCCTTTCTTTTGTGTAAGGAATATCTTGGTCGATGGATCCTGTAGCACATCAATGGAATTTCGCTCTTATCAAATGTGAGATTTCAAGGTAAAATCAGAACCCTATCTATTTCACCTGTTTCTCCCTGTTTCTTTCAGTGTGAAGCAATGGAATCAGCTCCTCACTCTATTTCTGACCTCGCATCTTCCACTCGCATCATCAATGTTATCTTGGCGTTTTAGTGCTTCGCCAAAGCGGACATGTAAGAAACACTCCGGGAAAAGGTTCTTACCTTCCCGCTTCAGCCTGTCACCGACTGGGTCAGAACAGTTCAGAAACGGATCAACTCTTTACGTAATTCGTGGAATACTGTCACCTTGAAAATGCCCCGAGTAACCCTTGTCGACACAAGAAACAATAATGGAGAACCGACATTGGCTTGGCACAGATCTTCGATTCGCACCTTTGCCTCTCCATCATTCATTTGGTTAACCCCAGCTAAGCTATAGTGAGCTGTAGTTAGCATGCGGAAAAAGGTTCGTGTCTTGGCCGGGTGGTGAAGATGGAATGGCATAGGTGTGATGTTTGACGTTTTGCGAATCACACATCTTCAACATCTGTTACTTTTAGACCGATGTGTTAGTGCGGATGGAAAATCAAATCCAATACAGGATATTGGGCCAGCTCCAAATTCTTGACGGCAAATGTGTGTGTACATCAGCTGGTCATAATCATTCAAAAGAAGATGATCTTGAAGCAAGTCTACCATGATAATGGGCATTTATTCGTATTTTGTGTTGATAAAAGTTGCCAAGAATCGAATATATATCTGTCTATTCATATCGGATTTTGTCTTCGTATAAATTTATCCATGTATCTATCTTGGAGGGTTCATATCTATCTATCTATCTATCTATCTATCTATCTATCTATCTACATGTGTGTGTGTGTGTGCGTGTGTGGGTGTCTTATATATATATCCATTGTCTTTTATTTATCTATCTATCTATGCGTGTATGCGTGTGTGGATGTCTTGTATAGATATCCATTATCTATCTATCTATCTATCTATCTCAGTCTGTTCATATCTATCTATCTATATATGTCTGCAAATAATTCTCTCATACGTTTATGCCACTTAGTATAAATCGATCCCTCCGTCTGAGCCTTTTCATATCTATCTATCTATCTATCTATCTATCTGCGATTATTAATTTGCTTCTTTCTTTCTTTCTTTATTTTTTCTTTCTCAGTCTGCTCACATTTTTCCTTGAATATTTTTGTCTTCGTTTGTATCTATTTACATTTCTATCTTAATTCGTATCTATCTATCTATCTATGCTGATCATATATGTCTATCTGATAAACCAGTGATCAATTCATAGCATTATAAATATACCAAGATTTCATCATGTTTTAATTGCCCCTCCATTTGTTATTGGTAATTTTTCTTATGGAACGACAAACAAGGATAATGTTTAATCACGCAAAAATATTACTGATAACTTAACCGTAGATCCCTTATAAGTTTCCACTGGACTCTATTTCATTTATTAAGTGATTTAAATCTTCTAATTTTAAGAACCGTGGATTTTTTAATAGGTGGAACTAAATAGTCTCGATTCACATTTCTAAAATATTAATTACTTAAACGACGAGATGAACATTATTAATTGCCTGTTACTTTTCTGTGGATCACCGTGTTAATTAAGCATCGAGTTCAATATTATTTAAAATTTTTATTGCATCCGTTATTTTAATACGCATACAACTTCATCAGTAGCGTATTTCTATTAAGTCATTAAAAAAATTCCAATGAAACATTAATTATCAAAAATATTGAACTCATTATTTTTTTTCGAAGAACGTGGTTAAAGACACTGTCTACTCTGAGAGTGTCATTCGTTTAAAGAAATATAAGTCAAACTTATTAATTCATCCTTCAATTAGTTTTTTCTATCTATCTCAACTCTATATTAAAAAAAGAGGAAAGAAAATATTGGTCAGTCGCAGAATTGTTGACTTTTTTGTTCCGACGGCCAACAGAAATTGAAAGAAAGTGAAAAGAGGGATAAGTACCTCGACCTTGCGAGGGAATTGAAAAACACTGTGGAACATGAAAGTGATGATTGTACCAATTGTAATTGATACTCTTGGTCCAGTCACAAAAGGATTTGTACACCGATTGGAGGACTTGAAAATTACAGGACGGATGGGGAACATCCAAACTACAGCATTGTTGAGATCGGCCAGAATACCGAGAAGAGCCCTGGAGACTTGAGGAGACTTAAGGAGACTTGCTGTCACTCAAACTTCTGTGAAAGACCATCTGCTAACGCTGATGTGAAAAACTCTCAAAGATAATAATAATAATAGTAATAGTACGAGAACCCTGGAAATGACTGAAAGAAGGAAACCTTAAGAGAGAAACTGTATATTTTCTAATAGCAGCAAAGAACAACGCATAGGACCAACTATGTTAAAGCAAAAATAGACAAGACGCAACAAAATAGTTTGTATTGATTATGTAGTGATAGAGACGAAACAATCAATCACATAATAAGCAAATACAGCAAATAAGCGCAAAGTGAGTATAAGACAAGACAAGACTGGGTGGGAAAGGTGATCCACTGAGAATTGTGCAAGAACCTAAAATTTGACCACATGAATAAGTGGTTTATGAACAAATAAGAATCTGCCCAGAAGAACGGAAGCACAAATTTTGAAATATGTACAGATCACTTGATTTCAGCCAGAAGACAAACCAAGGGATAGTTGACAACAGAGAGAGAGAGAGAGAGAGAGAGAGAGAGTATCTGTCGAATCGTGGACTTAGACGAAAATCAAAGAAAACAAAAACAGAGTAGAAGTACTTAGACCTTGCCTGTGAACTAAAAATTCTTTTAAAAATGAGAGTAGTGGTGATATCAACTTTAATTAGTGCGCTCGGAAAGATCCCTAAAGTCCTGATAAGAGGGCTGGAAACGTTTGATATCAGAGGACGAGCAGAGAACATCCAAATTACGAAATTACTGAGATTGGCAAGAATATTTGCAGAGTCCTGGAGACTTGAGGAGACTCACTGTAACTAGGAATCCAGTGAAAGACCAATAATTAACGCTGATGTGAAAAATTTGCAAGAAGTAACATAATTATAATAATAATTGCAGCACGCTAATTCTCTTCTTAACACATATTGAACCGCTGGACAAACAACGATGGACTTATAGATATATAAACATATAATTTATATCTTTATTCTTCGACGGTGACGTGTGTAAAGTAGGAATAGAGTTCGCAGATATATTTCTCCTGTGGCGGGGTCCCTTTGTGTGTATCAGAGCGATGGCCGGAGAACACACATGACATGCTTGTTTGAGTGACCCGCAGATCTCTCCCTTCGCTTGAGGGACCAGCGGGTCTCTCCCTTCGGTTGAGCGACCAATGGGTCTCTCCCTTCGCTTGAGAGACCAGCGGACATCTCCCCTTCGTTTGAGCGACCTCTGGCTCTCCGCTTTCAGACCAAAATTACAGACTTTATATTGTCTTTTCAAGCCCCATGCGGAATTATGAACACCCTCTTCGCCTCACGTATTTTCTGTTCATGGCAGGTTATCGGAACTTACATACTTCCATTTTTTTCTGGTAGTTTGTTGATCTTATCTGCTAACGGAAATATCTATCACTCTATAGGCAATTAATTATATTCTTCGTCATCCTCCTATATCTTCTCTTTCCTGCGACCACTTTGTTGATGTTATCTTGCGATCGCATTGAATCTCCTACGTTCATCCTCAGCAGTCTGTCACTAGCCTAGCTATTATATTATATTCTAATAGCGGCTCAAAATAACACCTAATATATAAAAGCAAAAACTCGTTATACGTGACAGAATAACAAGCATTGGTTATGTGAGGAAAAAGGTGAAATAGTTAATCAGCAAACTAGCACATAGGATGTACATTACTAGGCATCGCTGTATGAAAAAAATGATCCTCTTGGAATTGTGTAAGAGATTAGAATTAGGCCATACTACCAAATAATATACGCACAAACCAGAATGTGAAACTCAGAATTCTCGGATATTTTGAGATACAATCGGATCACATAATCCCGACAGAAAAACGGACCTTGAGAAGAAGAAGAAGAAGAAGAAGAAGAAGAAGAAGAAGAAGAAGAAGAAGAAGAAGAACAAAGACCATGTCATCAAATAGATTTTGCTGTTGCGCGGGACTGCAGAAAAATAATTAAAGAATTCTAAAAGACACAAAATTACTTGGATCTTCAGAAAAAGCCACCACCACCACCTTCTTCTTCTTCTTCTTCTTCTTCTTCTTCTTCTTGGGTGTCCTCGTGGTGTAATGGTTAAAGCGATGCACTGCGGAATCGTAGTACGCGAGTTCGTACTCCAGTCGCGCTATTACGTTCACTTTCGGGCAAATACCCTTGGGAAAGGTATGAACCCCCTTATTCTCCCTCCAGCTATGGGTAAATAGTAGGACGGACTAGGTTCTTCAGCCTTGGTGAGGCAACTAGTCTAGGAGAAGGAAAACTCTGAATTCAAACCTGTTAAACTCCGCTTAAAAATTGACCTTGTGTCATATCCTGCCCGAGCGGAGGGGTTGGTAAATAGTACCAACAACAACAAGAACAACAAAAAAGAAAGAAAAGCGAAACATGAATGAGTCTTTAATGATTGTAGTTGGCACGCTTGGAAACGTTCTCAAAGGTTTGGAAAAATGACTGAAGGAATTAGAAGTCATAAGAAGAATCGAGACTATTTAGACCAAAAAAAATTAAAGTTTTGTTTGAATACTCCGGAGAATCCTGAAGAACTCAGGAGATTTGCTGTCACTCAGTCTCCAGTAAAAGTTAGAGAAAATTTGCAAGGATTTCATATGTAAAATAGTAATAAATATTTCCCCGAAGATTATCCAGTTTTGTTAGCAACAGAAATTATTTTCTTCTCCATTTAACTGTCCAAAACTGATCAATAGAATAACTACAAGTCTATATATCACGTCTTCAAGGAGACAGCAACACTCTCTAATTCAATTGTATCATTCAGTGTCTCAATATCCAGGAAGCAACTTCCATATGACTAAAAGGATAACACGATTACCAAATGCCGAAATGCAGAAAGTGGAAGAATTTACAGATATAAGGTCTTTGAGAAATCATTGGTAACCAGATTTAATTCCAATAACATCATAGATTTTCCATTATGCAGTGTATTTTCAAAGTGATAATATTTTTGTTGTGTGTGTGTGTGTGTGTGCATGTGTGTGTATGTGTGCATGTGTGTGTGTGTGACTCGTGTGCCATTGAGCTTGAAGTGGTTTACTGATTCGACAGAGTAATAAAAGAAGATTTCGGAAAGTCTGACCGGAAGAATAGGACCGCAATCAAAGACACGGATTCCAGATACAGTCGTATTTGTGGTGAACGATTCCTTTCTCTAGTATGTAACCCAATGCAACTGTAACAAAGGAGAGAAACAGCCATCGCGGGAGATTTATGTCTTTTTGATAAAAAGGGTTTAACGTTCAATGATAAGAACATGTTAATAATTATTCCTAACATCACATTGGCCAATATTATTTGAGATACTTTAGGGGAAGTCCTCGTTGCGCAGTGGCTAAAATTCTGGACTGCAGCATCAAAGAATGCGCTTTCGAAATCCAGTCGTATTATTAGGTTCCCTTTCCCTCATAAAAAAATCTTGAGAAATGTGTGAACTCCTTTATATCATCCCAGCTATGAGCTAAATGCTATCACTGCGGCTTTTCTACAAGAATGGATTTGGTATTAAATAAATGAGGAAGGTTATTATGCCATTAAAACCAAATTACGTTGCTCAGTTGTTTTGAGCACTTACTAGTCGTAAACCAAACAACTTATGAATTTGTCTGTTATGCCTTCTAGGTCATATTCCCATTCAAGATAAGAAAAAAGTTTATTTGCAGGGAAAATGTGCAACATTAGTTAACTAGCTATATACGGATAAAATTCTGTTTATAAATTCATATAATCTTTCCCCAAATTACCCTCTTAATTTTTCTTTCTTTCTTAATAGTTATTGAGAAATTAAAATCCTAGACAAGATTGTTTGCGTTTCATTTTTTGCTAATGCCCTTGAGAAGTCATGAATCAATCTTTTATTCATTCTCCAGACAAATCACGAGATACGAGGAAAAAGAACTATATTTACAGGAACAAATATTTACAAGGAGAGAGGCTGCTAGTAATAAGAACATAGGATTAGTGGCTAGAATAAGAATATAGTTCAACAATAGTTATTGGCTTCCGTTATAAGGAGTGGCTGTTCACCTTCCTGACTTGGCTCTGACTTGTTCAGACTCAGGCTTAGACTTACTTCACCAGACTTACTGGTCTTATAAACTACTGCTATATATATAGCAGATGGGACTGGCTCATTATGCCGAAAAGGTGGGTGATACCCAACCGTTAAATAGTTGGACAAATTAAGTTTAGCAACAAGCCTAAGAGAAGGAAAACACATTATTCAAACTAGCTTCATTACCTCATTGTGACACATCCTGTTTTTGACAGAGAGGTTAGTTTTATTATCATTTACCAGTAAGGAATTCAAAAACGAACAATGGCTGCTTTTTGATGATTTAGATGTTTCGTAAGGTATCGGAGTTTGAAAAGAAAGTCCAAGTTGTGACTGATTTCAAACAGCCAAAATCATCGTTTTATATTGAAATTGCAGACAGGTATAAAATAAAGTAAAATAAAGATAGATTATTATATAGGTTGGCATGGTTAATCGCCCATGACCCCCAATTCCGACACAAAGGAAATTTAATGTCTCTTTAAAAATTATAATCTCGTCAATCTTTTGCGGTCTTGAGTGTTTTTATGACCCATTGACCACGTCAAAAAATCTATGAGGTTTAGTGAAAGAAGACGGGAACTACTTTAATGTTGATATGAAGAAATAGGTAATATATTTTGTTTAATTTCCATAACCGTGTGATTAGTTGTCTCGCCGTTAGATAAGAAAAATAGACATTAACATATATTTTCCTATTTCTTTTTCTTTCTCTATGATCTTTCTTTGTAATATCTTGGGGGATGCATCTGGGAGACAGTAGCTTCTTTATTTCTCCAGGGAAACTCAAATAAAACTTAAGAACCAATTTGCTGAAAGACAAGTATAGTTAGCCTGTTTGACAACACATATCGTCAAACAATAAGATGTTTAATAACTTGACTCGAGTAAAAGAAAAAGAGTTAGAATTTGCACGCATCTAAATTATATAACCAAGATTACACTAATTAGTTGTTGAAGTGATGACATCATGCGCTAACCTCATTTGAGAACCCATTCTCTTTACTTGTATCAGCTATGTCGTTTACAAAGACGAACAAGTTTCTTATATTTCTCTTGGACAAATTTAATGCTAGATTTTGTCTTCAATTTTTAACAAATCGACTGTTAAACAATAGATTGGACGAATACTTTATTTCGTACGTAATTTAGTTTATTTAAAAGAGATTTGAACTATAGTATTCATAGCGGGATTGCTTATATCTGGCTGAGGTCAATTCAGTCTGACTGACACGTTATAGCCGTTAAAGTTTCTTGAGAACAAGGGTTTCATTGGATGATTTAAATTTATGTGACTATGAATTCTACAAATTTTGAATAAGAATTTAACTTTGAATTAGTCCGAAGCCACTGAAAGTCACGGATGGGTAAAATCTTGTGCTGTAATTTCCATCAATGTTCAAATGGGCCAGCTCCCGATTTCTGAAGAGCTTGCTATGTTAAATTGATATCTGAAAATAACTCAAGGATATTGACACCCACACACACACCCACACACGCACAAAAGAGACTTTGCTGTTATTCGTCGAACCGAAAGAATATATCAGAAAATAGAATAGCAAGGAAGGAAAAAAAAGCTGTTAGAACAATCCAAACTACCAAGGAAGAAGGGTCGGAGACTAGATGAATATTCAACATGTAAACTTTTATGCCATGGCTATCGAGAAGATATTTCTTTTGGTGCAAGATAAATCAGATTTAGAATAATAATTTTTTTTCGTAATTCCATTGGTAAAAATCATAGAATTAAAAGAATGTTCAACTTTTCATCATTAATGGTTTTTGGGTCATTATCTTTATCTTTATTGTTATTTCCACAACGTTCATGCCGATATGTCCTCCGGCCTTTTTCAGGTGTTTGTCGAACTCGGAAACGACATGGAACCTCGAACTCAGTCCTTTAGTGAATCCGCAGAGGTTGCTTGTTCTGATTCCGTTAGCCATAACCGGGTACAAGTGTTAAGTATTCCTCTATTGTTAGTCGCCTGTAGTCAGGATTGAACCTGCAACCACTAAATGATTGTCTCCTTGGAAGCGTCAGGAACCAACGCCTATAACCGTTATACTATGTGTCCTGCTTGAGAGTTTCGAGTGAAATTTTGGGACAATAAAACCTAATGTTCTTACTCGACTATGATTACTATTATTGTGTCTGATCATTTACCTATGATCATATTCAGATTTTTTATCTAACCTTTTTTTATTAAGAAGGCCGGAGGACATATTGGCCGAAACGTTGGGGAAATACCAATAAAGATGAAGACAATAGTCCGAAAACCCTTAACGAAAAAAATCATCTAGCTTCATCTAAAAAATTCAGACAACTAATATTCACCTTGTTTTGTTATTATTTAACAGTAGATAACTAGAAAGAGATAAGACACATCTTCTTTATTTTATAGCTAAACATTTTGAAGTAAATTTTATGAAGGCAATATGTTCATTAATTTTAGAAAATTCCCTAAGTGTGCTGATTTCATATTTTTTGACTGGGAAATTTGTTTCTGGAAATTATGAAAAAGAAAAAGAAACGAATAAAATTTCTTCATTAAAAGGCTACAAAATACCGATGGTGTATTCGTATCCAAATTGTGAACAATAACTACCCAGTTTAGTTTCCATGGCAATTTTATTCACTTGTTTCAATGTAATATTATATAATAGTTTAATCTTTATCGTTTTGACACGTCGTCGGTTAACAATTTATTAGATATTGGTTATCTAATATTCAAGATTTCTAATCGCAGGGAGCAATGTTGTATTTCTCAAAAAGTTAAAATTATATATTAAGTTACCGATTCGATTGCGAAAGAGCTAGTCGTGTAGGTCATGCTGACATTAGCTCAAGATTTAAACATTTAAAAAAAGGAATATTTGAATAGTATTATCCAGGATGTTTCAGAGTTAAAAGTCTCCAACATTGATAAAATGGAAAGGAAAGAATAAAGAGAAAAAATAATTTTTAACCTCATATATTTTACAAATGAATAAATAAAGGCACAGAGATTAACCAATTATCATAGAAAGGATTATTGCAAAAAATTATATTATTTAAAAAAAGTTGCAAGGAAGGCAGTCATATCCATTTTTAATACTGTGTCGATCAAAAATGATTACTGTCTATATAAAAAAAAATTTAGATCTTGGTTCAAAATTAATGTTTTAATACTCTAAATTGTTAATCTGAGTATTAATTTTATTGCAAACTTTTATCCTCATCATGATAGTTTTTGTTGCTTTTCTCACTATGTTTCGGTGGTGTCCTCGTGGTGTAATGGTTAAAGCATGCGGAATCGTAGTAAGCGAGTTCGTACTCCAGTCGCGCTATTACGTTAACATTCTTGCAAATAACGTTGGGAACGTTATGAAACACCTTACCATCCTAGCTATGGGTTAAATAGCACCACTATTGTTCTTCTCGGAGAATAGATTTGGCATTAAATAACCTACAAAGGTTGATATACCATTAAACAAAGAAACCAAAACAAGCCAAACAATCACTACGTTTCGGCCAAGTTTCACCTATGGCCGTCTTCAGGTGATTAACCGCGACCTCGGATAGGAATGCTGAGTCCTGTAGCCTGTAATTACTGCCTTCGGGGCCCGTGGCGCAGCGGATAGAGGCGTTGAGGCTCTAAGGTTCCAGGTGAGCATTGTCAGAAGATTGCAGTTTCAATTCCTACCCAAGCCGGTCAGAGGGTTACTTGGTCAAAAACATGATTCGATAGACAACAATTATGGAAGGCAGTAATTACTGGGGATACGGTTACAAGACTCAGCATTCCTATATGAGGTCAGAGTTAATCCCTGAAGACGGCCAGAGGTGAAACTTGGCCGAAACGTAGTGAGAAAAACAACAAAAACTACCAAATGAGGACAAAAGTCCGCAATAAAATTAATACTCAGATTTAGAAGCCTCATCTCAAAAAGGATTTCCAATAAAGACAATTCTAAATTCTTAATATTTGATTAGTGTTTAAGATATTGCACGCTGTAAGGTAATCGTCTCGTGTACAAATTAATTATTTCTTTATTCGTTAGTCATAAAACTAATAATATAAATCAGTACATGTGTAGCTATGTCTAGAAAAATATTGCTTTACATTGACATCAGTATTAATTAGTATTTTCAACTAAATCATATTAATTAGTATTTTCAACTACATCAGTAATAATTATAATTTTCAACTACATCATATTGATCAGTATTTTCAACTACATCAGTATTAATTAGTATTTTCAACTACATCATATTAGAGTTATTTAACAGGAACATACCGGGGTAGTCGCTGTGTCATAATGGCTAAAACGCTGAACTACAGCCTCGAAGTAAGCGAACTGGAACCCCAGCTGCATTCATAAAAACGAATAATCTATTGAAAGGAAAGAAAGATCAGAAAAGTGTAAGATTGGTTAATTTTTAACGCCGTTTAGGGTTATTTTATGCCAATAGGATAGGGAATTGCATTCATCTACGTTCCTATTTATATTTTTGTGTATTCGTACAGGTTTCTTTTGTGCGTGGTCGTCCTAAATACTAATAATTTTCAAACAGATCTATTCAAAGCATAGATGGGACCCTAAAACGTATTACCACATCTGGCCAGAGTAGACCTGAAAGTAATGAAGAGGTATTCAATACTGTAAAATTATACACAACTATCACCTCACCATCTTACGCAGGTGTGTCATACTATGAGCATCCCCTTTTTTGTACGTCTTAATCTTTTTCAAGAGACATCGTCAAAATATACTAAGTCCCTTTACAGGACAAGTTTGGGAAACGTTATGGAAGTTCTAAAAATATGATAACAAGCTTCTCTGAAAAAAATAAATATACTCGAATAAATTCACTTTGAGTCAAGTCTATTCATATATTACGAACGGGTATTTTCATTTCGACAATTGCCCAGTCGCCAGGGGCTGTAGAATACATTGACTGCTCTTCTCCAGAAGGGTAACCCCCCACCCAACGAGTGTCCTGGGCTTTGAGGAATGTAGATTATCCCTTTATTGTCATCGCTCCCAGGTCCATTCTGGCCAGGAGTGGTAGCACCTGATAAGGATCCGATCTATGGGATAAATAGAGTTAAACCGTGCTTCCTTCACTATACTGATTTTTGCATTTGAACTAAGTATTTATGCTAAACTGAATAGTTTGAAATAGAACTGTTTTGATATTTAAACTGCGTACTAATGTTAAACTGAATTGCTCCAAATAGAACTGTTTTGAATTCTAAACTGTACCTATGCTAAACTGAATTAGCTGAATTAGAACTGTTTAAATAAACTGAATAGTTTGAAATAGAACTGTTTTGACAATTAACATGTATACTTATACTAAACTGAATTGCTTGAAATAGAACTGGTATTTATGTGAAAATGGATTTGGCGTTAAATAACCTACAAATGTTTATATGCCATAAAACACAACCAACGAACCAGCCAACCTTTCGACAATTTGGCTTACTGAGCACTTTGTTAGTGAACGTTTAGTTCCTTGGAAATCAAAATTTCACATGTACAAATGAATAAATGAATAAAAGAAGGCACTCCTAGTGCAATGGTTATAACACTAGACGAGTTTTTTGGTATTTCACATAAGGCTAATACCATTGGTAAGGGCATCAATCCTGCAATTCACTCACCAGCTATGAGTAAACAGTATAAAAAAACGGGCTCTTGAGTCTGGGTATGGTAAATAGGAGAAGTAAATCTCTAAATTGAAACCTGTTAAACACCGCTAAAAAGTAGTAAATACATATATGCTTGCATAGATTGAAGGCCCTTGTAGACCACGTGATCACCTTAATATCATCCACCCAGCACGGTATTTATTAAGCTTTCCAGCCAAAACAATTTAGTCGATTAGAAATAAATCAAGATTCTTAGATTGAAATATAACAAAAATTCACCAGTAGATTTTACAAGTCATAGAAAATCCAGTGTTATTTTTAAAAAAGAAAATTGTGCTAACCTCTACCCAACGAGTCTTTCCTCACAATTGTTTAGTTTTTTTTCTATGTATCCACATATTTATGAAGATTTTATGTCTTTCCTTATATTTATAATGCCACCTGATTCTAGAATGTTCCATTCCAAATATTTCTTTTGCGTTTGGTTTGGCCGTTTTCTTTTTTTGGGGGGTGTGGGGATTAATTTGTGATAACTGGGAGTGTTTGCATTTGTCGGCACAAGAATCTATACTAATTTATGCTAAATTTCTAAGTTTGGCGCGGTAAATTCAAACAATTCTTAAGTTGACTCGTGATAGTTGCACCTGGTAAGAAAAGGAAGTTTAATACGATCCTGAGGGTATTAGTCCGATAATGAACATAATAGCGTGACTTGAATTCGAATTCACTCACTATGTTGTCGCAGTAAGCACGTTTGCCACTACGTCTTAGGGACTCCCCGCTTATAACACTCTATGCTATTGTTCAGTATGAATGAGATCAATCTAAATAAGTGAACTGAATAAACTATTCAAGATTCCCAGAAGGTTACCCACTACAACAGTCATCTTAGCTATGGTGGAAAATACAACCACTGAAACATTAGGGTAATAATAATAATTATAACAACATCCAAATGATAATTCTTCATATATGATATTCGGACAGAAAGGTGTACCGTCTGCTAAATGTTTTTTTAGTCTCAGCTCTTGCGAATTATCTTGTTTTTTTTTTTTTGTTTTTTTGTTTTGGTTTCTTTCAGTTCTGAATTATTTCGACAGAATCAGGCTTATTGATAATTTTCTGGTGATAAAAGCAAGAATTCTACGGTCCTTTGAGGGATGTCTGGAGAGTGGTCACACTAGACATCTGAGTCACGCAATACAGGCTTCAAAAGAGACATTGTTTTCGTAGGTTTTTCTCTTTTTATGTTGTCTGGTTTCCATAGCAACAACATTATCTTGTCTCCTAGAGTAGAATGTCAAAAAAGAGTCTGACAACCAAATATTTTTATGCAGAATAATTCTAAATCCCCTTTCTGTTTTACTTTTGAAAGAACACATTTTTAATTAAAAGGAACAATTCTAATAATGATACAAAATATCACATAAAACAGCATTTAATGGATATATTTCTGTGTTAGCCAATTTTAAATATTGAAAATATTCGACCTGGAGTGGTAGTACTTGTTAGGTTTGGTTTGGTTTCTTTGTTTAATGGCATATCAACATTTGTTGGTTATTTAATGCCAAAACCATTCTCATAGAAGAACAGTAGTGGTACTATTTAACCCATAGCTGGGAGGATAAGGGGGTTTATACCTTTCCCAAGGGTATTTACCCGAAAGTGAACGTATTTGCGCGACTGGAATACGAACTCGCTTACTAGAATTACGCAGTCCATCGCTTTGGCCATTACACCACGAGGACACCCCCCAGTACTTGTTAGAATCTTATCTATGGGTCATATAGATTAATTTGAAAATTACTAGCATTTGATGAAAATAATTCAAATCATATAACTGTGCGCAAACAAATGGTGTCATTATTATTATTATTTACTCCTTTAGAGTTTTTCACATCAGCGTTTTTCACTGGAGTTTGATTGACAGCAAGTCTCCTCAAGTCTCCAGGTCTCGTCTTAGGATTCTGGCTGTTCTTAGCAATGCTGTCGTTTGGATAATCTCTACCCGTCCGCTAACTTCCAAGTCCTCCAGGCCTTTTAATAATCCTTTAGTTATTGTGCCTAACGCACCAATCACATTTGGCACAATCGTTACTTTCATATTCCACAGCTTTTTCAATTTTCTAGCAAGGTCGAGGTACTTATCCCTCTTTTCACTTTCCTCAGATTTATTCTGTGGTCCGCTGGGACAGCAAAGTCTACAATTTTGCAGATTCTTTTTTTTTGTTGATTATTATGAGGTCTGGTCTTTTGTCCGGGATTAGGTGATCCGTTTGTATATTAAAGTCCCATAGGAGTTTATGCGAGTCATTTTCTATGACAGGTGCTGGGTTATGCATATACTATTTGTTTGTATGGTCGAATTGAAATTTCCTGCACATTTCCCAGTGGATCACCTTACCGACCCAGTCGTGTCTCGCCTTATACTCCTTCTGTGCTAATTTGCTGCATTCTATTATGATTATTTTAAGGGTGTTTGCCAATGGCCCGGAAAACCTGTGCTCAATCCCAGGTCAAATCACACCAACGACTCAATAAGTGGTACTTGACAATCCTGGGAAATGAGTAGCGTCCTCTCCAAGCTTGGGGTCACTCTCCAAGCTTGAGACTTGGGGTCACTCTCGACTACGGTCGCCAACTTTACTCCTTTGAGAGTTTTTCACACCAACATCAGCTGATGGTATTTCACTGGAGTCTGAGTGATACCAAGTCTCTTTAAGTCTCCAGAACTTTTCTCAGTATTCCAGACAATCTTAAGACTACTGTTATTTAGATGGACTCCGTTCATGTTCTTTGCTTAATGGCATATAAACCTTCATCGGTTATTTAATGCCAAATCTATCTTTGTAAAAGAACAATAGTATTCTAGCCGATCTTAACAGTGCTGTCATTTGGATGGTCTCCACACGCGTTCTTTGCGTAATGGCATATCAACCTTTATAGGATATTTGATATCAAATCCCTCCTCGTAGAAGAACAATTGAGGTAATATGTAATCCATAGTTGTGAGGATAAAATATTTATCACCTTTTCATGGGCATTAGTCCAAAAGTGAATGTTATAACGTAATTAAAGTTCGAACTTGCATACTTTGTTGTCGCTGTCCTGCACGATTGCCACTACGTTGCTGTGACTCCCCGGAATAATTGTCTTTTGATTAATCAAATTTAACGGTATCTCAACCTATCAGGGTTTATTTCATCCCAGTAGCTTGGAAACAACGAACATAGGGAAATTGTATTTATATTCTATGAAGGTTCTTCTGAGCATTATTTAAAAAAAATCTCTTTATCTTTTTCACATGGTTATATGACTTTTAACCGGGCATGCTATAAAAGGATTAGTCTTCTGGGTGTGTGGAAATTTTTCGAACACGAGGAAATATTTCACTTGAAATATTTTTGCGATTGCCGATTGGTTAATATTAGTATCATCTGTTGCTAGGAGAAACGTATGAATCACTTGATAGCTGAGAAGGCTACTCAGCACTGAAATTATTACTGGCAACTTTTACGGAAGACCAATGAATCAAATAGCAATCAGACACTGTGAAATTGGACTGCATTTGCTACAGCTTGATTTTCTGCAACATATTTTCCTCTCATTTGTTTATTCATATATATATATATATATATATATATATATTAGTTTGTTTTGGTTTTATGGCATATCAGCCATTGTAGGTTATTTAATATCAAATCTATTTCAATACATAAAACTGTTCTATTTCAACCAATTCAGTTTCATATATGTCCATAGTTTACGTATCAAAATAGTTTTATTTTAAGCAATTCAGTTTTGCATAAATATATTTTTAGCTCTCTTTGATCCCTAGATTGGACCCTATCAGGTGCTACCCCTCAGTGCCAGAGTCGACTGGAGAGAGATAGCAATAAAGGGGTACTCTGCATTCTCCAAAGCTCCAGCAGAACTGGAACCTTACAAACTGATTGTTTAGTGTCATAGAGATGCAGTTGGTTTATTCTCTAGCCCCAGCTGACTGGATTCTCTCCCTCTCTTTCTGTCTCTGTCTCTGTCTGTCTGTCTGTCTCTCTCTCTCTATATATATATATATATTCTTTGTGTCTATGTCTGTCCTTGTCTTTGTCTCTGTCTCTCTGTCTTTGATGAGACCAGTCACTCGGTATTTTGTTGTTCTGTGCCACGGTTTCATTGCTCTGCAATTTAATCAAGCAATTGTTTTTTCTTTCCAGTTTTTCTTCTCTTTGCGTATTTGTAATTCTTTCAATTGTCGACCACTTCCTTTTTTGTATTCCTCAATATTATCTGTATAATGACTTTTTAGATTTAGAATTGTTTTTATTGATGTCATTAAATATTAGTGCAATCTTCGTTGTTATAATCACAATTTTGCCGCCGGTGAGCCATCAGGATTTATCATACGTCTCTCGTCTTTCGGGATGAGTCATTCTGGAAGGGAGGAATCTTTGTAGTGTAGTGACTAATGTGTTAGACTGCGACTTTGTAGTAAGAGAGTTCGAACCCCAGTGACACTATCACGTAAAATTTCGAAGTAATATCCCATGGAAAGATATGGATTCGCTAATTCCAAAAGTTATGTGCTGAATAGTACTCTTACGGTTCTTCCACAAGGATGGGCTTGGCATTTAATAACCCATGAAGGTTGATATGCCACTAGACAAAGAAACCGAGCCAAACTCCATGAAGGCTGGTATGCCATTAAACAAACAAAAAAAACCCCAAAAAAACAAAACAAAAGAGCTTAACCAATGTACCTACGCTTTAGGTCACGGATCCTCAGCATGCTTTCCGTGGGTAACATACGGTTGCTGAATTCCAACCGAGCGAGCTACAGCCAGTTTTCAATAGCTTTTCTTCGTCTTTTGAAGTTGTTTTTAAAAAGTATCATTCCAACTACTGGTGGATCCCATTAATCTTCAGGGTGGCCATTGGGTAGGGTGTTCGCCAATAGTCGAGTCATACCAAAAGACTCAAACAATGGTACTTGATGTCACTTTGCTTAACACTCAGAATTATAAGGTAAGGATCAAGGGTAAAGTGGATCAATCCAGCGAATGAGTAGCATCTTCCCCTACACCTTGGTGTTTTAGTTATTGAAAAAGGAGCCTTCGGGTCACCCTCGACTAAGATGGCCAACTTTACTATCTTGCTTGTCACATCCTCAATTTCTATTAGACGTGTTTCCATCAATATGATTCAAACCGAGCATATTTGTTTTTGCATACTACTGTGAACTGTTCTGCAAAACGAAGCATACTAAGAATGCGCTGCGTTCGCAACCATCAAATCATTATTTATCTTATCTGTCTATATCTTTGCCTTTTTCAGACATTACATTTTTTTGCGAAACAACATCGGATTTCTCTGTCTGAATTTTTTTTAGATGATGCTTGATGTGTAATATTTTGTTTGTTATTCTTTTGGCTCTTGTTCCCATCTTTATTGTTGTTGGTTTTAATACTACGCTTCGGCTGCTATATCCTCCGGCCTTCTTCTTTGTTTATCTGAGTTTGAGAATGATTTCCCAGGTTGAGTGATGAGGAAAACAGCTCGAAAAATAACACAGAAAATATCACACATCCGATTTCTCATTAATAAACTATGATTTTACCTTGCTAATTCAGCTGTTTTTCTCTGTTCTTTTAAGATCGTTGCCCCCGACGCTTCTTAGACAAGATTTATGGCTCTTTAGCTAAAAAGGTTTTGGATCTCTGCTCTAGGCCATTGTCTCTTGGGATAATTTGGAGACTATTATAAGAGTCTTAAACCTAAAGACATTTTCTGACTAATCAACTAGATTTTTTATGTTGTTTAGCTTTTTTTTGCCATCAGCTTGTGTCACTATTGATTCTTAGCTGCAGTATGCTCTTTATCCTAATTAATGGCTTACATATTGACGATATATGCACACACATATTATTAATGGAATGGTTCTTTCAACACTTTCATTGTGTTCATTTTTTCCTTACTTTTTTCTATAGTTTTCATATTGTTTTACGAGTTTTAGATAGTTAAAAAAAAGATCACCGGTCATATAAATTGTTTTCGATTAGAGAACATAACTAAACTATTATCAAATTAAAGTAAAAGCATCCTTTTTAAAAATGTAACCCTTTTTTCGATTACAAACGTACAGATCAAATCCAAATCTACCATCGGATTAAAAAATGCCAAGTAAATTTTCTTTCAATTACACACACAAACAGGTACCTACTCTTGCCAGATTTGGACGATACAAAAAGGTGGACAACAAATGCATATCAGACTTCGTACCGTAGACACTGCTGTAATTTAGTTCTTGAGTTTAAAGAAACCGGAAGTACTAGTTCAGCCATTGTGTAAAGAAAAATAGAAGTACCAGTTCCATCATTATTATTTGTCAATAAAAGACGGCAAGTTACTTTACGTTACAAAGTACAGTGTGTGAAAATGAGGAATTGAAGACTTACTTGCAACAAGCTTATAAATAGACACAATATGCCTACTTTAGAAATTCTAAATCAGAGTTTGCTTTTTTACTTCAAAATGAGCCCCGATCTCTGTCAGCCATTGGAAATACGCCCAAGAAATAAAAAAAAAAATATGCCATTCTTCTGAAACGCAGTTTCTTCCAGGCAGCGGTCGTATCGATACTGCTGTGTGGATTCACTACTTGGATGCTAACTAAACGGCTGGAGAAGAAGCTAGACGGCAATTACACAAGAATCCTGCGAGCAATCTTGAACAAATCCTGGCGGCAACACCCCACAAGGCACCAACTATACGGCCACCTGCCTCCAATCACGAAAACTATCCAAGTCAGACAAACCAGGCATGCCGGACACTGCTGTAGAAGTAGGGACGAGCTCATAAGGGATGTACTCCTATGGACCCCCACATATGGCCGGGCAAAAGCCGGACGACCAGCTCGAACATACATTCAGCAGCTATGTGAGGATACGGGATGTGGCCCTGAAGACCTGAATGATAGGGAGAAGTGGCGAGAGAGGATCAGGGATATCCGTGCTAGGGGCACGACCTCATGATGATGATGATGATTTAAATAATGGTTTATTTTGCTATTTTCCAGTATTATTTACCCAATTTCTTTGTCGATCTCTTTCGATCTCTGTGGGGTGGTTCCGATGGTGTAGTAAGTAACGTGCAGGATCGTGACAAGGGATTAAGAAAGTTAAAACTCTGATAGGGCTATTTTGTTTAATTCATGAGCCCCCTAATCCCAATTCAAATGTACCAATACTGTCTTTATCCTAGGATGAAATTGACATTGAATAACCCGTGGGTGTTGATATGCCATTAAACAAAGAAATCCCCTTCTCTCTTTTTAGTACAATTTCCTATTTTCTTTCGTCTTTCACGATAAGTTTCTCACGTTGTCTGCCTATCTTTCTTCTTTTAGAGATTAATTCAACATAACAATCTTATTTCAAGCATTTGTTTAAGAAAGCAAATAAATTGCCTAAAAAGCAAGATTACATTTATAAACACTCGCGCATTTAACAACATATAATTTTTGTGCCATCGAATGATAAGATGTGGAACAGACAAGTAATAGTCTGATTGAACTTTTCCATCGATTACCTATCGAAAACTTCTTGAGTTCTTCTTCCTTTGGCATTGCTCTTGAATTAGTTTTAGTCGTTTTCAATTAACGAAAATGTAGTCGTAGGAAACGGAATCGACAACTCTGGTTCAAATCCCAGCCGAACTTGTCAGTGTTTCGGTCCGTCATAATAACCTTCACAGATACACGTATTCACCTGTACCTTCTAGGTATCGGTAAATCGAAGGGTAGACTTGGTCTTTATTAGGAAACAGGTTTAGGAGAAGGAAAACGCTGAATACAAATCAGCTTAATTTTGTTTAATTAAATCAGCTTCTGTTCTTTACTGCTCGTGGCAGGAGGTGGGTTAATACTGACACCCAACTAAATTACATAAATTGATACGCAAGTTTCTGTTTAAATTAAAAGCAATGCCACCTGTAATGACACTTTATTGCTAAATTCGATTAAAATCTTTTTTCTTCATTTTTTATTGTTAAAATATATTCATGTTTTATACTTTAGCCTCATTCTTTTATTTTCTTTTTCTTTTTCTCTTCATGAAATAATGCCGTTTCCTTTTGTATTATAATCGTGCATTTGTTTATTTCGTTCTTCAATTTTTTGTGATAAGTACTTTTTCTGTTCCTGTTAATCTTGAGACTGCTTCATAAAATATTTTCCTATTTTCCTTAATTTATTTTTTTGGTGTTCCCGTCGTCTTTTTCTTCCTAGAAATCGAGAAATTTAAGACCAAATTTCTATATTATTTTCTTGTTTTCTTTTCAATTTTTTTGTTGGTTCTTTCGCTTATTATTCTTGGTTTATTGTATTTTTTCATTCATTTGTTAGTTTCTTTTTTCTTTCATCAATTCTTTTCTCCCTTAGCAAAACATTTATTGAAATTTTTATACTTGCCGGAGAGAAGAAAGTTGGAAATTTGCTTTGTAGTTGAATCTAATAGCAGCTCTGGAGAAATTTGCAGAAATGTGCCTGGAATCAATGGATGCTTTTGTTCTTTCAACCTGATACACCCTCCAACAGGAAACCCATCTGAGACTTAACTGAACCCAGTTTTGATTCCCATTTAGAATACGCTTACTGTAGAAAAGAGCTACCCTGGATATGGCACTAAACTACATCTGATGGTGAGCTCCTAGTTTTGTGGATTTGTTCTATTTGAAGTACTTCTTCATAGATAATATTACCAGGCCCACCCTGACTTGGAATAATTTTAACTTTTAGGGTTCTATGCACTTGTCAAACAGATATGTCTGAAAATGATTCCTGGGATACCTGATATGACATAACGGCGTGCATACTCCCTCAGATATAAAAAATTTCGTAAAAAAATGAAAAAAATAACCAAAAATGTAAAAACCACCTCACAATAACAATAGTCCATTAATATATGTGTATAAAATAACCCTAGACGGGTTGAAATACCGTTAAAATTATTCTATCAATCAAACGAACCAGTTTGGATACAGATGTCAAGTTATTTGTCCATGACCCTAGGCGTTTGAGTCGAAGAGGAAGAAAATGCATTTTAAGCCCCGATGGCAGTGAACTATGGTAAAATGAATTAAAGTTATTTTGCTTTCAATACATTTAAAAGAATCCTACATTGGGAAGCGAATTCTGATACCAATTACTAATCATGTGTATTCAACACGATTTGTGTTTGAATG
This sequence comes from Sepioteuthis lessoniana, assembly GCA_963585895.1. Classification (NCBI taxonomy): domain Eukaryota; kingdom Metazoa; phylum Mollusca; class Cephalopoda; order Myopsida; family Loliginidae; genus Sepioteuthis; species Sepioteuthis lessoniana. Next base: position 24,169 of record CAUZXS010005846.1, on the reverse strand, counting down.
ATTTCTTTGCACTTGTGAGTTGATGGATTAAAAACCTCAGTTCCTATTTGCAATAAACTAAATATTTTTGCAGCTAACTTTTCACACTGTTAGCATTAGAAAGCAACAACTTTTCTTTAGCCGTTACTTTACATTTGATAATTTCTTATTTTGTGTTCAAATTCACAATACAAAAACGCCTGGTTATATTGCGACAAAATAGACTGCAAATAATTCAATAAAGAGAAAAGCTTCAGAGATAAAATCATGCATCTGTTTTAATTATTTGAAGAATGGCTCGACAGCAGATGATTATGTTCAGAATAAAAGTGCAATTGATTTCCTTTCTTCTTCTTCTTCTTCTTCTTCTTCTTCTTCTTCTTCTTCTTCTTCTTCTTCTTCTTCTTCTTCTTCTTCTTCTTCTTCTTCTTCTAATTATTATTATTATTATTATTATTATTTACTCATTAGTTTTTCACATCAGCGTTACCTGATTGTCTTTCACTGGAGTTTGAGTGACAGCAAGTCTCCTCAAGATTCCAGGACTCTTCACGGTATTCTGGCCGTTTTCAATTAGAATCTGGTTTGGATGGTCTCCACTCGTCTGCCAACTTCCAAGTCCTCCAGTTCTTTTAATAATCCTTTAGTTGCTGTACGAAAAGCACCAATCACAATTGGTACAATTGTCACCTTCATGTTCCATAGTTTGTTTTTTCGATTCCCTTGCAAGGTGGAGTAACTTATTACCATTATCATTTTTTACTCATTAGAGTTTTACACATCAGCTAAGGCTGATAGTCTTTCACTGGAGTTTGCGTGACAGCAAGTCTCCTCAAGTTTCCAGGACTCTTCTCAGTATTCTGGCCGTTCTCAATAATGCTATAGTTTGGATGGTCTTCACTCGTTCGCCAACTTCCAAGTCCTCCAGTCCCTTTAGTAAACCTTTAGTTACTGTTCCAATAGCACCACTTACAATTGGTATAATTGTCAGCAGCATGTTTCACAGTTTTTTCAGTTCCATAGCAAGGTCAAGGTACTTATCCTTCTTTTCTCATTCTCTCAGTTTTATTCTGTGGTCAGCCGGGACAGCAAAGTCGACAATCTTTAAGTTCACTTCTTTTGTTGATTATCATTAAGTCTGGTCTTCTGGCCGAGATTAGGTGATCCGTTTGTATGTCAAAGTCTCATGGGCGTTTATGTGTTATTTTCTAGCACAGGTGCTGGGTTATGCATATACCATTTGTTGGTATGATCAAATTTAAATTTCTTGAACATCTCCGAGTGGATCACCTAGCCAACCCAATCGTGACTAGTCTTATATTCCCTCTGCGCTAATTTGCTGCATTCGCTTATTATGTGATTGTGGTTTCATCTCTGTCACTGCATAGCCTACATTTGCAATTTTGCTACGTGTTATCTATTCTGGTTTTGATATGATTGGTTCTTATGGCGTTGTTTTGTTCTGCTTTTTGGAAAGATTTTGTTTCTCTCTTAAAGTTTCCTTTTCTTAGCCATGTCCAAGTTTTGTCGTGTGAGATATTGTTTATTAGTCGTTTAAAACGCCCATAGAGTTGCTTTTCTTCCCATTTTCGTTTCCTAGTTATTGTCATTCTGTTGTCCATGGTGTTATCAGTATCTTTTCTGATAGCTGTAATCAGTCCTCCATCGTATTTTGTATATAGTCTTCAAGTCGTTGTATCGATGCGTCAACGCTGTCTTCCATGCTGGCAAACCCTCTTCCTCCCTCTTTTCTTGAAACATAGTCTGTGAACGTCATCTCAGGGATGTAATACCTTATGCATTGTCATTAGTTTTCTTTTTCTTTGGTCCATTTACTTAAGTTCGTCTCTGGTCCACTTGAGAAAAGGTCCGGAATATCTAACGAGTGGTACAGCCGAGGTATTTATTCCTTTGATAAAGTTTCGGCCAGAGAATTTTGTCTCGAGTAGTTTTCTAGTTCTCCTGAGATATTATTTTTGAATTTTGTCTTTCATTTCCACTTGTTTGATGGTGTCAGCCTCCAAGATGCCCAAGTATTTGTATGTTTTGTTTTCTGCGAACGTTCAGGTCTGCTTTCAGTTTCTTTTAATCTTTCTCTGGATCTTTACTCAAAACCTAGGGCAAGGGAAGTTGGTGGTGACATGCATTCTATATTTTTATCCATTCTCTTGGCTTTTACATTTCCAATCACATTAACTGTACTTTCCTAAGTAAATGAACAGTTCCGCAAAGTGCATCTTTTTAGTGTTTAAATTTTTGTGATATTATTTCTTTAGATTTAGTTTGGTTTGGTTACTTTGTTTAATGGTATATCAACCTTCATGGGTTATTATGCTGAAACTTCCAGATATTTTGTTAATGAGTTCATCTGTCCCCTTTTTGGGGTCATACTCATGGCTTCTATAAATAATTACACTGCAGAAGTTCTGAGATGCCACATTTTTCCAATTTCTATTTCCAGGTTATTGTTTTTACATGTATTTTGTGACTGATATTCAATAATCTGGCAGGTCAATTAGAAGGTGCACTTTCGTTTTCTTGTCCTTAGCCATTTTATCTGGTCTATTGTTCTTCATTTCTTTATCAGTTTAGATAACAACGTTCTAAAGCATAGTAGATTTTTGTTTCTGTGATTCTGGTTTATGTTTGTACCCTTCTTGAGATTTCTGTACTTCATAGTATTCACATATTTTCTAATGAATATAATCTACTTTTTTCTGATGCTATTCCTGGTATGTTTTTTAAAAACTACCTCTATAACTACCACTACTGCTTTTGCTAACAAATTTTTGCGCCCTACAATTTACATTTTGATGCTATAAAATACCATATTAAATTTTTAAGAATTCGAAATTAAATTAGAATACATTTAAAACTTACACCTGAAAATTTATTTTAATTGATTTCTGTCAAAAGTATGAATTATTAATTATTACGTTAGACTTATTTGAAACAGTGGGGGTATTCAAAGAGATTAGAACACATGGCCGCAAGCACTTCACATCACTTCCGCCTTTCATTGCTAAATTTTCCTGATTTAGATATTTGACTAAATTTGACAAAAAATAATAAGATCACATTTATTATTCTCTTGTTAATTTCTTGTAAAGTTTTAACGACGTTACTTTTGCTCATGTTTATTGATACAAAACCAAGCGATTAGAAATCAACGAAAAAAGCAAATATGCATCAAAATCAGATTATTTAAATGAATATGCAAATTAACTTTCCAGTTGAAACTGAAATCGCTTTTTCTTACTGTTATTATATCACTCAATTGAGAGTACTTCACTGGAGTCTGAGTGAAAGCAAGTCCCTTAAGTCTCCAGGACTCTTCTTAACATTCTGGCCGATCTGAACAATGCTGCTGTTTGGATGGTCTCCACTCAGCTCTAATTTTTAAGTCCTTCAGTCCTTATAAAAAGCCTTTCTTGAATGTGGCAAGCGCACCAATTACAACAGGTATTATCATTGTTAATATTTTAATTATTATTATCATTTCAGAAAAATAAAATCGTAGGGAACGTGAACTGAATAACTGAAGCAATTGTAACGTCGGTTCTGGCGGAGTTTCGTTTGCAGACAGGTCGACACATAATCTCAAATATAATACGATTATTATTGGTAATAGTATTGAAATTATTTTACTGTATTTCAGGCTTCACATTAAATCTTACTGGTGGTTAGTTTTTAAGTTAAGTTTGATTTGTAGATTGGTTGTTTTGTTTTACGGCATATAAACCTTTTTCGGATTATAGATCCCTTGAATTTGATAAAAGTTACAATCCATTCAGTTTAGAAGAAGTTCATTTTTTTCAACACATAGTTAAATGTCCAGGGCACCTCTGGTGGTGTACCGGTTAGCAAACTGGACTAGCAAACCTACACGAGTGGGTTCGAGTCTCATTGGGCGCCCCATTCATTCGGCCTTGTGCCACATCAAAGCAAAGAGCTTTGTAAATTAATAAGTTAACTCCAGCCTAACAGTTTGACAGTCAGACTGAAGTTCAACATTCTTTCTCATTGGGTGCCCCATTCATACGGCCTTGTGCTATATCTAAGCAAAAAGCTTAGTAAATTACCACATAGTTAAATGTCAAAACATTTGTATTTGAAACTGCACAGTTTAGCGTAAGTATTCAGTATAAACGTCAAAAACAGTTCTATTTGAAACAATTCAATTTACCATAATTTGGCAGTTTGAATACACAGCTAAAAGTTTAAAAAAAGTTAATTTCAAACAATTCGTTTTAGCGTAATTACAGTTTAGCTCTATTTGACTAATAGATAGAACCCTATCAGGTGCTACTGCTACGGGCTAGAGTGGACCAGGGAGCGATGGCAATGAAAGGTTCCTCCCCATTCCCCAAAGCTCCAGCATTACTGAAGCCTCGCCATGAGATTGTTTAGTGTCATATCTTGGACACTCGTTGGTGGAGTTTATATCCTGCAGTGATGCAGTCACTATTCTACAGCTATAGCCGACTGGGCCAGTAAAGTTTGAGTTGCAGCACATTCCATTAGGTCACCTGAACATTTTTAAGAATTTTAGCTGATTTTAAACAAAGCTAGGGTTTAGATGTTTTCAATTTTCCCTCTGATCTGCCGTTCCTCGAGTATCTTTTCTAAGATCTTGTGGATCATCCAAGAGATGTCTTTTTTGTTTGGATTTTATGGCATGTTAACCTTTGTAGCTTATTTAATCCCAAATCCATTTTTATATAAATAAACACTTCTATTTCAAAGAATTCAGTTTGGCACGTGTAAACAGTTTACGTGTCAAAAACATTTCTTTGTCAAGCTATTCAGTTTAGTAGTCAAAAAGTTCTAATTAAAAAATTCAGTTTAGTATAAGTATAGTTTTCGTTTACACACAGTTAAAAGTCAAAACAGTTCTTTTTCAAACAATACAGTTTAGCGTAAGTACGCAGTTTAGATCTATTTGACCCCTAGATAGGAAGCTACTTGGTGCTTCCATTCCAGGCCAGAGTTTGACTTGGGAGCGATGGCAATGAAGGGGTACTCACCATTCCCCAAAGCTCAAGCATTACTGCAACCTCACCATCAGATTGTTCAGTCTCATATGAAGGACATTCGTTAGTGGAGGGTCTTGCCCTTCTACAGAGATGCAGTCGGTGTATTCTACAGCCTCAACCGACTAGTCAAACATTTCAAGAGAATCAGCCAACATTTTTATCATCATAATCTTCATTTTCTTATACTCTTTCAGAAATCAGTCAAAATCCGAGTAAATTTATTTTTTCTTTTCTTTTCTTTTTTTTTTTAAATCTTTGGTTATTTTACATTATTGTTGTGTTCTGGTTAGTGAACACAAGTAGTTGTAATAATAACACAAACCACGATATGTGAGGAAATAGTTATATTTACAGGAAAGAGTATTTACAAGAGAGAGACTGTTAGTAATAAGAACATAGGATTAGTGATAGAGTAATGATATACTTCAACAATAGGAACGGCTCTTCTGGTCTGACTCGTAGGCTTATTTTATTTCTTTGTAAAAAATACAAAGAAGGCACAAGGCCTTAAGGTTTTTGGGGAGGGGAAGGGAGAGGTCTTGCTTTTCTATGTATTCTAAAGGGAGCCTAGCTAGCCACATTCGCCGACCCATTCAACAGTACAATATATAACCATTCATCCCTCATCATGTGCGCAGCAGACACCAAAATACCACATTTGCCCTATGATAAAGCCTACTTAAAACCCGTAAGTGGTATATGATTTTTATTTACAAAATATGATTTATGTACAATGAAGTGATGGGAGTGGGAGAAAAAACCCCGAAAAATATATATACAAGAAAGAAAACAAGGAAAAATTCCCCATTTGGTTTCCCTCCCATCCCCCCGTCTGACTCGTAGGCTTATTCTTAGACTGATCTCCGCTACTGCCGTATATGGCAGATGGAACAGCTCATTATGCTGAAAAGGTAGGTGATACCCAACACTTATGAAAGGCAGAATTCTTTTTGTAAATCAAAACCGGTCAGGTCTTGTAGTCGCGGTTTAGTGACTCGTTGGTATCCCGTATTCGCATGGAATGCTATGCGTCTCATTAAAAAAAAAAGGTTCTGGTTTAAACATATACCATTTGTCTGCATGATCAAATATAAGTCTCTTCCTATAGGTTGACCTTTCTCTCTCAACCATTTCCTTTGTGCCATTTTCCTGCTTTCGCTTATTATGTTATAAACTATCTCTCACTTTCTATTCTCCGTATAATCAGAAATTGCTGTGACGATTGTTATTGTCGTTTCAGTACTTGTTATGAAATTATTATTATTCATGCAGAAAACCAAAAACTTAAATTCTTTTCATCGTAATAATGATGCCATACACTTGATATTTATTCATATTATTCACTTAAAGATGAAACTAGAAACATCTGTATATGTAATCGTTTTATTACGTCGACCAAATTTCCAAATCTTTGTTATTATTCATTGTGTTATTATTTTCTTGATGATGCTAATAAAAGTCTATCGACTCATACGAAATCGTATAACTACTTCCATTATTCCCCCTGTGACTAACAATTTTCTCACTCTGCCTTAAAAAATAGAAAATTTTCAAGCAATTTATTTTTCATTATCTCATTTACAGTCAGACTCTTGTGTAAATGATTGCATTTAGTCTTTTCTCTCTGCTATGTTTATTGATATTGCCATAGTTTTGATAGGACAAAATGTTTGCATTTTTGATGGTTTTATTTAGCCAAGCCCTCCCCAATGGGAAGAATATGACACAAAGTCATTAATATACGCGTAATAAAGCTGGCTTGAATTTAGAGGTTTTGATTGCATGCAAAGGCTAAAGATCCCAGTCTGTCCTACTTTTTATCGATATCTAGATTGAGAATAGATAGACTGATGCATTTCTTAAGGGTATTAGCACGTAGTAAAACAGAAACAACCTCGAACAGGCTAAAACTCTGATCTCTTATTCTGTTTCCTACGACCGTTAAGCTAAATATTATTGATGTCATTAACTAAGTATCCAGTTTTGTACAAAGTAAAAAAAGATGCATGACCCGATGAGAATCGAACTCTGTAGGAAAGTTTTGAAGACTATATCTTCATTTATTACGTTACGAGAGAAACACTGCTTTGAATATTATTGAAGCTGGAGGTTTCCAAGTATCTACTTATTAATAACGCCTTTTTTTTTGTTTCAATGCACTTAATAACTTTTATAATTAGTGTAACTAAAATGAAATAAGATTGGTTTGGTTTCTTTGTTTAATGGCATATCAACCTTTATAGGTAATTTAATGCCAAAGCTATTCTCCTTGAAGAACAGTAGTGGGACTATTTAACCCATAGCTGGGAGGATAAAGGGGTTCATACCTTTCCCAAGGGTATTTGCTCGAAAGTGACTGTAATAGCGCGACTGGAGTACGAACTCGCTTACTACGATTCTGCAGTCCATCGCTTTAACCATTACACCACGAGGACACCCCCTCACGAAATTAGAGGATTACCTTTAGCGTAGATTATTGCCACGCATCCTTATGCTGACAATATTGTATTTGCGATATTTATATCAAAGTGTCATTACTCTTTTAAAAGGAGCAATTATCTCACTTCATTAACCCTAAGTACAGATGTAAGAGATACTGAGATAGATAGATAGATAGATAGATTTAAAGTAAGGAGGAATTTGTAACAACTGCTTATTATCCCTTACAGCACCTGAGGCGTACATCCGTGGATACGAAATTAAATATCAATATTTGCTTCGTCTGATCACAATGCCAGTTGAGAATATATATATATATATATATATATATATATCATCATGTCATGTCGTTAGCATGGATACCCTGACCCTCTCTCGCCACTTTTCCCTATCGTTCATCTCTTCTGGCAGGTCTTCAGGGCTACATCCCGTATCTTCACATAGCTGCTGTATGTATGTTCAAGCTGGTTGTTCTGTTTTTGCTCGGCCGTATGCAGGGGTCCATAGGAGTACATCACTTATGAGCTCGTCTCTGCTTCTCCAGGTTCGTCTAATTTGGATAGTTTTCGTGATGGGAGGCAGGTGGCCGCATAGTTGGTGCTTTGTGGGATGTTGCCGCCAGGACTTATTCAATATTGCTCGCAACATTCTTGTGTAATTGCCGTCTAGCTTCTTCTCCGTCCGTTTTGTTAGCGTCCAAGTGTTGCTTCCATACAGCAGTATCGACACGACCGCTGCCTGCAAGAAACTGTGTTTTATTTTATCGGTCTGGCCGGATTTTCATATATATATAAATATATATATATATATATGTGTGTGTGTGTGTGTGTGTGTGTGTTAATTCAAATTAAAATATCTGTACAACAAATGTGTTTATATACAAACGTACAGCTATCATATGTTTCGAGGAAGGAGATCTTTGAAAGTTTAGTTTACTGAAATGACGAGAAAACATGCCAAGGTTATCTTTTGAGATGTTTTGCTAAGTAAACAAAGATGGTAATTATTTATTTCAGAACTGAAAGTAGGAATCTCAAGCTGCGTGGTTGCGATGCTGATAAGGCAGTATGAAAAGAAAAAATAATTTGTACACGAAGCGGGACGAGAGGCAAAAGTGTGTGGCAGGCGGTTATAGTCATAAAGAAAGAGATGGAACTGAGCCTAAGTTGAAGATCTTGAAGACAAAGACAGATCGGAGAATCGCAGAGAAATGAGGAAGGAAAGAATAATAAAGTTAGATTTTTAGTTAGATTTTACTTAATATGTTACAATTATATTTTCAGTTAAGTTTTAGTCTCTTGCACAATTCCCAGTTTATCACCTTTCCCACTCAGTCATACCTACTCTTGTATTCATTGGCGCCAATTGCGTACATTCGATAATTTGATTAACAGTTGTATCTCTTTCACAACATAACTTACTCTTGTTATTCTTTGTATATTATTATTATCGAGCTTTCCTTTCTGTAGGGTTTGAGTAACAGCAATTCTCTTGAAATCTCCCGGACTCTTCAGAGTATTTTAGACGATCAAACAATGATGTGGCCCTGATGGTGTCAATTCTTCCTTTCATATCAAAATTCCTTCAGACATTTTCCCCAAAATTTGGAAACGTCCCCAGGATACCAATAACAATTGGAATCGCTGTCATCCGTATCATCAAAAACATTTTCATCTCTCCGGTAAGATAAAAGTACTCCGGTATAATACAAGTCTTTTTTAAGTTTCTACCCAGTGATGTGAAGGAACAGCAAGTTCTATAAATGATTTTATTTTTATTGATTAACTCTAAGTTTGGTCTTCTTGCTGGAATTGAATGATTCATTTGTACCTCAAAATCCCAGAGAATTTTTTACGACATCGCGAAGACCGATTCTGGTTTGTGCTTATATGATTCGGTATTGATATTTAATTTAATCTCTTGCACAATTCTAAATGGACCACCTCTCCTTACCTGTCGTGTCTTGTTATTCTTTTGTGCTAGTTTTCTGCATTCTCTAATGAGATAAACCGTTTCATCTCTGTCTCCGCATAAACTATGTTTGCTATTCCGTTATGCATTGTCAATTTTTGCTTTGATATAATTCATATTTACCAACCCCTCCGCTCGGGCAGGATATGACACAAGGTCGATTTTTAAGCAAAGTTTAACGGGTTTGAATTCAGAGTTTTCCTTCTCCTAGACTAGTTTCCTCACCAAGGCTGAAGAACCTAGTCTTCCCTATTATTTACCCATAGCTGGAGGGAGAATAATTGGATTCATACCTTTCCCAAGGGTATTAGTGCTATGTGAAAATGCAATCAGTCTCGGCCAGCATTTGAACTCGTGTCGCCGTGTCCATTTCCTACAACGATAACCATTAAACAACGGGCACCTTTACTTTGATATAATTGATCCTAATGGCATTATTTACTGAAATTCAGTATCTTTCATGAGATTTCCCAGTCTTAATCATGTTGAGATTGCCATTTTGTGAATTGAAGTATCCTAACAGGAGTTTTCATCCCATTCCGGTTTTGTTTTTCTGTTTATTATCATGTTGCCATTGTTATTACTGAAAGCAGTGCTTTTTCTTTCTTTCTTCTTTTTAATGTACTCCTTTCGTCCTTGTATTGATATATCATTGCAGTCTTCAATGACAAATACACTTCCTTTTTCGTTTCTTTGGATATAAAGTTCCTGTCAAATATCGGGTGTAATCATTATTTTGAGAAAGGTATTAATCCAATTATTCTCCCTCTAGCTATGGGTAAATCGTAGGACAGACTGGGTTCTTCAGCCCTGGCGAGGCAACTAGTCTAGGAGAAGGAAAACTCTGAATTCAAAGCTGTTAAACTCCGCTTTAAATTGACCTTGTGTCATATCCTGCCAGAGCGGAGTTGTTGGTAAATATGGTAATCATTATTTTACTCCTAAGAGAGTTTTTCACACCAGCGTAAGCTGATGGTCTTCCACCGGAGATTGAGTGACTGCAAGTCTCCACAAGTATCCTAGACTCTTCTAAGTATTCTGACTGATCTTAATTGTATTGTAGTTTAGATGGTCTCTACTCGGTTCTTATTTCCTAGTCTTCCACTCGTTTTACCAATCCTTTGGTGATTGTACCAAATCTACCGATTACAATTGGTATTACCGTTAATTTTAGGTTCCATAGTTTTTTCAATTCCCTTACATGATCCAAAGACTTATTTCTCTTATCGCTTTCTTTAGATTTTACTCTGGTCTGCTAGAAAGGCAATGTCCACTATTCAGCAGCTTCTAATTTCTTTGTTGACTATCCCTAGATCTAGTCGTCTGGTCTAGATTAGGTGATCCGTTTGTATCTCATAATGCCTGATAAATTTGTGCCCTTCATTCTACAGGACGGATTCTGAGTTGTGCATCAACCATTTATTTGTAAGGTCAAATTTAAACTTTTTGCATGATTCTAAGTGGATCACTTTTCTCACCCAGTCATGTATAGTTTTATTAATTTTTTGTGCTAATTTGTTGCATTCGCTTATGATTTTATTGATTGCTTCGTCTCTATCACCACATAAACTACATTTGCTATTTTGTTGCGGTATATCTATTCTTTCTTTGATATAATTGGTCCTTATGGCGTTATTTTGTGATGATATTACAAGACATACTGTTTTTCATTGTTATTTTACTCCTTTGGGATTTTTACCCACCAGCATCAGCTGATAGTCTTTCACTGGAATTTGAGTGACAGCGAATCTCCGAAAGTCTCCAGGACTCTTCATCGTATTATAGTGGATCTTATCGGTACTGCTATTTGGATGGTCTCCTGTCGTGTCCTTATTTACAGTCTCTTTACCAATTCTTTGGTGCCTGTACCAAATCTATCGATTACAATTGGTATTACCGTTACTTTCAGGTTCCATATTTTTTTCAATTTCCTTGCCAGGTTCAGATACTTATCTCTCTTTTCACTTTCTTTCAGTTTTACTCCTTATTCTGGCAGGACGGCATAGTCTACATTTTCTCAATTTCTCTGATTTTTATCACTAGGTCTGGTCTTCTGCCCGGTTTTAGGTGATCCGTTTGAATATCAAAATTCCAAAAATTTTGTGTGTTTCGTTCTCTTGGAGAGATTTCTAGTTGTTCATATACAATTTGTTCGAATGGTGAAATTTAAACTTCTTGCACCACTCCCAGTAGATCATCTTCCCCACCCAGTAGTGTCTCATCTAATACTCTCTTTGCGCTAATTTTCTGCATTCGCTTATGTGATTGACCGCTTCATCTTTATCTCCAGTAACCTATATTTGCAATTTTGTTGATTTTTTCGATTCTTAGTTGGTCCTAATTGCGTTTTTTGTGCTGCAACAGATTCAATTTCTCCTTTACGATTTCCCTTTCTTTGTATGTGATTGATTGGCATCATTACTATTAAAAATAGTAATGAAGATAATGCATCTCTCTGGAAGATCTCTCACTGGATTTTCACCTCAGTCAAGCTTTTTCCCTCCGCTTTCACTTAGGCTCTTCAGTTTTTCATGGTATTTTAGATAAATCTTTATAACTTCGACTTTTGATCCTTACGAGTTTTTCACACAAGCGTTAGTTGGTGTTCTTTCACTGGAGTCTAAATAATAGCAAGTCTCGTCTATGCCTGTGGAGTTTCTATGTATTCTCGCAGATCTTAAAATGATGTCGTCTGGTTAGTTTCAATTCTTCTTCTGATTACTATGTAATCTAGTCTTTTTTCCAGACTTTTGGGGGAGGTTCCAAGCGGAAAAATACGATGGGTATCACCTTATTTTCCATATTTTTTAGTTCTCAAGTAAGTTCTAATTATTTGTTTTATTAATAAAGTAAACTCGTCGACCGTAGTCGAGGGCGACTATTTTAATTAATTTACAAATATTAATCAATTATTTCAAATATTTTTATGATAATTATTCCAAATATTTTAATGATAATTAGCTTGAAAACTGATTGATATTATTAGAAATTAGAATTTATTCCCGTTATATCATTAGAAAAAAAAAACAATTAGCATTTTTTTTAAGCAAAACAGTAAATAACGAGGATTAATATGATTACATACAGAACAAAATTTTTTGCTTTCTTCCTTGCCCAGTCGGCTGGGCGGGGTAGAATACACCGACTGCTCATCTGTTGAGACGTAAGACCCCCAACGAGTGTCCTGGATAACATACTAAACAATCTCATTGTGAGGCTCCAGTAATGCCGAGTACCTCTTTATTACAATCGCTCCCAGGTCTACTCTGGCCCGGAGTGGTAGCACCAGATAGGGTCATATCTATGGGTTAAATAGATCTAAACACTTGTCACTCCTACTCTATAAACGTTACCATTATCTGTTCCACTTCCTTTAAAAAAGGAATACTGCAAGCGGTTTTAAATACCCGAGTACTCAGGAGATATTCGATAAACTGTCCTTGTTAGGGCAAAAACCATAAATCTTTTTCGAACTACGAGCGTATTCGTTTTCAGCCATTTGGTACTGGCCCAGCCGTTGCAGATAGCTCTCGTCTCCTGGCGTTCGAGTCCGACTAGCCTGCAGTCCAGCGACCAAACTTGCGATCCTGTCGACATCCAGTACCGACCAAACCGACGACCCGCCTACAACCAGCCTACTGCTAACGGCTAGTGTTATATAGTCACATATGCAGATTCACATCTACATACGTGCACATATATATGTAGAATAATTCACAACGACACAACGACAAAGACAGACGCATGAAGGAAAACGCAAAAATGAAGATTCAGTAATAAACGACGCAAGAAGGACTTCTTTAACAATATATTTACCTCTCACTTTATTGCAAGGGTTCGAAAGGGTTGTTCAAGGTTTGCATGTGAGAGGGTGATGGAGACCGAACATAAACTTCATATTTTGACCCCACTGTTATGACCGTCACGTTGTGTCTTTCTTGTTCTCTTAGATGCTCAACCAGAGGTCTTTAGGGTCCACTGCTGGATGCTGGCTTTCTTTACTGCATCTTAGCATCTTCTCTGGACCCCAGCTCATCAGGGCTTCAAGCCCCATCGGTCTGGTGTGGCTTTCCTTACCACATCTCGTCTCTAACTCTCTGGAAGTCTGCTGGCAACTGCTCTGGGACCCAACTCAACTCAATTATATAATAATTCAACGCCCACACGATCGCCCACTGGATCTTTGAAATCGAATGTTTAATCGTCATTAAGCGGAAATAACTGACATGAAGTTCAGAGGTTACTCTCTTCCGGTGCATCCCTGTAGTGGTACAATGGGACCTTCACCTTGTCCCATATCATAAGCCTTAATCCGCCCACGCGATCTCTTTCCATTACTGGCCATTGGAATGTGTCACTTCCTTTCGGTGTATCACCTTGGAATAGTATTTTTGGGCCGGGTCGAAGGTCAAAGTATAACTCTAGTACCAGACCAACGATCGACCAGCCACCCGTTGATCATCTTTCCAGTACCGTCCTATACATAATCTGGTCAATAAATTTTCGCCCGTTTTCTTGTTACACTGTTGCCCTGCGTTTGTCTCTTTATTGTCTGGGCTGTTCACATGAATTCAAGTTTATAAATCAAGTAGAGTCAACATCCTTATTCCCCCTGCTTCACACTGTCATCATCATCATCATCATCATCATCATCGTGTCGCACTGGCAGCATGATCTCACTGACCCTCTTTCGTCACCTCTCTCCCTCTCGTCCATCGCTCCCGGGGGGTCTTCGAAACTACATCCTGTATCAACACAGAGCTGTTGTATATAGGTTCTAGCTGGTCGTTCTTCTTTTGTTTGTCCGTGTGAAGGGGTCCACAGAAGAATATCGCTTATGAGGTCGTCCTTACTTCTCCAGCAGTGTCCCGCATATCAGGTTCGTCTAACTTACTTACGCTTAATTGAACCGTTTAAAATAGAACCGTTAATATATATATATATATATATATATATATATATATGCATTTGGCATTAAATAACTTACAATGGATGATACGCCATAAAAAACAAGCCAAAACCACATTTGATCATTTTCACTCTGATGTATGGTATATTCTTTTTCTCTCCTTTATTATATACCAATTAAAACAGATGCTCTATTTTCTGACTTGATAAAGAAATATAAAAATTCTCAGGCTGTTTTTCTTGATGACGATCATCTAATCATCCTGTTGTCAATCTTGTCTTTTAAACAACATTTATATTTCAGCACTCTTGTATAGAATGCCTTTATATATTCCTTCCATTCTGTTCCCAATTTATTTCTTAGGTTAAAATGAATCTATCTTAAGAACTTCATACACAATCCTTTGAAACATTGGAACATGAAAGCATTTAAATATCCCTGTTGTTGTTGATTTTTTTTTCATAGGATTCTGCACTATTTTTGAGACGCAGTCATCTTGAAAAACAACGAAAGCCAACAGATATATCGATGAAGACATTTTAAAAACAACAAATGCAAGATTGTTTAGGATATGAAATCATGAAAAAAAAATGTTATAACAGGAATTTTTTAGCGATTTTCTACAGTTTCGGTTGATGTCTTCATTTAAAACCAGTACATAAAAAAATATACTTGAAGCCCTTAGCTGAGTGTACAACGGTGCACTTGAAAGTATATTATCATCTTATTTTGTTACGTCTTTTAGATAAATGAACATGTAGAGATGGGTTTAATCAGAATACAAAAAACTTTAAAGGTGACGGCAGAAAGATTAAAAATCAGCTGTTGCATATCGCAACCTTAATAATAACAATAAAAACTGTGATACAATACTGTTGTGGCGGAATCACCTACTAATGGACTCAACCACTCACCATAATACCGGAAGATGCAGCAATACGAAGTCAGTTTAGATCCGTAAGGTTTTCGGCTGACACTCCAGTCGATAGGTCACGATTTGCTCACGGATCTGGTCGGCTTGTTGACTGGAGATTTCGTCCAGCCTCAGGGGGCCATCCCCCTAGGCTTTTACCTTCTTGGTGGGGTATTGCCTGGCACCTGGGGAATGCCGACGGAGCCTTAGGTATTTTTAGAAAATGCCAGGCGCGTGTGGGCTCCGTCCCTGCGCCCAGACCCACCTAAAAATGTCTTGTGCCGCATTTGCCGCTTCGGTGGGGCGCGCAACAAATACAGTCAAGATCCGGAAGCTAACTCCGCCCCAACGCGGTTATGCAAACTAGCTTACCGTCCAATGTACTTGTAACTATCCTTTGTTCTTGTAAATATATACCAATGCTATAACCGTGGTGTTCTGTTGTCTTTGTGGCCCCTTTCCAGGGCCATAACAACTACATATAGAAATACAAACACAGGCGACTCTGTTGTTTCAGATATGAACGATTTTTTAAATTTCTTGTCCATGGCGACACGAGGAGAGAGACACAATTCTTAAAAGTCTTTGCTAACCATACTATGCTGACCATACTACTCTAATCACCCCCAATGCGCAGCGCATCTTTCGATGTTTAAGACCTCAATTCATCTCCGTCGGTCGAAACCCGAAAAACTTAACCACCGCCGCAACAGTAGAAAACTCAACTCTATGCCTCAATGGCAGAAACTCAACTGACTGCCTCCATGGTCCAATCTCGACTGACTATTTTCAAAATCCTCAAATTTTCAGGACCATCTCCTCCGGGCATGACATCATCCACACTCCAGCCCCATTTACTGTCTGGAGGTTTATTATGACAATGGTGATTGTCATATCCTTTGCGTGCGAGCGTAAAACTGAGCCCAATGACTATACACCTGAACTCTTTACCTGAATAGTTCAAAGGCTTACCAAACTGAATCATAAAATTTGATTAACGAAAAATGCTTAATAAAAAAAATCCTTCCTTAATTATATAACACAGCAAAGCGAAACTAGTTAAATTTGATACAAGACTTCCCTTGCTACCTTACCTCACTTAACTTCTTTCAACTTGGAAGCCCCTTGATACCCTATCTGGTATTTTTGTATAATCATTCTAAATTTTCAATTTTTGTAACGATTAAAAAAATCTATTATTTTAAAGATTATACAGGAGATGAATTATTTTTTGTATATTGTTATATATTTGTTATCAATCTTTACTCGCATACTTAAAAATGAATAAATAAATAAAAATATTTAAACCAATGAAATATTCAGCTTATTTCTATCTGTTATTTAATCATCACCATCATCATATCGTGCCTCTAGCACGGATATCCCTGACCCTCTCTCGCCACCTCCCCCTATCATTCATCGCCTCTGGCAGGTCTTCAGGGCTATATACCGTATCCTCACATGGCTGCTGTATGTATGTTCGAAATGGTCGTCCTGCTTTTGCTTGGCCATATGCGGGGTCCATAGGATAACATCACTTATGAGCTCGTCCTTGCTTCTCCAGCAGTGTCCTGCGTGTCTGGTTCGTCTAGCTTGTATAGTTTTTGTGGGGCAGGGGGGGTATAGTTGGTGCCATGTAGGGTGTTGCCGCCAGGAATTTTTCAATATCGCTCGCAACATTCTTGTGTAATTGCCATCTAGCTTCTTCTTCAGCTTTTTAGTTAGCGTCTAAGTAGTGCATCCATATAGCAGTATCGATACAACCGCTGCATGGATGAGATTGCTTTTCATTTTATCGGTCAGGTCTGATTTCCATATGACCGAGAGCCTATAAATTGCAGTCCATGCCTTCGTTAGCCGTGTGTCAATGTCTTTTTCGGTTGATGAGACGCTGCTTCCTAGGTAAGTGAATTTGTTTACTAGTTTCAGAGATGTTCCGTCTAATGTGGAAATGTCGCCTGTTTGGTTGTAGCACATATATTCAGTTTTGGTTGTATTGACATGGAGGCCAATGCCTGCGGCGGCTCGTTCCAAACCAAATGTTATTTAATATGTGCCAGAAAATCCTTAAAAATTCTAAAAAAATAATTATTAATTACGAAATATTACGTCATAAATTTGTTTAGAACTAAACTTACAGTCTTTAAAAAAGATTATTCTTCATTTTTTTTTAATCATTTCTCTCATTCTCTTTCTTTCTCTCTCTCTCTCTACCTCCCCTCTCTCTCTTTCTCTCTCTCTCTTTCTATATATATATATATATAGCTTTTTTTGTATTTCTCTATCTTTTTCTCTTCTTTTCCTCTCCTTTTTTGCTTCCATTCTTCCACTTCGGTAAAGTAGTTTATAAGCATAAGATGTAAAAATTAGACGAATGGAATACTGCTGGAGAAGTAAGGACGAGCTCGTAAGTGATATACTCCTGTGGACCCCTTCACAGGGACGAGAAAATGCAGGACGTCCAGCTCGAACATACATACAGCAGCTCTGTGCAGATACTGGATATAACCCGGAAGACCTGCCAAAAGCAATGGACGATAGAGTGGGGTGGCGAGAGAGGGTCAGAAATATCCCTGCTGATAGCGCCACATAATGATGATGATGATATATAAGATTACCATGTTCACTCTTCATCTCTCCCTAAATGTATCTGTCTTTCTTTCTTTCTTTCTTTCTTTCTACTTTTTTTCGTTTTCTCTCTGGCTTTTACTGTAGTCTTTTCTTATATGTTTTTTTTCTCACAATTAAAACTGAATGATCGTTTAATTGGTGATAAATAGATGTAATATTCAAACGAGTATCCCAACTTCTTCTTCTTCTTCTTCTTCTTCTTCTTCTTCTTCTTCTTCTTCTTCTTCTTCTTCTTCTTCTTCTTCTTCTCCTCCCCCGCTTCTTCTTCTTCTTCTTCTTCTTCTTCTTCTTCTTCTTCTTCTTCTTCTTCTTCTTCTTCTTGCGAGTTTATAACACCGGCGTTTGCTGATGATATTTAACTGGAGTCTGAGTGATAGTATGTCTCTTCAAGTTTCCAAGAGTCATTTCAGAATACTGGCCGATATTAACTATGCTGCAGTTTGCATAGAACCATTAAGACAGCTCCAATTCTCATATGATCACTTTCTCTTCCAGTCGTGTTTAGTCTTACACCTATTTCAGCGCTATACTCAACATGAGATACCTGAAACACATACTCCGAGAGCAAAGCTAAAATGTGAGAGACCAAATGAACGAATACAGACGTGAAAAGAATATTTCAAGAATCTGCTTGGAATCTTTGATAAACCTAACACAAAAATATCTGAAGCGCCAACTAGACATCTAATTTGGACAGTTAAGAGGACTTAACGTTATACTGACAAAAATTAAAAGTCAGCAGCATGCCTCGACAGAATACCTCTACAAGTAGAGAAGACATGGACATTTAATGACTTTGTTCTTTGATTTTGTAACGCTGTAAAATAAGTAAAAAACAGAAAAGGATGGACAAAGGGCTACATCCTCCTCTTCTCGAAGAAAGGTGACCTCGTACTACGTAGGTATAACTCTTTTTTCTATAGCTGGTAAAGTTTATAATACTCTTGTAAACCATATCAAACATGAAATTGAGAATACTATTAGGAAAAACCAGTAGGGTTTTCAGAGAAAGCGTTCAACGATATCAAAAATTCTGACGATCCATCAAATCATCGAAGGAATTCGTGGAAAAAATCTCTAAGCAACTCTATTGTTAGTAGATTTCTAAATAGCATTTGATTCCATACACAAAGAGAAGATGGAGCAAATACTTCTAGCATTTGGTCTCCCCTAAGAAACTGTTACCGCTATAATGATGTTTTATAGAAACATGAAAGTAAAGGTTCGCTCATCTGATGTAGACACGGACATTTTCGATTTTGTTACTGTTCTGCAAGGAAATACATTTGCACCATATTTGCTTATAATCTGCCTAGACTATTTTCTTCAAACGCCAATAGATCTAAATAAAGAAAATGCTTTTATGCTAAAAAAAGGCAAGAAGCAAACGACATCCTAAAGGAACTAAAACAGACGCAGACTATTCAAATGATTTAGTACTTCTTGCAAATGCACCTACCCTAGCCAAATCCCTGATGCAGAGACTGGAGCAGAAAGCAGGAAGCATCGGCATCCTCTGGAACGCAAAAGAAAGCAGATTAGTATTTTGATCGATAAGGAGCGATCTCCACTCTAAGAGGCGGTCCTCTGAAATTAGTAGAAAAGTTCACGTATCACGAAAATTGTGTCTCATCTTCTGGAACTGATGTTAATATACGCCTTGTGAAAGCGTAAATTATCAATAAGTTACCGATCATATGGAATTCTGGTCTATCTGATAAAATAAAACGGGATTTCTTCCAAGATGTGGCTGTGTCAATACTACTGTATGGATGCGCTTCGACAAAACACATAGAGAAAATGCTAGATGCGAACTATACAAAAATACTACTAGCTATTTTTAACAAATCCTAGAAGCAACACCTTACCAAACAATAGTGGTACAGCTGCTTACCTCTCTTCTCGAAAACCAACCAAGTAAGACGAACAAGGCTATTGGAGAAAAGCAGGAGAAGCAAGGACGAATTCACGTGGACCCCTACACATAGACGTGCCAGTGTTAGCCGACCAGCAAAATCTTATCTACATAAGCTCTGTGCAGACAAAGGATGTAGTTTAGAAGATCTACTGGAAGCGATGGACGATAGGAACGGATGGGGAGAGTGAGTCAGGAAAATCCGAGCTGGCAGCGTGATTTGATAATTGTTTTTCTTCTTTTTTTTTTTTTTTAATCGATGCGAATTCTTCACTCCTGTTTTATCTGGTGTTTTTCGCAAAAGTCTAGGTAATATCAGAACTCTTCTAAGTATTTTGATAAATTCTAAGTGCTTTGGTCTGAATAGTCTCGATTCTTTCTCTGATATACATTTTTCCCAGTCTCTTTTTCAGGCCTCTTTCAAGGACATCAAATACAATTGGCATCACCATCACAGAAGGACACCAAATATAATCGGCATCTTCGTCACATGATGTTTAACCGAGCTTATTATTATTATTATTATTATTATTATTATTATTATTATTATTATTATTATTATTTCCTCAATTTGTATTTTATTGTTGGTTTTGCTGTTATTTTGTCCCCGAGAATTTGCGTAATGGCACGAGAGTGCTTCATTTTTTTACCCGCTTTGACCGCGCTGAATGTTTGAATACATTACGGCCGATTTGCATAAAATATGCAAATTACGCTTTGCACTACAACATTCGCTCGATTTCTCCTGGCAAATAATTTCATTTAGAACACATTTACAAGTAAAAGTTAGGCTGCATCTTTTGCTAATTCGGAAGTTTCTTCCAGTGGTTCTTGATCTTTTTTTTATTTTATTTCATGCATTTTTTTAATCATTCAGTTTTTTTCCTTTTTTTTATATTGAGGAAAGAAATGTTTAAGAATTCTTGAAACCTGCACCCTTCGAGATTCCCAACGTACACTTACTTCCAAAAAGCTCAAAATTCTTCTGAACATTTAATTCAATTTTGCCTTGTTTATTTACTTGTTTTTGTAGCTTGAAGTATTTTCGTGAAATTAGCTGACGAGGAGTTTTCTTTCTTCTTCAGAGATAACTTAAAGTTTCAATTCGGAAGAATTCCTTTGTTTAAATGTTAGAAAATGTTTCATTTTTCTATTTGATTTGCTTTAGTGATTTTCTTTCTTTTATTGTACATATTTTTTCCTCGTATTCATTTTACTATAAATTTTATCTAAAATTCACCGATAATTTTGTTCTCCGATCACCATTTCATATACTTATTTTTTCAATTTTCTTTTTTTACTATTATCAACATTTTTTGCTTTTTATTTGCATTTTTTTACTCTCAATTTCTATTTAAATTTTCTTTCGGATTTTTTTTTTTTTTTTTGTAATTTTATATGTCATTCATTGTTATTTTTATTTTAAAACTCTCCCTTATTTCTTTTGTATTCCCTTTTCTTTTCGATTCGTCTGAATCTCTTTCTTTATTTCATCTGATCACAAGTTCAAAATTCTTTTTTGCTTTTAATTAAATCTCAAACCGAGGGAGTTTCTTTGACGTTATGACTAACGGGCTAGGCTGTGACATCGTAGTAAGTGAGTTCAAATCCTAGTCATGATGTTACGTTTACTCTCTGACTAATACCAGGGGAAAAAACATGATCCTCCTAATCCTTTAGTTATAAGTTAGATAGTACCCCTGTTGTTCTTTTACAAATATTTCATTAGCTTTGAAAAACAAACGAAAGTTTCATATACCATTAAACAAAAGAAATCAAAGAAAACCTTCAGCCAAAACGAGTATAATTTACACAACAGATTACTACCAATACATATATACATACCTACAGAAAGACCTGTATACATATAAATGCACGTACGCACATCTATCTATCTATCTATCTAGATAGATAGATAGATAGTTTGATAGATAGATAGATCTTTATGCTTAACCCAGAAGAATGGTTAGCCGAAAATTATTTGCAATATTGATTGAGTTCACAAACATCGGACCTTGTGTTACATCAAAGCTATGAATGCAGGCATGCATGCATATATATATATATATATATATATATATATATATATATATATATATATGAGTAGGTGTCTTACTCATGTTTTCGTTTGTGATACAACTATTGCTAGTAAATTCGAGTCCCTATTATATATTGAAATTTACTTTCAAATAAAATTGACAGAAAAGTATAAATTGAAATTGAAGTTCAATTAATTTAGACGTAAAATTTAAATTTAATTCATTATATGGCTCTTAAAAATTAAATCTTAAAAAATCCTTTTAATTTTTCAAGAAATATAACGTATCCAATTCGGACATTACAGAAAATGTCCATCGATTAAAGATGATTTGAAGAAGTAAGTAAAAATGTTGAAAAGAATCATTTTATTCGATCTTTAAAGAATAATCACTCAAATCCCTCGATTTTTATAAAAACAATTTGACACTGGGATACTTTTAATTTTTGAATCGAAGGTGCATCGATAATTGTTTGCTTAGACTGAATAACTTTTTTTTATCATTAGATAATAGAAAGAAATTAGTAAAAGAAATCAGTAACAAAAGAAGTGACCGTTGACTTCATAAAAAACTTCACAAAACTTTTCAAATAGAATGTTTTAGAGTAGGAATGTATATTTGGTTTCGCTGGAAAATTTTGCAATATTTAAAACCAGTTATTTTTCCTTTGTGATCTACGAATGACCCCTAACTGTAGTATACCTGTTAATTAGATGTTTAGCTATTTTTCACTTTCAAAATTGCGTTAAACTTTACTGTTTAATACCTACCATCTACGAAGAAACAAGCAATACTCCAACACACACACACACACACACACACACACACACACACACACACACACGTTTATATATATATATATATATATATATGTGTAACGGAACCGAAATACATTTATAAAATTAATTATCCATTGGGTCTGAAGAAGTCCTGTACTAATTTTTTTCTTCATGTTTTTGGTTCACACCAGAAACTGAAAATACGGGACCGAAATGAATTTATAATCATGAATTAACCGGTCTTTGTTTTTTTCTTAAAGAAATATATATATATATATATATATATATATATATATATATATAAATTTTTTTTCTTTAAGAAAAACAAAAAACTGGTCTCTTTAGGATTATAAATTATGAATGATTTTCTTGTCCTGATGGAATTACTCACAATTCTGGTTTAACTGGACGAAATAATACATATATATATATATATATATATATATATATATATATACATATATATATATATATATATATATATTGAGTTGCAGATAAACAGATTATCCCATAGATAAGAAAGGCTCCAGAAATCTTTTGCAAAAAACGGAATTTTTTTCTGAATCACTTATCTTAGGTCTTTCTTGTTTCAAAATGTTATGCTATCAACTAAAAACAGATATTAATAGGCTTTATATGTCACAAAACTCTACAGCACTGAAATTCTGTAACATAAAACATTCATTATTAGTTTTCCGAGTGTATATTTATGTAAATTTAAATTTTTAACGGACTGTTTCTGTTGTTGATTCTTTTAAGAAACTGTACTTAATATCATCAATTTTAATTCTCTAATGTTACACAAGAAATGATAAAATCCTCTTATCAATGACTTAAGAGATAATTTGCTTATATATATATATATATATATATATATATATATATATATATATATATATATATATAAAGACACTCACGTTGCAATGGTCACAATTATAGGAAAAGGGAAATAGACATGTTGACACTAGTTCAATTAATACACGAGTTTATTTGTATTTCACAAAATATTTTGGGGAATGTATGAATTCAATGATCCTCATTGCAGTTATAGGCAGACTGAACACTTCGTACGGCAACCAAACTGGGAGAAGGAAAATTTTGAAATGAAATCTGTTAAAATTCTGCTAATATTCACATTGTGTTGAACCTGGCTAGTGCAGAAAGGTTTGATTAATATATATATATATATACTATATATATATATATATATATATATATATATATACGAGGTGCATACGATGTTTCCAGACTTTTTTCGTATGGCCATTTATATTGATAGTAAACACATGAAACTTTATTCCCCTGCGAAGTAATCTCCTCCGGCTGCAATGCACTTGTGGTACCGTTCTAACAACCTCTGGATGGCCCAATGGAAGTCCTCTTGTGTGAGCGTGTCAATGACCTTCGTCACAGCCTCTTGCATCTCCTCAATTGTCTCATAACGACGACAGCCTCTGAACTTAGGAAATAACCAAAAGTCAAAGGGAGCAAGGTCTGGACTATAGGGAGGGTGAGGAACTGTCTTGATGCCCATCTTGGTTAAATAGTCTGTGACAAG
>CAUZXS010005845.1:0-56737 GCA_963585895.1 Sepioteuthis lessoniana | reverse complement strand
GTAAAACTATATATATATATATATATATATATATATATATATATATATATGCATGTGTGTATGTGTTTATAAGGGTGTTGTATATTTAAAGGTTATGGATGCTGGTTTTGAGCAAATATACCTATATTTGGTCTCTGTACGCACATCTGTCTACACACGAACACGTATGATAAATATTGAAAGGTTTGTTTGTCTTATTTGTATGAATTGGCAATTTTATCTATGACAGTCTCTCTTATACTGGCCTCAGGCCAGATACTAAATTTGTTCTCTACTTAATGACATAGATTCTCTCCTGATTTTCAGACAGGCTAATGTATTTGTTCTTTTATTGCAGTCAAGAGATTTGTACGATGATCAACAAATATTAGCATAGAAGTGTGTGCATATGTGTTTGTGTTTGTGTGTACGAAAATCCCGACTCTAAATTTTACAATGGCAAGATCATATGTGATGTTATGCATATATGTTGGGCATAGTCACGTGTGTGTATATACCTAAGTAATTTTGAAAGAACAATATTATTTAAGCAACCAAAAAATTCCAGAGAGAGAGAGAGAGAGAGAGAGAGAGAGAGAGAGAGAGAGAGAGAGAGGAGACAGACAGACAGACAGAGAACAGATAGATATAGGGATTGAGTGAGTGATGGGGAGTAACATTTTGACGATTTTCATTTCATCAACTCAGTTTGTTTTTTTTGCTGTTAAAAAAAGTTATACTCAAAACGAGAAAATGACATTTGTTTTATATTAAAAATCGAAAAGAAAATCTATTTGTTAAGAAGAAATGGGAGTCATTTTTTGAAAACTTTGATATTTAAATACCATAAAGAGTTTCTTTGGAAGAAAGAACATGTGTTTCGTAGTTGCTTTTGTAAACAACAGCATTTGCAGTTCGGCAAATCAAATTCCTTTTTTGGGGATATTGGCCAATCACAATGTTTATTCAACAGAAATCACTTCATTTGCGTCCTTTTAAAGTCAGCAATACTTATATGGCAGAAATATCTTTCTATTGTTCTATCATTGTGCTGTAAGGAAATTTTATATATATATATATATATATATATATAACGGTTGCTCTCTCTATTTCGAATCTGGCTATCGCATTATATGTAAATGATGTCAGACAATATGCCTGAAGCTTTATATTGAGAAGGAAGACGGTGCACTTATTGAATCCCACTCAAAATCTAAAAAGGAGAGCAAGCCTACATAATTAGATGTTATTGAAGCTGCCGGTTTTACTTCAGAGTGTCCTTTTCTTTAGCAGATGCTCTGGCTAAAGTTAGAGGTCCATCACTCACAGTTGTCAAATGAGATCACACACTCACACACGCATACAGATGTGTATATATGTATAAATATATTTATAAAAGTAAAGATAGCGTCAACACAGAGTCAACTGTGCTTATTGATAGTCAGTTTCTCGCCTAAGTGTTTGTGTGCGGTGGGTATCTCTTAGTAAATTGTTATGTGGTTCAAGTTTTTGTTTACCTTTTCGTTTTCTTTTATTTCCTCTTTGTTGTCTGTTGGAACGACAAAATCCTCTAGATGGCAAGTTCTTTTTTCTTGTTAATTAAATCCGGGTCTGGTCTACTTGTCAAGATTAAGTATTTCATTAGTATCTCAAAATCCCTGAGAATTTTTTGTTTCTCATTTTTTAGGATGGAATCTAGTTTGTGCTTATATAATTTGTTAGTGTGAGCAAATTTTAATCTCTTGCGCAATTCCCAGTGGATGACCTTTCCCACCCAGTCGTGTCTAGTCTTGTACTTCTTTTGTGCTAGTGTGCGGCATTCACTAATAATAAACTGTTTCATCTCTTTCCCCAAATAACTTCCACTTGGTATTCTGTTGCGTATTATCAATTCTCTCTTTAATATAATTAGTCCTTCTAGCGTTTTTTGGTGCTACAATAAACAGTCTTAGTTTCTTTCTTGAGGTTTCCCTTTCTTAGCCATGGTCTGGCGTTCTCGTGTACAATTTCGCCTGTTTGTTGCTTGAAATATTCTTACAGTAGTTATTCTTTCCATTTCTGTTTCCTAGTTTTTATTGTTTTTCTGTTTGTTTTAATGCTGTCAATGCTGTTACTGGCTACTGTAATTAGTCCTTTTTTTGCTCTTTTTTAAATATAGTCCTCGAGTCCTCAGATTGATGCATGTGTGTAATCCTCAATACGGGCCAGTTCTCTTACTTCCTCTCTCTCTCTCTCTTGACACGTATAGTCTGTCTCTCTCATATTATTATCATTATTATTATTATTATTATTATTATTATTAGCAGCAGCTTTCCTTTTGCTTTCTTACAATCTTTCACTTGGCCTTTACCCAAGACATAGCTCGAGGGAAGGTAATGATAATATGTATTTTATCTTACCTCTATACTTCTGGGTGTTACTTTTCCAAACACATTGATAATACTCTTATCAGTGGAGAAGCAGTTCAACAAAATTCAATTTCATATCGGCTTGAACTGCCAACTATTTTGTTAATGTCTCTTTCTTGATTATATCCAGGACGCTCACTATTACTGGTAAAGTGGTAGTTTTAAGGTGTCTTTGTATTTACTTATTGTATTATTTGATTGATATATTATTATCTGTTGGCATTCACCTATCAATAAGAAGGCATGTTTTCCTTTTATTGTCTTAAACATAATTGCTCTTTATTTTTCTATCATTCTTGAGTTTCTCTTATTAGATCTACTTGGTGTTTAGATCTACTTGGTGTTTAGATGTACTTGGTGTTTAGATGTACTTGGTGTTTAGATGTACTTGGTGTTTCATTTTTCAGACTTCAATATTCCACTGTATTTGTATATTTTCCAATGAATATAATGTCCTATTTTATCATGCCTTTCTTTGACTTTTTCCAACCATCTTTAGCTGCTGGTCTTTCACTGGAGTTTGAATGACATCAAAACTCTTCAGATCTTGAAGACTTCTTAGTATTCTGGCTGATCATAACAGTATTGTGATTTGTATGGTCTTGATTCTTTCTCTGATTTCCACCCCCCAGTCTCTTTTTCCCGAACCTTTGTGGACCGTTCCTAGGGCACCAACAGCAATTGTTATCACTGTAACCTTCATGATCCAAATATTTTTCAGTTCTCTAGCAAGATCCATTTATTTGTTTTTGTTTTCGTTTTCTTTCATTTTCCCTCTGAGGTCGAGTTGAATATGATGACAAATTCGTTTTTCCTTCCTTTTTAATTAATACTTCTGGACGGGATTGGTTGACCCGTTTGTATTTCAACATTGTGTTTTAGATAGAAATAGATTTGTAAAATAATTTTGATTCCATGGCATTCGGTAGACTTTGAGAATTCATAAGAAAATACAAAAAAAAAAAAAAAAAAAAAAACCAAAAAAACAAAACAAAACGAAAGAAAGAAAAACAAAAACGAAAGAAAGAAAAACAAAAACGAAAGAAAGAAAAACAAAAAAAAACGAAAGAAAGAAAAAACAACAATAAGAAAAACAAAAAACAACCAAGTCGAGTGATCTTGATTTTGAAACACTATTCAAGTTTTGGACTTGAATATCTGTCAGTCATACGAAGAAGAAATCAATCATTTTAATGCGTAAAACAGAAACTTTTAATGCAATGTCAAAATTAATTTCATTTTTAAAGCAAAGTTCATGTCGATAGAAAAAAGAAGAAATACTTATTCGGTAACTTGGTTTGATTGTGGGGGCACTATTTTGTAGGCACTACTTGGTGGCAAATCTCGGCCAGGAATAGCTTGGCAAAGACTATTCCACTCTAGGCCTATTTCCGTATTAAGGTTAAAGAGCCTAGTCTGACCTACAATTTACCCTTAGCTGGAAGCAGAATAATTGGATTCATCGCTTTTGCTTTAGGAAATGCGAAGAGTCTCGTCCAGGATTTGAACTTGGGTCACAGAGTTGATTTCCTACGACGATAACCGTTGTGCCATCAGCGCCTCACCATGAGCCTCAAAATATTTTGCGTTTCTGTAATGATATATTCCTTCTATTTTATAATAAGATATTATCATTCAATGTTTTAAAATTTTACAATAATATTAACACATTATGCCGGTAAATATTTTCTTGTTGAAAATGTTTTCTGAAATTAAAAGAATCTTATTTATTTTTACTTGTTTTTTTTTTTTAGATGAAGATTGTCAACCTTTATCATAATTAGTTTTACGTCCTTTTTTCTTCATTTTCTTAATTTTTGTTATTTTCTTTAAAAAATTACATCTTACTCAGAATAGCGAGAGAACATCGCGTATAAACAATAATAAAAAAAAGAAGTTCTCAATGAGACACGAACTTACGTCTCTTTGTCTCATTCTTATTTCATTTATATTTTCAAACTCTTGGAAATATAAAATTTTGCCTCAATGAATATGTCATCAATAAAAAAATGTCTAGTTCTCGAAGTTTAAATGATAAAGTTGCTTTTACGGAAAAGCAAGGTTTTCCGAGGCACGTTTGACCGTGGCCTTCCTCCACATACAAATGGACAAATTGCTGCAGAGTATGTATTTACCAAACCTCTTCGCCAGGAGTAGGATGTGACAAAAGGTCAGTCTTTTAGGCAGAGTACATCTGCTTTGAATTTACAGTTATTGGTTCTTCTAGACTGGTTGCCTAACCAAGGCTAAAGAACCCAGTCTGCCTTACTATTGACTCAGAACCAAAAGGAGGACGGAAAGATTTATGCTTTTCCCGAAGGCATTAGCACGAAGCAAATCTCAAACAGTCTCGTCCAGAATTTGAACTCGAGTCGCCGATTTTATTTACTATGACGATAATTGTTACGCTCAGCATGCCCTCACCAGACTGTGGCATAGCAATATAGATAAGAGAAATCAAAAGAAATTTGGAAGGCCATTCTGTTACAACGTGCAACCAAAGCAATATTTTGAAATCAGAAATGCTATTTTGTATTTCACGGTCAGGTGAACTACAGACCATTTGAGGCAATATTCCGCAGTCATGCAAGAGGGACGATTCCATAGAGACAACCAATAAAAATATCCATTGCCTCGTCCAAAACACCACCTCAATATTTCACAGTCAGTCCCTCACCAGCACTTCCCAATTTTTCGTTCCCATTTTTTATCAATAATATCCACCGTTTCGGCAACACTCAGCCCTCTTAAAAGATTTTAAAAGTCTGCTGTCTTATGCAGTCGATCAAAGATGTCTCTTTACGATTATGCTGAATTCTCTGTCATGTCTCAGCGCTGACTATTTGTATATTTCTTGCTCTATATTCACGATGAGATTAAAACAATTGAAATGTCTCTAATATTCTTTATTGGGCATAAACAAATATTGATGTGCTTGATCTAAGCAAATAGAAGAACCAATATTGGCTAGGCTATACCTGAATATTGATGAGCGACTTATCCTCAAAAATATCTTTGCCTCGTAGCATTTTTCCTCTTCCTTTTACCGTATGTAAGCCTTTGATTACTTAACTCAAATGTCCCTTAAACGCCCTGTAATTCTCGAACATCTCCCCAAATCGAGCACAAACTACATTTAAGATTATTTTAGGACACAGACATCAAAGTCTACGAAAATATATCGGGGTGCAGCAGGGGCCCGGAAGACTAAAAGCTGCCTGCCGTTTTTTTTTTAGGCAGAATATAACGTATAACTTTTTAATCAATTTCCATAAAAAAGAAGGATAAAAGAAATATCTGATATAAAATTTTCTTCCAATTTTTATACATGTGAATATAAAGAAAATACACTCCCCCCAAATAAAACATCAAAAATTTCATAAAAGACTGCTGAATGGGAAAAAATAATTTCCTTTTTCTCATACTTGATGTGGTGAAGTCAACGAGAGTTGTCACCCCTTGGATCAGCCACCTATACACTTAAAAAAGCTCCACCCTAACTGACTATAGTGGTGTTACATTGGAACACCTCGGGTGATGTAATGGTTAGCAGGCTGGACTTGCAAAACTTCAAGAGTGAGTTTGAGTCCCATTCATTCGGCCTCATGCCACATCGAAGCAAAAAACTTCGGAAATTACTACAGTTGTGTTACATTGGGGTGCCTCAGGTGGTGTAATGGCTGGCCAGCTAGACAATCAAATCTTCATGTGTGAGTTCGAGTCTCATTGGGTGCCCCCTTTCATACGACCTTCGCCACATCAAGTAAAAAGCTTAGTAAAATGATATTACATTTGTGTTATATTTCAATAAAGCCTTCAATAAAGTCATGATATTATCTCGTTCGTTTTACACTTAATAAGTTTTGTATTTTGATGAAGGCGAAATGCTTTCATTTTAAGAATCTTGACAGAAGTTATCAAATTGGCTGGTAAAGTTTAACATAAAAACACGTTTAAATTTGATTCGTTTCTTTTGATCTTAACTCAGTATCTATTCTGAAGTTTTCAATAGCAGAAGGCCTGTAGCTCAAATGTGAAATACCCAAAAGTGCTCAGTTAACCACTCCTGTTGTAGCAAGTAAAAATAGGATTGATCCGGGACGATATATATATATATATATATAGAGAGAGAGAGAGTGTGTGTGTGTGTGTGTAGGTTTGGCTGGTGAGACCCGAAAACCGCCTAAAAATTCCTTAAATATACTTCTTAAAAAGAAAGAAATAAGAAAACAAAATAATAAAACAGCATTTTATGAAAATTAAGTATTAGACACTAAACGGCTGTAATAGCTGTCGATAAACCGAAAAATTTAAAAGCTAAGCTTAAATACATATATATATATATATATATATATATATATATATATATATATATATATCTGAGCATATGTTGGCTATATGCATATGGTCAAGAAGATGTGAATAGAAGCGTGTACATGATTGTGTGTGCATAGATGTGTACATGATTGATTCACAGCGTCTATAATGTGCACATGTAATTTGACACAGAGAGAGAGAAACGACTATAAAATTTGACACAGATCATTGGAAATTTAAGCATCACTGATTTCTTCTGAGAAGTGGCACCATTTTTGAAGGAAATGAATTTCAATTTGTCTCGAAGGAATTGAGATAGAAAAAAAGGTAAAAGAAAGTAGAACCCAGTTAGCATTTGTCACAAATATATATATATATATATATATATATATATATATATATATATATATAGTAAATAATTTGTATTTTGGAAAGACATGCTGAAGGGCATGAATTTTAAGTTGTCTCCCTATGATATGTACTTATTTATATTCAGAGAAATAAGATTGGGATTGTAGACACATCAGTGATGAACAGAAAATAAAAAGAGGAATTATAAAAGAAAAAAAAGTATATATATATATATATATATAGGTGTTCTTCAATCCATTAAATAAGGAGTAGGGAACAATTCCATCAGGACAATTAGATTATTCAAACTTCGAATAATCAAATACTCCTGGTAAAGAGCTCAATGTAAATAATTTCATAGAGCAAATATTATTTCAAGAAAAAAACCAATATTCGGTCAGATTAGGATTATAAATCTATTTCCATCCTGTTAAGAGCATTGATATGAATCAAAAACTCCAAAAAGAATTTCAACAGGACTTCTTCAGGTCCAACATGAAAATAGACTGAATATAGCCAGATATGGGGGATTGTCACAGAGAGAAAGGGGAGGAGCCTTCTTCCATTTAAGATTACTTCCGGTCCCCTCTCGTTTCCGATTGAGACAATAACAAAATAATAAAAACATAAAAAATAAAAATTTAAAATTTAAATTTAAAATTTACAATAAATCTAAACTCCCATTTAAAATAAATATAAATTTAAATTAACTTTTAAGGTTTAAAAATAAAATAAAGAATTAAAAATAGAATAAAAGCAAAAACCACAATTTAACCAATTACGGTAAAACCTATCTTAAAATCCAACCCATCCTAACACCATTTTTTCTACGTCATCTTTTTTCTTTTGAAAGGTACACAAACCTATACCGTAAACGGTGTGACTTTTTAACAATATTACATTATCTGTCCCAACTTATCAATATTTTTATAGTTAATTATTATGTTAGACTATATTTTAAATTTTCAACTATAGTTTAAATTTATTTCTATGCCTACATCTAACTATTAAATCACATCTCTGATTTAATTAGTTATCGGAATCAGGGTATAACATAATTTGTATTTTTTCTTCTAGACACAAATTACATCTACTACCATAGCAGTTCGGAGTATTAGACCTTTTCAATATACTCCATTGAATTTCAGGGGTTAAACCCTTATTTTTTCAATTTCCCAAAGTGTTTGGATAAGGTTGTTTGATTTTTCAAATGTTCATGAGAAAATGAAAGATTATGGTTATTAAATCCTAATTTCTATTTCTTCGATGAGATTCCTATATAAGTTTTTCTATTTTTCATGCTTTCTTTTGGGAAAATGATCCCTTGATACACTACATTTTCTGAATTACATAAACCATTCAAAGGACATTTAATTTTAGTTTTACAATTACATTCGTTTTCTCTACTAGTATAATCATTATTTTTATTATTATTATTATTATTATTATTATTATTATTATTATTATTATTATTATTATTATTTCCATTTTTTCGGTAATGATATTTCCTAATTATTTCATTATTATGATTGTTAATTATTTTGAAGAAAATTTTCGTGCAAGAGTAACTAATTTTTAAAGTTTTCCTATTAAATATTCTATGCAATATATTATTTTGGTTAAAGTGTTCATCTATCAATTTCAGAAAATATTTTCCTATATTTGCACAAAAAGAGGTATATAACCTTAAATCCCAAAAGACACCTCCGAATAACAAACTGCTTGACCCATTTGAAGCTAAATTATTTAAATTAATTAAGAAAATTAGATTTAGAAGGGATTATAATAGTTTTCAAATGAAATTGAATAAGGATATAAAAGAATAAAAAAATTCTAATTGGATATGGGTGGGGGCTGATGAATCTAAAAACATGTATAAAATCAACCCCTCTAAATACCAAGAAATTCTAAGGAATAAAATTACAGATAATTACAAAATTGACTATAAAGATACCATTTCCCAAATAAATAACGATACTGGTAAGTTTGCTAATAAATTATATATTGAAGATAGGTAAGGGAAAGATGCTTATATTCTATTTAAGGATCTAATTTTGAGAATAAATCAGAATCTAGATTGATTAATCCCTTAAAAACTGAATTAAGAAAAGTCTCAAAAATATCATTCAAAATATTATAATTAATGTGCAAAAAACAAAAAAACCCCATAGTAATCTTTGGAAGAATTCTAATGACACTATTGAAGGGTTTAGGAATATAAGAAATAAAAGCAAAACCACTTTTAATCAATTTGACATAATTGTCTTCAATCCATCGATGACGAAAAAAGTTCTAATTGATAGCATTAACTATGCTAGAAAATATGTAGAAATAACCGAAGAACAGTGTAATATAATTGTGGAGGGATTTCGTTTTGTATATCTTGCCTTTCGGTTTCGCTTAGCGCATGGGTTAATTAGGTGCAACATTAATGCAGGTGTGCACGCACGTGCGGAGAGGATGTGTCATTCAGAGATGTCAAAATAAAAATCCCAGATAGGAATTAAGGACCAGGGGATGTGAGTGACGTCATGCACCGGAAGCGTGGGCTGAGGATTTGGGGATTTGAGAAAAAGTAGAGAGTCGAGATTCAGAGCTGGGCGAGGCCAGACGAATTTGTGCGCTACGGACGCCGTGCGTTAGTTGGGTTGAGAGCTGACGATGTAAAAGCAGTCAGCATAGAAAGATTGTGTCTCTCTCTCCTCAAGTCGAAAAACCGTTAAATTCAAAAAGGTGAATAAAAGTTTCGTACCTGAACCAATTTCGTGTTTTCGGATTCCTATATATGTTTATGAACATTTTATGAACATTATGTCTATTTCCCATATCCGTATCATGGGGATGTTACAACAATACCAAATAATTTTAGCTTGTAGAAAAACAGTACTTAAGAATAATGGATCCACATGGTTAAAAAGAGGCTCGGATAATTTTGATATTCCTATGGGGGGGTATGATTCTACACAAATAGCAGATCTTGTGGGTTTATATATATTATATACTCTTCGTAGGATAATGAACCCCGTTCAAATAGGTTTATAACGTCGATGATGGATTAATATATATCCCCAATAGTGATGGTCCTAGAAGTTCGAATATATAAAAAAAAGATTATCAAGGCTTTTTAATAGTATGAAATATCTATCCGTGCTCATTTCGATGAAACTTTTTCTCGTTTGAGATTCGTATTAACTTCCCCTTAATTTTATCTGAAATTAATATGAATATACAAATTACATAAATTATTTGCAATTGATCATAATTTAATTTATATAAATTGAATATGAATCAATAAAATTGGTAGGAAAAACTCGCAAAGAGTAAACTAATAATTGATAAGACACAGAAAAAGTGCAAGTGTAAGATCAGGTGCAACTGGGTGGGAAAGGTAATCTGCTGGGAATTGTACAAGAAACAGAACTTTCAACATATTTACAAATAGTATTTACATAAACTAGAATCTGTTCTTGAAAATGAAACCAATAATATTCTCTGGGAGTTTGAGATACAAACGAATCACTCAATTCAGGCCAAAAAGCCAAACCTAATTTCAATTTACCCGAAGAAAAGAACTTGTCATCGAGTGGATTTTGTCGTTCAAGCCGACCTCAGAATGAAGGTGAAAGAAGGCTAAAAAATATACCTGGAGCTTGCAAAAGAGATTAAAAAATTGTGGAAGAAGAAAGTGGAACATGAAAAATGGTATGTACTGGAAATCAAATAATGCCTCGAGACCATCCAGAACACAAAAATATTAATTAAGATTGGCAGAAAGATACTTAGAAAAGTCCCGGAAAGACTTGCTGTCACTCAAACGTCAGTGGTTAAAACTGGTATTAAAAATTCGCTAGGACTAAAATAATAATAATAATAATGACGGATATTTCAAGTTTTTAACTGGCAAAATTTCACACAAGAAGACTTGGACATGGCTAAGGAAAGCAAACTTTAAGAGTGAAACGGAATCTCTTCTCACAGCAGCACAAAACAACGCCATAAGGATCAACTATAGTAAATCGAAAATAGATAGGACGCAACAGAATAGCAAGTGTTGGTTATGTGGTGATAGAGACGAAACGATTAATCCCATTATAAGCGAATGCAGTAAACTAGCACAAAAAGAGTACAAGACTAGACATGACTGGATGGGAAAGGTGATCTACTGGGAATTGTGCAAGAAATTCAGATTTGAATATACTAGCAAATGGTATATGCACAAACCAGAATCCGACCTGAAGAATGAGACGCACAAAATTCACAGGGATTTCGAGATACAAACATTGTTTCCTAATCCCGAAGAACAAACCGCGAAAGTTAACAACAACAACGACAAAAGAAAAGCTTCTGTATGACGGACTTTACCGTCCTGCTGGACCGCAAAGTGAAAATCAAGGAAAACGAAACGAGTGACAAATTCCTAGATCTTGCCAAAGAACAACAAAGTTATGGAATATGAGAGTATCGGTGATACCAATTATAACTGGTGTACTCGGAACAGTCCAAAAAGGCTTAGTAAGGGGCTGGATGATTTGGAAATAGCATGACGAACCGAGGCCATCGAAACTACAACATTACTAAAATCGACCAGAATACTAAGACGAGCTTTGAAGAGCTGAAGAGACTTGCTGTCTCTTGGACTCCAGTGAAAGACCATCAGCTAAAGCTGACGTGAAAAACTCATAAGGAGAAATATAATTATTATGTGAACAGATATTACTTGAAAAGAAGGAGGAATTGCTTCATTCACACAATCCTTAATGGAGGCCAGTATTGAGGGTTGAGTAGATGAAGCAATTCAAAGGACCGAAGAATATGCAAAAAAGAGCAAAGAAAGTAAACAACAGCCAAAAAAAAAACAAACAAAAAAACCAACAAGAAAAACAACACGAGTGCAAACAGGAAAAGAGAAATTATTATTTTGAGAATACAGATGTGTGAAGAAGAAGAAAAAAAAAAACGAAATGGGCACAACATAATAGAAAGTAAGAGTTATAGAGAGCTGAAGAGACTTGCTGTCACTTGGAATTCAGCGAAAAATACTTATTACAATTGGTCTGAAAAACTCACTAAGGATGAACAGTCACCAAGAACCTGGAAAATAGGCTCGATGTTCTGAAGATTAGAAGAAGAACTGAAACCACTGCATTATTATAATCGGCTAAGATACTTTGGAGACTCCTGAGACCTCAGGAGACTGGCAGTCACTCGGACTCCAGTGAAAGAATATCAGTCAGAGTTAGTGGAAAAAAATCGATTTGTAATTATGATAATGATAAGAATAATATGTGCTATGACATCAGCCGAGTGCAGTCAGTGAGAATAATGCTGTTACAATTCTGTGACGAGCCCATCGACACTAACAGAGAAATAAAAGTCGGTAAACCTTTCATCATTATCGACAACAGAAAAGAATTGCATATTCATTGACGACAAAGTTTCAGAAATTGGCAAATTCAAAAACCTGATTTACTTTGGTTTCTCATAATTTTTCATAAATCTTTCACCACATACAATTGAGCATGAAGCCTGAAAGGTTTAGTTTAGTTTCTTTGTTTAATGGCATATCAACCTTTGTGGTTTATTTAATGCCAAAGCCATCCTTCTAAAAGAACAATAGTGGTACTATTTAACCTAAAGCTGGTAGGAAGATAAGGAGGTTCACACCTTTCCCAAAGGGGTATTAGTCCAAAAGGGAACGAAATAGAGCAAAGACCGGGAGGGTTAGGGTTCAAGAGAATGTTGGGTTTGAAGACCGAAAAGAACACCAGTGATCATCGGAGCATCTGGACTTATTCGGAAAGGATGTTTAGACATTTGCCAACCAAATTTCACGAGATGTTTCTATTCGGGAAAGTCTCCATACTACTGAAAATATTGTCCATCAAGCAGCAGCTGCAGCAATAATAATAATAATACAACGACTCGAAGACTATATACAAAAACACGATGGAGGACTCATTACAGCCATCAGAAACAATACTGATAACACGATGGACAACAGAATGACAATAACAAGGAAACAAAAATGGGAAGGAAAACAACTCTATGGGCGTTTTAAGCGGCTAATAAACAACATCTCACACGACAAACCCTGGAAATGGCTAAGAAAAGGAAACTTTAAGAGGGTAACAGAATCTCTCCTAATAGCAGCATAAAACAACGCCATAAGAACCAATCAAATCAAAGCGAGAATAGATAAGACGCAGCAAAAGCAAATGTAGGCTATGTGGTAACAGAGATGAAACCATCAATTATAAAATAAGCGAATGCAGCAAATTAGCGAAGAAGAAATATAAGACAAGACACGACTGGGTGGGCAAGGTGATCCACTGGGAGATATGCAAGAAATCTAAATTGGACCATACGAACAAATGGCATATGCACAACTCAGCACCTTCCCAAGAAAATAACACACATAAACTCCTATGGGACTATGACATACACACGGATCACCTAATCTCGGCCAGAAGACCAGATCTAATAATTATCAACAAAAAGAAGAGAACTTTAAAAATTGTCGACTTTACAGTTCCAGCTGACCATAGAATAAAACTGAAAGAATGTGAAAAGAAGGATAAGTACCTCGACCTAACTAGGGTACTGAAAAAACTATGGAACATGCAGGTGACAATTATACCAATTGTAATTGGTGCGTTTGGAACAATAACAAAAAGGTTGCTAAAGGGACTGGAGGACTTGAAAATTGGTGGACGAGTGGAGACCATCCAAACTACTACATTATTGAGAACGGCCAGAATACTGAGAAGAGTCCTGGAGACTTGAGGAGACTTGCTGTCACTCAGACTCCAGTGAAAAGCCATCAGTTAACGCTGATGTGAAAAACTCTAATGAGTAAATAATAATAATAATAATAATGAACGGAAAAAATTCTTATAATGTTGCAATATTTTGTTAAAGCAATATGATTAAAATGCTCTAAGAGGATAAAGCAATTTCCAGTCCAATTAGCAAATTAGTAAGTATAATGTGCGGTCTGTGATCATTTTCTTTTCTCCAGAGAGATAACTATTAAATACTAGGTACATAATTCTACTTATTAATCTTTTTGCAATTATAATATAAATTCTATATGGAAGATGATGATGTCAGTGGTGACAAAAAATATTTTTGTTTTTATTTCGAATTTACTAAAATTTTTTTTTTCTTTTTTTCCATCGCTAATTTTTTTTGGCAGAATGTATTCTTTTTCATATTTTATAGCAAAAGAATTTTGTCTTTTGTTCTTTTAAAAATTCGCTGATGAAGTTGAGGGTTAGATTTTTGAAAATTTTCCTTGTATGTTTTTTGTGCAAGTGGATGAGTCATTGCCATTATAATAGGTGGTCTATTGCATTCTTTCCTTCCTTCCATACATTCTACACAGTTTTTTTCTCTTCCTCTCAGGCTCATATTCTGGTCTTTTCAACTTTTCAATTGACAGAATAGCAAAGTCAAAGAGAAAGATGCAAGAACCTCAAAGGAAAAGATGTTTAGTTGTTGGAACGGAAGACGAAGGAAGAAAAAAAATGCGCGCTCAGAAACCAAATAACAAATTGATTCATTCGCTTATAAAGCGTTCTTTGTTTTTCCTATTGTTTCTCCGAATAGAAATACAGGATTTGTTTTAAAGTATTCGGTCGTGTTCTAACAGTCAAATCTGTGAATGCAAACCATTCGAAAACCTGGCATGGATTTCACACACCAAAACAGCACATTAATGAAATTCTAGGTGTTTTAAAAAAGGATGCAGCCTTCATTTTGAAATCTTGTATTTAAACTATTTTAAAGAGTCAAAATATAGAAAGGGGCTAATTATATATGCATTTTAACTTCTCAATAAGGTTAAAAATAATTGCTTTCAACCTAGAAGCTGGTTTTTTGAATTCCATTACATTATCAGCCAGTTTTCATAATGAGGATTGTTATTAAATTACACGACTTTCAAAAATTCCTAAAGGAAGAAATTTGCATGATTTTCACATGAATGATGTAACGGTTGTCGTCGTTGGAAATGGATCGGTGATTCTGGTTGAAATTCTTGAAAGAGGCTGTTTACATTTCATATGTCACTAATACTCTAAGGAAATATATGAATACAACTATTATTGCTCTTGGAAATTGTGTTAATAAATTGTAGAAATATATTATTGACATGTAGTATAATTAGTTTAAAACTGTTCTGAAAACCGTTCGATGACCACGAATTTACTTGAGAGCTTTGTTTTCATTGTACGAGAAGGTCAAGTGATCTGGGTATCATAGATTTTTTAGAAGTAACATTTTACGCGTCTTTAGTTAGTCATTAAGAGAAGCACGAGGCAAATGGTGATGAAATTCCAACAATATTCCACTCTCCCTTTTAGTCCCACAACGTATGAAATAAAGGTGTCGTTAAAAGATAAATGAATTATGTGATCATAGAAATGTGGTCTTTAAATTTTGATCTCACTTTTGTGGCTAGGAGAGGATAGGACGAAACATGACGAACAACATGGCAACAAGAAGAGACAAAGTGACAAGATGAGAGGATATTGGCGTCGAGTGAATAAATAGTTGTTAGAAGAACATAACAATAATAGGATAGACTGGGCTCTTATGGCAACCAATCTTGAAGGAAAACTCTGAATTCAAACGAGTTGTTCTCTGCTTAAAAAATTCAATCTCTAGATGAAACAGAAAAATCACATGCTTCATCTGAAGATTGTTTTTTAACTGATATACAAAAATGTTATAGGAGGTGTCCGTGGTGTAATGGTTATCGTTGTTGGAAATGGACACGGCGATACGAGTTCAAATCCTGGACGAGACTGGTTGCATTTCACATAGCACTAATACCATTGGGAAAGGTATGAATCCAATTATTCTCCTTTCAGCTATGGGTAAATAGTAGGGCAGACTAGGTTCTTCAGCCTTGGTGAGGCAACTAGTCTAGGATTAGGAAAACTCTGAATTCAAACCTGTTAAACTCCGCTTAAAAAATTGACCTCATATCCTGCCTGAGTGGAGGGGTTGATAAATATGGATAAAATTAGATAGATAGATAGATACAGACAGAGTGAGAGAAAGAGTAAGAGACAGATAGAAAGAGAGAGGTTGCTAATTTTACAGTACAGTTTTTACGTACAGAGATAAGATAAAGTGTATTTATAATACAGGTAAGATATAACAAGAAATTTATTCATTTACGGCGCTCTGTGTAAACAAAACTCGAAATTCTCGCGTACTCCCTCTTATCCTGATTATTAGATATAAAAAAATACACACCACGTGGGTAAATAGTCGGACAGACTGAGTTCTTCAGCCTTAGTGAGGCAACTAGTCTAGGAGAAGGAAAACTCAGAATTCAAATCTGTTAAACTCCGCTTAAAAATTGACCTTGTGTCATATCCTGCCCGAGCAGAGGGGTTGGTAAATATGATATACAAAAATGTTTCGTCATGAGACTGATATGAGGAGGAGAGAGAACATTAATTTATTTCAGGTTTTATCCTGGTCAGTATTTAAGCACTTTCCTGATTTATGAAAACACGTTTTTATAACGATTTATTCATTTCATCACACACACACACACACACACACACACACACACACACACACACACACACACACACACACACACACACACACACAGAGGAATATAACTGAGGATTATTAAGCCTGTCTATCCGAAAGGAATCCATTTCAACTTATCATACACACGCACACACACACACACACACATATATATAGTAATCAGATTGCTTGTCCTATGTAAAGATTTTCCTTTTTGTTTTGTAAGATCAAAATGATAAAATAACCTGACATTAAAAGTGCCTGTCTGTTTGATACTTATTGCTATTGACTACGAAGTTTCCAGAGAAAAATTGACGACTTCATGACAATCAAAAAAGCCACCCAACCAAAACTTCAAATCAGATGTTTATGAACAATCCAACTTTCTTAAAACTCTTAACTTATCGCCTTATCTAAGTGTAAGTTACATTTAAAACCCTTTTCGAAGATGCGCACAGAGAAAAACAAAACAAACAAACAAAAACAAAACAAAAAAAAACAACAACAACAAAAAACAAACAAACAAGCAAACAAATAAAAAGTGTAAATTTATATAAATTTTTTTACTAACATTGAAACGCCCGAAGTGAAATGGTTATCGTCGTTGGAAATGAACACACAATTCGAGTTCGAATCCTGGTCAAAGCTGTTTGCATTTTATGTAGTGCAAATACCTTTGAGAAAGATATAAATCCAACAATTTTCTCTCGAGTTATTGGTAAATAGTAGGACAGACTGGGCTCTTTAACCTTAGTATGGAAACCAGTCTAGGAGTAGAAAAACTGAATTCAAACCAATTGTACGAATGTGACTGAGGACCACCTTCTGACAGCAATAAAACTTGACTTATATACGTGTGCAGCCGGCTTTACCCACATCGTATGAATGTCGTTATACATGCTAACATAGTCATATTGATAAGGTTTCCATTATCGCCTAAGTTGATAAAAGGTATCAAAACTTTGAAGCTGCAAGGCTGATCTATTGTTTGGTACGTCGTAATCCTCATAATTTGGGCTTGGAGAGAGATTATGTTAGATTCTGATTATAAAGGTCTTAACACCGGAACCAACCACAGATTTCTCTTCAATGAAAAATGAGGCAATAGGGAAATTTAGGGCTGTGGAGCTAATATGTTGAAAGGGTTAATTGTTAAAAAAATGAACCGATTTGAACATTTGAATAGATATCTTTAATTGTAATCGGTTCTTCAATTCTTTTTCACCCAGATCAGCTCTCATTGATAAGATTTGATACCCACAAATAATATATAACGATCTGAAGTGCCCGTCTATGCAGGGTAAGAGATTAAGACCGACAAATGTTTAAAATCTTTTATACTTATTACATTTTCCAGAAAGAACGTTTTGTCACGTGATATCCCACGGAGACGATAGAAATAAGATTAATACTATCCTCCCGTTGGAATGAACAGTGGCAACCCGTCAAAAAAGTGACCGTTAAGAAAGAATGTAGGTCACAGAGGGGATATCAACAGGTGTTGGTACTTAGTAACCTCAGGTCGCCGGACACCGGAAGGGGGGGAAGGTAGAAGCCAAATGATTGGCTGGGGCCCTAAAACGGAAGTGACACCCTTCTCCCCGTCGGCGAAAAAAACGAGAAGAAAAGTTAGTTTTTGAGCAGGGCTCGTGGCAGACAGACCCATAGCCATTTACTCTGGGTTGAAGACAAAAGAATATCTGAGACACGAGGGACCCCAGGTTCTTCAAGCCAGTGTAAAAAATAGAATAAAAGTCTATTAGCCCGTAAAAGAAGAAAGATTCTCCAGTGGAACCCCGTCGAAAAATAAGATAAGTAACTTTGGGGCTGTTT
Organism: Sepioteuthis lessoniana; assembly: GCA_963585895.1. Taxonomy (NCBI): domain Eukaryota; kingdom Metazoa; phylum Mollusca; class Cephalopoda; order Myopsida; family Loliginidae; genus Sepioteuthis; species Sepioteuthis lessoniana. Next base: position 38,297 of record CAUZXS010005845.1, on the reverse strand, counting down.
CTCCTTTATACCCAAATTTTATATACCACCCTCTCTCTCTCTCTCTCTCTCAATTTGAAGAAACGAAAGAACAGAAAAGAAGAAAGACATTTATGTCCATGGACTGTTCAATTCATTATATATATTTGACACTTTGAAAGTGTATCTCTTTGTACAGTAAAGGATTCATGTATTTTTAATGTTACCTCCTGGTCGAAGTTGTTCTTTGCCGTAGCTTCTACGAATTTGTTACCTCATGCTTCCTTTTCAGCTTCTATTCGCCTTATGTTATCTTGCTTAGAATTGTCCTATTAATTCCTCTAAAATATCACACGGGAAACCGGAGTTGCCGACTACTACAATATAATATTATTACGACTAAAACCTATAGGCTCATATCCTCCATTGTCTAGGGGAAGGAAGGAAAGCGGCCTGGTGGGTGTGTGGATAGTGTGAAATTTGGCAGTCAGTCTAGCCCTAAATTAATCCCTCACATAATATGCCAGTTCTTATATGCCTGACAGAAAAACTCTGAACGAGGACTTATTCTATAGGGGATCAAGTGCCAACCTGCCCCGTCTTCACACGTGCGAAATAAAGTCCCGTTTTGGGATTTTAGTAAATTTGCCGTCACATTTTACAATATTTGGTCTCAGTTTCCAAGCAAAAAAACAAAAAAAAACAACCAACAAACAAAAAAACAAACAAAACAAAAAAAAAAGAAAACAAAAAAAAAAGAAAAGAAGTTCGGTGTTACGACTAATGATTGATTGATTTTAATAGCATTACAACACGTCTGGGGTTATTTCATGCGTATAGGTTAGAGAATTGCTTTCATTGTATGTTCATATTACAATTTTTTGTCTAGTTGTTTCTTAGGGTTTTTTTTTTTTTTTGGTGCCAAGTTCTATTGAATAGGAAGAATGTTTAAATGGCTTTATTTAACTCAGAGATAGGTCTTCTAATCCAAGTCATTGTTCACTGACCTGGGATTAATGGCAATGAAGAGATATTCCACCCCCCCACGCCAATCTCCAGACATGGAGACTCACTCTGATTCATCTTTTCAGAGATGTCTCCCTCATTTAAGCCCCACTGACATCGTTGTGTTTCAACAATAGAACAGAAAAGAGATTTACCAATAATAGTTTCTATTTTATGAAGTAAAAATTATTCTGACAAAACTTTCACAGAATTTTGTCGAAAAATATTTGAAAACTAAAGTGAATCATACTATTTTATTTGAATCTTAACTCAGAAATGATGTTATTATTGTGCATCTTATTTTAAAAGAAGTATTTGTAAATCTAATAAGTAATATTTACTTAAATGTGAATAATTGTTTTAGTAAGACAATTTGTTTTTATATTTTTACTTTGAAGTTTAGAAATGTATATTTTGCAGGATTAGTTGCGTCTTGTAGCAACTTTGCTTGTTGTATATTATTGTTATCTTTGCAGAATCTCTCTCGATGAGAGATGCTTTTTTCCCAGGGTAACAGTTTTTTTTAATGTTCTATGTATTTACGTAACTCCTCAAATATAGTCAAATTTTAAAGGGGAATTGTAACTGGTTTGAATTTAGAGTTTTCTTTTTCCAAAATTGATTGCCTTACCAAAGGCTAAAGAACCATGTCTGCTTTACAATTTTCCCCCAACAGGGAAGCGTGAAGTGAAATGCAAACAGCATCGTCTAAGATTTTAACGCGGGTCGACGATTCCATTCCCTACGCCGATAACCGTTCAGCTAAGTGCGCCTCTATTTTCATGCTATAACTTTTCCTTGTTTCCACAAGTATTCATTCAAAATTCACTAGTTCTTCATAAAACCGGCTAACACTCTGCGAAGGACAGACAAATAAACACCTCCAAATTATCAATATAGATATAACCTGAGATAAGGAAATGTTGTTTATCGTCCACATGTAAAAGAAATCACTCTTATTATGTAATAATGACCTCAAACGTTACACTTATATGTTTTATCATCTTTTAAACTATTTAGAGGAATTTATTTTGCTTTCGCATATATTCTGCCAAAAATTGACATGTTATTTTTAAAGTTAAAATTTTTAAGTTAGGACTTTAAGGGTATTTTGCATAAATTAAACAAAATATAACCCATAAGTGCAGAGGCTACTTTTAATCAATCGATATTTGATTTTGATTTATTTATTCCGTTGAGAAATTTTTTTAAAATTCTGCATTTGTTACTAACTGTCTTTCAATCTCCTAAGATCAATTTATCTACGCAAAATTCTTTAAAAAGAAAGCACACAAATGTCTACAAAATGAAAACTGCTATGTACAAGTCAAATAACATTTTTATTTTTCCATTATTTTGAATGAGCGCGAGCCTTAAAAACCATTACGTCATTTTGAACGCTCTGGATGTTCGATTGGTTATTGTCGGTTGAAAACAGAAAATAAAATTGGCTTCGAGGACAAAACAAATAAAAAAAAAAAGTATCAGTGAATAGACAGACAATTAAAAGCCAAACATTCACGGGAGATTCAAGAGAAGGGAGTACAAAACTAGTGCATCGATTCTTTTTGTGAGAGATTTTTAACAATGGAACATTTCGGTCACACCTTCAGGGCTACCTATTTATCGGCCCCTATCATTCGACAGGAATTGCCACAAACAATTCCACCCCAAAACGATGAAAAAACACCCAAGGTTTGGAAGTCTCCATTTCCAGAAGAGTTCTGCTCGGAAAAAGTTCTCTTATGGAAACCCAAAATAGAGAATCCAGACTTAAAATTGAACAAAAACCGACCAGTCTGTAAGAAAATCGATACTGATCTGATCGGTTGTAATTCACAAATCAATAATCTTGACGCCTTTTTAATTCCAAGGACATATCGCTGTGTACGCAACCCTTTGCACGTACGATATACCCCGGGTGAATGGCAAAGTTGGAATAATACTACTTACAGTACAGCTGGATCCATCTGCGAGGAAGCAGAAAGAATTATGAAAACTGGCGCGGAAAATCGCAAGGAAAGCCAGAAGAATGTCCTTAAAGCCGATGCTGATTCTAGGAAAGGACTTTTCGATAGACTTTTGGAACTTCACTTAAAAAAGAACGAAGTTAACCAAGAACAGAAAGCGCTGATTGATGAAATAGATGAACTGACAAAATTGAAGAATTTAGTTGACGAAATACTTGAAAAATTGCAAAGCACTCTTCAGATCAGCGAACATTGTTTATTTGAAAGGGACAAAAGGCAATCAGTTGATTTGGCTCATGATTCGGTCGAAAAAGCTTTGGTTTGTGAAGTAGACACAATCAAGACGCGTCAAAGTAAGTTCCAGGACTCGGCTGACCGGATTTTAGCTCAACAGAGCCGTAATCGCAGTGCTCTTCACGAAATCGAAATGGATACTATCGATAAAGAAAGAGCCCAAAATTTAGATGAAACTGCTTTACAAACAAGTAAGACTGACCCAGCTATAATAGCGTCTGGATTTAAGGATCTTCATATGATCGAAAATTCTATTACGGATCCGAGGACTTGGCTGGAATCCGCAACAGCCACCATTGAACGGTGCCAGAGCGAGCGGACGCCATCAAAAACCTTAAGAGAATCACTTGAAACTTTAATTGACGACACGTGCGATCAAGTTTTACGGCGTTGGAATTCAACGAACATGGCATTAGCCGAGAGAATTAATGAAACGTTGGATGCAAGGACTCAAATGGCAGTTCAACTGGACTGCATCAATCACCAGATCTACAATATGCATGGTAATATGGAAGATATTCGCAATTCAATGGACGATACACACGCGTCGTTTCAACGAGAACAGAAGCGCCTCGATTTGCGCTATCGACGCCCCAACGTAGAGGCATGTCGCGATATGGCACAGGAAAACTTGTTGGTAGAAGCCTCAGTACTTAAGAACGTTATGGAAGATTTAAAGAACGATTTATACACTTCCGGTGATAATTTACATTTGCTGCAGAGAATGAAGACAGCTTTAGAAGAAGATATTGCAATCAAAGACAATACTCTGTTTATTGACCGGGAGAAAGTTCGATCACTAAGGAAGAATTTTCCGCTGGTCTCTCTTTGTGGAATACGGATAAAAATGAAACCTGATATTTTCAATTCTCTTGCGTAAAAGAATTAAAAAAAATATCAGAGAAACCTTAATGGTAAGAATAAATAATGTTCAGTTTCTAAAATCTTGATAGCTGAAGGTATTGATAGTGAGTCTTATGTTTGGTTACCATATATATTCGTGTTATGAAGGACTTTTAAAGGCCAACTTTTCACTTAAAAAAAGGGTCGTTTATTACACAAGGTATGTTTTTCACCACGTCGAAGCTTACCGTCGTTTATTAAACGCCATGTATAATAAAAGTGAGTACTTATGCATCAATGTTACCGCGATTAAGCCGAACTTTCACGAGCGTTTCCAGGCCGATAATGGAAAGAATCGGAATATGCCGACAAAACGCATGAAGACCTTTCTGTCAGAGTATGCGCCGAGTTGATGCCGCACTGTCGTTTTATATTTTTAACTGTAGCCATCTCGTGCGACCACCTATATATCAATTTTAATATTTGAGCAATAGCCAGTTTGGACCGGGAGAAAAACGTCCCTTTGCGCAATGCAGTCCACGTCCTACATTTGGTATTTCGACATCTCCAGGCATAGCTTTTTTTCATTTTTTTAAATAGCAAGGATGCTCACTGTCCGGCAACTTTTGATTTTGCCAATAAGTTTTTTTTCTAGGCAGAATTGTATCAACTTTTCGACAGATTGTAGTTTGTCGCTTAGCTGCAATGAATTCATGTTGTTTAAAATTGCTTTAATAATACTGTTCTAGTAACTTTGTCAACAAATTGATTGAATAATTTTATCGCCTGCTTGCTTAAATTTGGTTGGCTAGGCATTTTGTCAGCATATTCTGTTTCTTTCCGTTATCAGCCCGGAAACGCCCGTGAAAGTTCAGCTTTATCGCGGTAACATAGATGCATAAGTACCTAAAAGTGTTGCATTACGGGATCATGACGATACTTGAATGTTGTATTTTACAAAGAACAAAGCAACTTGTTGTTTTCAGTACGAAAGATTTATTTCTGACTGTAACATTTTATACAATAGTCGTCATTCGCAACCCAAGAAAAACAGAGTGAAAGGTATTACTTGTGTCATAAAAAAGTTAAGAGTCTCGTGCGTGCGAGACGAACGAACAAAAACACCCGATTTCAATTCTTTCGCCTCGCTTGCTCCAGTGGGCTTGAATCTCTGAATCAACCAACACGCAACTCCGAACCTGACTGCCTTAAACTGCCCAAACTAAATTAAAAATCTTTGTTTATATTATAATCTTGTGATTATTCCGTTCACTAATGATATAAGAACACGTGTCTTTAACTTTCATGCGTGACGCCATCATCCAAGCCAGCCGATATGCTCTCAATTAAATTACTTTTAAATATCCGGTCTACCCGCGGATTTGTAAACAGTTCTTGATATCCTGCGACACGCGCGACAGGTGCACCATATGACCTTTGCAGCCTACACTTCTATTTGAAGTTTCTAATTACTTACGATTTACAAAAGCAAATAATATCATCCTTAATTATATTAGAAAAGGCACCTTTTTGCCGATAAAAGTTAATTTATTAATAAAGTATATTCGGTATTTTTTGTACGCAAGTAAAAACTGTTAAACAAACAAAAACTAAAACGTTTGATAGCGGGTTATAATCTCAACCCACCACACAATTTTGGGCCAAATCCTTACCGATGTTTCTTTGCTTCATAAAAACAATAAACACAAATTAAAAGAAAGTGTGACAATACATGTTTGATTCACAGAAAAGTGAAGAGAGACGAATTGATTTTAGAAGAATACAAACAGTAAATAAAGTATCAATCTACTGTGGGTAAGACTTCCATCTCAACAAAGCAATGCTCATTTTAGATTGATTGATTAATTCTAATATTATGTCAATCTATCTAGGGTCATTTTATGCCTAGAGGTTAGGGAACTACGTACATTTTACATTTTTCTGTTGTTGTTCCTTAAGAGATTTTTTGCCGACTGCAATATGATATCAGTTATTTTAATACAAATAATTTGCACACAGTTATATGGTTTCAGGTATTACTATCTCATACTAATAATCTAAACCCAATTACATGGTTTCAAATATTTGTTTGCACATAGTTATATGGTTTCAAGCAACAATTATTCATAAAAATTATTTGCACGCAGTTATATGGTATCAACAAATCACTACCTTATACAAATTATTTTCAGGTTGGTCTCTTTGAGCCATAGAAAGGACTCTAATTGGTACCACCACTCTGGGTCTGAGTGAACCTGGGAGTAATGGAAATATTGGGGAATTCTACATTACCCAGATCTCAAGAACTGGAGCCTCATCATCAAATACAGTTTAGTATCCAACCCAGGACACTCATTTTTTTGGGTGGGGGGTTTTACCCCCCTTGCAGGGGATACATTCAGTATATTCTAAGCTCCGCTGACGGAGCATTTTTACAATATTTGTTTTCAATAAAAATTTGAAACGAACAGTTATCAACGTTGTTAGTCAAAAAAACATTTACCAATTATATCGTTTTTATCATCTGATGATGTCAATATTATTCTGTGAAATATTTCATGAAGTTTTGGTTTCTTTGCTAATGGCATATCAACCTTTGTAGGTTATTTAATGCCAAAAGCCATTCTCCTAGAAGAACAGCAGTGGAACTATTTAACCCATAGCTGGGAGGATAAGGGTGTTCATACCTTTCCCAAGGGTATTTGCCCGAAAGTGAACGTAATAGCACGACTGGAGTACGAACTCGCTTACTACGATTCCGAAGTCCATCGCTTTAACCATTACACCACGAGGACACCCACTTCATGAAGTTTTGTAGCGAAATATGTTTTTATTTCATTGAGAGACATTTAAAATATTCATCGATTTGGAATTTTTGTTTTTGTTTGGATTGTTAATTCTAAGCAAATTAATATTTCTATGTAAGGAATTTATATGTCAAGTTTAGAGAAATGACGGTAGACCTAATTATTGTTTAATGAAATTGGTATCTAATTCGATTGAGGGAAAAATGTTGCTCACCATCAGGTGTCATTATGCTCTGTTATTTTACCCATAGCTGGAGGGATCAGATTGATTCATGCCTTTCCTAAGGGCATAAGAGTGAAATGAAACGCAATTTGCTTTGTCTAGGATTTGAACTCAGTTTGCCGATTCTATTGTTGATGATAATAATCTTTATGGACTGCGCGCCTCTAAAATAAAATGGATACCAAAATTGATCGCTCTACATCGGATCCTTTAGCCACATCTCTAGAGGATAGATGAACAAACCTTATTCAATTCTTGATATAGATACCAAACCTCTTTAAGGTTAAAGAGTATTGAACAAATTCTTTATTCTTAAATTAATATTTTCGAGAAAGTTTTCGCTTGATAAGTAAAACCTTTTTTGAGAAACGCCATAGGGAACCGTTGACTCAGTGACTTCCGGTTAATTGGGTTTTATGGCATATCAACTATTGTTGGTTATTTAATGCTAATTCCCCTTTATACATATATATTAAATATATATGATTTGTAAACATATTTTATTGATAACATTTTTAAATGAACCTGAGCTCATTTTTTGGGGGGCACACAGTTAAATCTTTTCAAGTATTTCAATTTAACATCATTCATTTGTTTGCACACATAGTTTATTGGTAATTTCATTATTAAATGAATTGAACTAATTTATTTGCACACTTGTATTGCTATTGTTTCTTCACCGTTAAATGGTTTTAAATATGGCTATCTAACACTTATCAAATATTAATAATAACGCTATAAAACATTAACAATTTGCTTGCACACAGTAAAGTGGTTACAAGTATTGCTTTTTAACACTAATCATTTTTTTAAACACTATTCATTTGCACACTATCAGAAGGTTCCAAGTAATGTTATGGTATCTTAATAATTCAATTTAGACACACAGCGAAGATTTCAAGTATTTAACACTAATAATTCTTGTGAACCATACTCATTTGTTTGTACACAGTTAAATGGTTCCAAGTATCACTAGCAATTCAATTAAACATCAGACATTTATTTACACACAACTAAATTATCAAACAGTTCTATTTCTAACATTTCGGTTTAGTATAAGTCATTTGTTTGCACACAGCTTAAATGTCGAACAGTTCTATTTGACCCATAGATACGACCCTTATCAGATACTACCACTCTGGGTTAGAGTGGACATGAGAGCAATGAAATTGAAGGGGTACTCTGCATTCTCTAAAGCGCTAAGACAGGAGCCTCACCATCAGGTGTCATATCCAGGACATTTGTTGAGGTGGGTGTCTTACCCCTCTGCAGAGATGCAGTCAGTGTATTCTACAGCTCCAGCTGACTGGGCTAGGTTTGATTTGATAGTGATTGAATTCTTTCTCAGCGATTCGATGTCGTTTGCTTCTTCACTTGGTACCGTTCAAAAGTTATTAGCATTAGAATAGAATACTTGAAACCATAAAACGCAGCAAATTATTTGTGATAAGAATAAGTAAAGTTGGCGACCATAGTCGAGGGCGATCAGAAGGCTCCCTTTTCAATAGCTACTACACCGAGGTGTAGGTGAGGGCGCTACTCCTTTTCCTTAGATTGCTCTACTTTACCCTCGATACATACCTTATATTGCTGAGTGTTAATTAAGGAGGTATCAAGTACCATTTTTAAAGTCTTTGGTATGACGCGACCTGAGATTGAACCCAGAGTAGGTAACTGAAACTATAATTGTTTACAAAGGATTATTATTATCATTAGAAAGTAGAAATCATGAAATTGGTCGCAAAATTAAATTGATTTCAACATTCAATAACACAACAATGGTTGAAATACCGTAGATTTGTTTTGGTTTGGCTTATTTAATGGCATATGAACTTATGAATTATTTAATGTCAGAATTCAATTCATTTATAAGAATAATAAGAAAAATAAGAGAAATGTTGAGCACGAAAACTGGGGCGAACATTTCTTATGACTAAACTCAAATAATATCGTTCTACAATAAGTTGAAGTAATTCTGAATTAATCAAGGAATCTAAGTATCCATTGCCTATGTGTGCAAAGTTACCTTTTTAGAGTCAGATTAGCTGGAACACTAAGCATTTACAAACTGAGTGGCGAGACTGCCTTGAGTGCAAATACCGTGAAAAGAAAGCGTTTAGTTTTCTCTATTTTTCGTCAGTGACGGGAAAGAAACCCTGTATCAGATCAGTATTGCTTTAATATTGTCAGCTAATATAGAAAAGTGCTTTTTGCTTTTAAAAGAAGATAATTTCTAAAATGAGAAGTCTGTCTAATGTAATAAGATGAAAGGAAAAATAAAGGACATGTCGAAATATTTTGCTTACACCAGACGTGTTTGAATCATAAGGTGTTTTGTTTTTATTTTAGATAATGTATTGCCTTGAGGCCATTGCTGAGAATATCTTAAAGGTATCGAGGTGAGAAGGAAAAAAGACGATTATTTGACTAAAAGAATGAGAGAGAGAGAGAGAGAGAGAGAGAGAGAGAGAGAGAGAGAGAGAGAGAGTCAGACAGAGAGAGAGAGAAGAAAAGAAAAAGAGTAAAATGAGAAGGAGAAAATTTCGAAATAACTGAGTGAATGAAGGAGAAACAAAAGTTTCTAGGTAGGTAGGTAGGTAGGTAGAGAGAGAGAGAGAGTGAGAGAGAGAGAGAGAAAGAAAGAAAGAGAGAGAGAGAGAGAGACCCATTAGAAAACAAATGAATGGAAGAGTATTTAAGAAGAAGTCAATGAAAAAGAAAACAAAGAGAGTGAAGAAATGAAGAGAATGAAGAAAGTAATGAAAAGAAAAAGCAAAGGAAAATTAACTGAAATTGTCTTTATAGAAAAGTTGCAGCCATGAATACCTTCATAGAAATAGAACCGATCACGAATAGAACTTTTGTAGGAAAACGAGGAATTCATTAACTTTCACCTTTGGAAACATTGCATTTTAAAATCTAAATCATCTTTGATATAAAACCTTTAAAAGAATCTGAAAGGGGTTAATTCATTAACTTTCACCTTTGGAAACATTGCATTTTAAAATCTAAATCATCTTTGATATAAAACCTTTAAAAGAATCTGAAAGGGGTTAATTCATTAACTTTCACCTTTGGAAACATTGCATTTTAAAATCTAAATCATCTTTGATATAAAACCTTTAAAAGGATCTGAAAGGGGTTAATTCATTAACTTTCACCTTTGGAAACATTGCATTTTAAAATCTAAATCATCTTTGATATAAAACCTTTAAAAGAATCTGAAAGGGGTTAATTCATTAACTTTCACCTTTGGAAACATTGCATTTTAAAATCTAAATCATCTTTGATATAAAACCTTTAAAAGGATCTGAAAGGGGTTAATTCATTAACTTTCACCTTTGGAAACATTGCATTTTAAAATCTAAATCATCTTTGATATAAAACCTTTAAAAGAATCTGAAAGGGGTTAATAATATCTATTTACTGTCTGAACTTTTCAAAGACAAAAATTTATATTTTTCACAGAAAGATAAAGTATTCCGTCTCGTGCATATTTGCTTATAGAGTTCTCAACGTTTAGAGATATTAAATCTTTAACCAGAGTTTTGATGACTATATTGATTACTCCCTTTATAAGTTGACTCTTTTATAGAATATTGAGAAATAATGCCTCCCACAAAAAATGACAGAAAATTGGTGGGAATTTGTAAAAAAAGCGAAATCAGAGATGTTTGTCAAAATATTTGGAGTAAAAACAACAACAAACATAATGCAAAAAACTAAAAAAAAACTATATATATATAGAGAGAGAGAGAGAGGGGGGAGAGAGAGAGGGGGGGGGGAGAGAGAGAGAGAGGGGGAGAGAGAGAGAGGGGGAGAGAAATAAAATAAAATAAAAATAAAAACAAAGAACAACAAAAGAAAATAGAATCTTTACCATAAAAATAAGATTTTTCTCTCTATCATAGTAAAAATGGCATATGTATGTAAGATCTTTATTTTCTCACTAATTTTTATATGCTCTTTGAGAATAAAACAATTTGAAAACTAATTAATAAGGTGAGTATCTATATTCGCACTCACTCCTATTATTATAATTTCTCAAGGGAGATTACCACAATGTACCAATTAGTTCTTATTCTTTTTACTTACAATAATTATAATATAAATTCTAGAAATAGAATGAGTTTGATGGTCACCAAGGCAAGATTGAAAAGTCGATAAATGGAAGATTGAATGAAACAAAGGCTTTCAAAATAAGAAAAATCAGTGATGGGAAATGAATGGGAGAAAAAAGGAAAAACACAATGGAGACAATAGTAAGAATGAATTTATAGAGAAGGTTAAGAGTATTCATCTGCCTCTCTAACTGGCCTTGTGTAAGGATTGGCATAAGGCACACATCAAAGATTGACTATGAGCACCAACCCCGTGGAGTGCAAAATGTTCAGTCAGTGAAATAGAGATACTTTTCGAGGGCTGGGTAAAAATCGTGGGCCAGGTAATGGGGGAAGTAATGAAGTAACAAATAAGAAAGAGTTATAAGAAGAAATCGGGTGTAGAAAAATTCTCAAAATGAAAATGAATATTCGACCATAAACTAATACAAGAAAAGAATAAATCCTCCAAGAATGGAAAAGAAGAGTTCAAGTCACAGATTTTGCAGCTAACTTCACAAGTATGAAAAAAAAAAACCAACCCAGAAAAGAAGAAATATCTATATTGCAAATGGCGGCGGATAAGATCGTTGCATTTTGATTGGCTTTCGTCGTGCTGCTTTACAAACGGAAAGCTAAAATATTTGATATTCTGATCGGATTACCAAATCTTTTGTTTTCAATAAAGAGAGAGAGAGAGAGAGAGAGAGAGAGAGATAAAAAAAAAGGTGGAATTAAACAAAAGTAAAGTTCAGCAATGCGACAGCAACACAAGAACAAATAAGAAACAAGAGGAAAATATTATTTGGAGGAGATTAAATGTACAGGAAAAACTAGAAAACAAAAAGACTCAGAATCGACAAATTGAATACTAAAGATATACACATATGTATATGTATTTCTCCTCCTCTTTATCTCCCATATATATATATATATATATATATATATATATATATATATATATATATATATATATATATATATATCATAACACATATGTATCTATAAAATGAAATATTGATATGTAGGAATACAAGTACTCAGAAACTTTTCAAAGTGTATATTCATATATTATTATCATTTACATACAGTCATATATATAAAGATATAGGTATATTGTCATCAACATGGTTCATAAGCAAGACATGCTAGACACTTTTGGTGAAGTAAGGACCAACTCATAAGAGTCATTCTTCTATAGACTCTTGCATATGGATACACCAGTGTTGACCGACTTGTATTCATTAATTCTGTGTGGACACTAGATACTGTCTAGAGGATTTACCTAGAACGATGGCTGGAGAGAGAGAGAGAGAGAGAGAGAGAGAGAGAGAGAGAGAGAGAGAGAGAGAGAGATGTCTTGATGATGATGATGATGATGATGATATTTTAATTATTAAAATACCTTCATTGCCGGGTGTGAAATCCGCTGATTATTTTACAATGTTTGTTGGCAATAAAAAAAACCCCAAAAAAACTAACATCAAATAAGTGCCCTGATTTTTCAATTGGTTATAGGAAACATTCAAGCATAATTGTTGATCTAAAAGATCGATACACATGATTTAACAATTATCTTTTACTATTTTTTAAAGTAAATATTCCCTTGTGAAAAATTTTACACAGTTCTGTAGAAAAATATTTTATAAATTAAGTGAAAGACAAATAAGAGATTTATCATGTTAAACATTTTTATTTTTTCTACATTATTTGTTCTAATTATTCGGCTCATTGGCCTACTTGGTAGAGTGTTCGCCAGAGTTTCGGGAGACCTGGGTTCAATCCCAGGTCGCGTCATACCAAAGACTTTAAAAATGATACTTGATACCTACTTGCTTAACACTCAGCAATATAAGGTACTTATCAAGGGTAAAGAGGAGCAATCCAGGGGAAAGGAGTAGCGCCCTCCCCCTACACCTTGGTGTAGTAGCTATTGAAAAGGGAGCCTTCGGCTCGCCCTCGACTAAAGGGAGACAACTTTACTTACTTTACTTAACTTATTTTACACTTCAGCTTGAATAACTACTTATAAACTTTATTGTTAATCTCTGTAATAAAGGTTTGTATATTTGAGTGTTCAACATCTAAAATATTTGATCAGCATTGAATGTGACGTACTTTTATGTATTGTTGATCTTGATGGAACTGAAAAGACTTTCCTTAAAAAAATTCTTGGTTGAAAAGGTTTATCAAAAAAATATTGTCTTTTCACTAGTATCAAGTAGGACTTTAGCAATACTTCTGGATGGAAGAAGAACTGCACATTCTATGTCCTTAGAACTTACACAATATGAACAACCTTTGTGCAACATAGAAATAAAAAACAAAACTTATCTTTGATCAAAATTTTGCCCTGATGCAAAATGATCATATGGAATGAAACCCCCGTAAACCATGAACCAGCAATTGAAGAATTAAATTGAACGATGCAGGATCTAAAAGAAAGCATGTCTGTAATGGGAGAAATGACTTCGGTTCTTGCAAATGATTTTAAACAAACGCGTCCTGTAATTCTTTGAGGAACCATAGTTCATTAGATCAATACTTATCTGAAAACCTCTTATCTCTGACACCCAGTTTAGAAAATGTGTTTTACTATCAATATGCAAATGTATTTGAATAATGATAATGTTTTGGTGAGTCTTTTTATAGAGTAGGAAGTAAAATTCTAGAAAATCACTACAATGACCAAATTCGGTTACTCTTTCAAGTCATTCCAGCAGAATAAGTTCTATTTTGCATTAAATAGTTCTGTTACCAAACAATTTTTAGCACTAAAAATGTTTCTGTAAAGGCAATCAACTTAAGACTTCTAGATATGCTAATTGAAAAGGAAAGTTCTTGATAATCAGTTATATAAAATTATTTATTATCAAGCCAAGTTTTTCAATAGTCTTGAACTAAAAAACAGCTCCGCATAGTCTGATTCTAAAATTTGGTGCACAGATCCTGGAATTTTATAACTTCGATCCTTCAAAACTTTGCAATGGTACAATACTTACCATTGAAAGTATGATGCCCCATGTCATGTTAAGAAAATTTGCAGTTTCATCCACAGAATATTTATGAAGCCAATTGGCTTTTCATTTGAAATTAAAAGGTTTAAGTTTCCTGTCAGAATCAACTTTGACATGGCTATTAACAAATCATAAAGATAATTACTGAAAGTCAGACTGAATAAGGCAGATCCTGTCTTTTCACACGGCAAGTTTTATGTTGGTCTTTCAAGAGTGGGAAATCTGACTAATGGGCTAAACCAAGAATATAGTTTATCCTAAAACTTAGAAATGAACAAGTCAGTGTATAAATAAAATGTTAATATTCTAACGGCAATTAAAACAGTAATCCGGTTTTTGATATGAGTCAAATATGTAAATTTATGCATATTATTACAATACACGAGTAACGGCAGGTTCTGTTGCAAGCGTTTTATTAAATATGAATAATTTTTGTCTTAAAACTTGTCGCATATTAATTCAAGAGGATATAGACGATGCTATGTAACCAGCGTTGCCTTAACAGATGTCACAAATAAAAATTTTGGCATGGTGCTTCGACCATTTATGAGAAAATCCACTCATTTTAAGTCTCTCGTTTCCTTTATAGATCTATATAGGTTCGAGTCTTTTACTTTTCCAAAAATATTGCTGTACATATTTGTACAATAATCTGAGAATAGGGATTATTTTGAAATTTCGTAAGATACTTCATTTGCATTGTTTTAAATTTCTTGGTAGTATATTTTTGACGCGTGATCTGCATCTAAAGTTGAAACTAATTTATTAAAGTCTCAAGGTGAATAGAAGTTCAGATATATGTTTGGGATTGTCATATTCACAAAAATGATAAACATATCTATGAAAAATACGTAAAGAAAAACCTGATTTAGATCTCAACTACAGACTTATTTGAATTGCAGAAAAAATGACTTTAAAATTTTCTTAGTGCAACTAGACTGACACTTGTGAATTCTGAAATTGTTCAATTATTTCGGCAATAATTGTATTATTACCTTAATAGCTATATTTTGTTCAGAAAGACACGAAAGAAAGAATCTCTCAGTTTGAATCGACATAGCCCATATTCTATTCTATACAGCGACGTTTAGACTATCGGAAATAAAATAACGTTTAGGCAACGTACAAATAATACAAGTATTCAAGATTTGAAGACAGTGTTAGACTATTCATTAATGCTATTGTAACCGATATATATATATATATATATATATATATATATATATATATATATATATATGTATATATATATGAACTAATACACACGTGCGTACAAAAACTCTCTCTCTCTCTATATATATATATATATAGTCGTTACAGATGGTTTGTCTTCTACATGTAGCAAAAGAGTTTGATGTAGAGCAATCCAATTTGGTTTGGATATTATCAGACTCAGAAGGAGGTTTCAACACAAAATTATTTAGTTTCTCATGGGAAAAAGGGTGAGAGAATCTCATCAAGTGAAGATCTATCAAGAAATAAAAATCAGTGTAAAGTCATATAGACCTCACTAGTCAAAATAGAATTTAAATTTCAAAACATACTCCCCCCCCCAAAAAAAACATCATCATTATTTATTATTTATTTTTAGTTGATGTATAGAGTTTCAAATTAGAGATGAAAAACATTTACGTTGCATTACTTCTTAGGATAATATAAGGCGTCTTAGGAGAGGATTAAGTCTAATACAGAGCATGGGTTTTTTCCTATTTTACTACACTATTGCCTTAATGATAAAGTTGTTAGTTTAAATACGTAAGTTTGTCAAGTTTTCACATGTTGCGCAAGATGAAAAAAAGGAAAGTAAAAAGGAAAGTAAAAATAAGTTGAGAGTTGATTTCATGATGGAATTTAAGTGGCCACTGACAATTTTTTGAAGATGTCGACGAGAAAATGGATTATTTATGAAGGATTATTTATCAATGAAAATATCTTGAAATTATTTTTTTTTTTATTGTTGAAAGGATTCAAAGAAATCTTTTCTAATCAATGTTGATCTTAAGATCTGAAGAAAAAAAATTAATGGCCGAAGAAAAAAAAAAACAAAAAAAAACAATGGCAGTAGAAAAAGATTAATGCTTGAAGAAAAAATTAATGGCAGAAGAAGAAAAAAATTGACTATGATTTTTAGAGTAAACACGATTTATAAAGTAATTCCAATCTAATAATTAAAGAAATTCGTTGAAATCTTAGCCAAAGGCTTCTCTAATAACCTTTACCTGTCATTCAATTAAAAAGAAAAAAGCCATAAATAATCGTTAAACTTTTTATTAATGGCATTAGGCTTAATCTTTAAGAGTGCGAACTATGAGACTTACAAATTCAAAAATTTCACAAAGTCAGTATAATGATATTCAATACATTTTTATTTCCCTACTTCAAAAAAAAAAAAAAAAAAAAAAAAAAGAAAAAGACTTTAAGTATATTTACATGTATTAAAAAAATATTTGGAAATTAATGAGTTAATTCAAGTTTTATTTCTTGGGTTATTTAATAAAAACTGATTTCGTGTATGAAATTTTAAGATCTGAGGTGAGTTTTTTCTTTTAGACATGTAAAATTTGCAATACTCAAGTTTATTGAATATGGAGGTTAATGTGCAAGGTACTATTAATCAATTTAGTGCCCATGTTCCAGCATATGTGCGGACCATCTTTATTAATAATGACAAAGCAAAAATGTCTGTTGATAATAAAGGACAAGTTTGTCTTTATTTTCATTGACAAGAAAATAAGTTTGAAGTTATTTAATTACATTGAATATCTTCTCCCGTTTTATTAAAAATACGGTTCAAATAATTGTTTGTTGTCATCTAGTTAATATTGGGTTTTTAAACCGGGTACAACTGATTTGAATTCAGAGTTTTCCTTCTCCTAGGTTAAAGAGCCTGTTTTACCCGTTGCTGAGGGAAGAATAGAAAGATGAATTTACAAAAGATATTCGGGTGAAAGGCAAACATTCTCGTTCAGAATTTGAAGTTATGTTATCGACTCCATTTCTTTCAGTTGCCAAAATTAAATCAAATTTATCTTCAGATTTACTTAATCTAATTTTGTTGATATAGGCATAAATATTTTTCTGTCTATGCATCCAGCTATTGGTTGATGCCATGAATTATTACATAAAAAGGGGGTGCCCTTGCTATGAAAGGGCAATTAGTTTTATGGTTCACGATGTTGAGAATTAAATCATCGAACTAAGTTCGAATTCTGGTTGAGACGGTTTGCGTTTGATTCGGTCTGCATTTTTTAAAGCTATAGTGAACAACACTAAGCCATGTCAGTGACCCTTCCTTGCTGATGGTACCATCTAACCCAATACAATCAGTCACATCCTACTTGAAGAGGAGATCGAAAACACCAGGTAACACATACTTCCAAGGCAGATGCCATGACTTTCTTGATATTGCATCCACTTCAACCATTTAATAGATTATTGAAATATTCATTGGTCTTTGCAATTGTGTGCACATGATTGACTGACATTTAATGGTATGTCAACTCGTCAACAATTATTTTATGCCTTGAGGTTAAGGAATGGCGTTCATTGTATGTTCATATTTACATTTTCGTGTTGTTGTTTCTTCGAATACAAATAATCTTTAAACAGATTTAGTTGCCTCATAGAAGGGATACTAAGAACTACGACAATTCAGAGTGGTCCTGGGAGTAATGGCAATGAAAATGTACTTCACACTCCCCAGATATCTAGAAATGGAGCCTCACTATCGGATTTTGTTTAGTGTCATACTCCTTTTTTGATTGGGGGTCTTACCCCTTTGCAAGGGAAATAGTCAGAATATAGGAAAGGTCGAAATATTGAGTGTACAGTACTACTTATAGCCTATTAGATTTGTTTGAAAGACAGACAATATCATTAGAGAAACAATTTTATTTTTTGTGGGGTTTTATTATCATTCTTAAACATTCCTTATTTTTCTTATTTTATTCGTTATTTCAGACTTATTTTTTTCTTTTTTACAACCTTTTTTCTTATTCATATTTTCTTTAATTGTTTTTACTTTTAATTATCCGCATATGCAATTTGGCTTTCCGTAAAAATAACCTTTTCTTGACAGGTTCATTCAATACTTCAAAATTCCCCAACTTTACTGTCAAACGAGGCATTTAATTTATTCGTTTTTTTTTATCCTTTTCTTCCTTCTTTCATTCGTTTTTTATTCTCTTCATTTTTTCTTCTCTCCTCTTCCTTCCATATCTTTCCTCTCTCATCTTCCATCCATCCCTTCCCTCACTCTTCCTTCCACCCCTTTTCTCTCCTCATACTTCCACCTCTTTCCTCCCTCATCTTCCTTTTCTTCCCTCCTCTTCCTTTCATCTCTTTCTTCATTCTTTTCATCCCTTTCATTTATTGTTTTTTACACAATCTCTTTTCTTTTCACACTCGCTTTCTTTATGTTTTCTGGAGGGGGGGGTGTCTTAATTTTCTTTTACGTTTTCTTCTTGGCATCATAAATCTCAAAGAATTCCATCTTTGCTGCCATTGCATTAACGTCAAAAATCTGTTTTTGGTGGTCAAACAATATAGATATTATTGTTACGTTATCGTTTCATAGAAAAACCTTTTTTGTGTCTTGTTCTGCGTTATTTGAGAACAGTGAAGAAAGTGGAATAAAAGGAACAGAGAGAGAGAGAGAGAGAGAGAGAGAGAGAGAGAGAGAGAGAGAGAGAGAGAGAGAGAGAGACTAATGGATATTTACATAAAGAAATAAATGCCAAACACATCACAGAATTATTCCTTGTTATCATTGTCCGTCCTGAGGAAAAAGAAAGATGGATGGACAGACAGGTATACATGTTTGCATACTGGTATGTTGGCCTTGAGTACAAATGAATAGACAAATGGATATATATATATATATATATATATATATATAGAGAGAGAGAGAGAGAGAGTAAGAAATGGATGGAAATTTTGCAAGGCAGAAAAAAAGCTATTACAATTTTGTGAGGGCATTACAAGAAATGTAAAAAAGTCGGGAGTGCAGAAGATAAGATTATTCATTGGCTAAAAGTTAAGCGTAAAGGTGAAAGGAAGAGAATATTTACAACCATGAAATAATAATAATAATAATAATAATAATAATAATAATAATAATAATAATAATAATAAGTACCTTGACCTTGCTTGGGAATTGAAAAAACTATGGAACATGCAGGTGACAATTATACCAATTGTAATTGGTGCGTTTGGAACAGTAACTGAAGGATTATTAAAAGGACTGGAGGACTTGGAAGTTGGAGGATGAGTGGAGACCATCCAAACTACAGCATTATTGAGAACGATCAGAATATTGAGAAGAGTCCTGGAGACTTGAGGAGACTTGCTGTCACTCAAACTCCAGTGAAATACCATCAGCTAACGTTGATGTGAAAAACTCTACTAAAATAATAATAATAATAATAATAATAACTTGGACATGGCTAAGAAAAGGAAACTTTAAGAGAGAAATAGAATCTCTCCTAATAGCAGCACAAGACAGCGCCATAAGAACCAACCATATCAAAGCGAGAATAGATAAGACTCAACAAAATAGCAAATGCTGGCTATGTGGTGACAGAGATGAAACCATCAATCATATAATAAGCGAATGCAGCAAATTAGCACAGAGGGAGTATAAGGCGAGACACGACTGGGTCGGCAAGGTGATTCATTGGGAAATGTGTAAGAAATTAAAATTCGACCATACTAACAAATGGTATATGCACAACCCAGCATCTATCCTAGAAAATGCCACGCATAAACTCCTATGGGACTTTAACATACAAACGGATCACCTAATCCCGGCCAGAAGACCAGACTTAATAATAATCAACGAAAAAAAAAAAAAAAAGAAAAAAAAAAAGAAAGAACTTGCAAAATAGTCGACTTTGCTGTTCCGGCTGACCACAGAATAAAACTGAAAGAATGTGAAAAGAAGGATAAGTACCTGGACCTTGATAGGGAATTGAAAAAACTGTGGAACATGCTGATGACAATTATACTAATTGTGATTGGTGCGTTCGGAACAGTAACTAAAGGATTGCTAAAGGGACTAGAGGACTTGGAAGTTGGCGGACTAGTGGAGACCATCCAAACGACGGCATTGTTGAGAACGGCCAGAATACTGAGAAGAGTCCTGGAGACTTGAGGAGACTTGCTGTCACTCAGACTCCAGTGAAAAACCATCGGCTAACGCTGATGTGAAAAGCTCTAATGAGTGAATAATAATAATAATAATGATAATAACAAGAAGAAGAAGAAGAAGAAGAAGAAGAAGAAGAAGAAGAAGAAGAAGAAGAAGAAGACGGTGACGATTGTGTAAAAAGGAAAAAATGAAAATGAAAAGGAAAACAGAGTTAAAACAAAAAGTGGGAATAGAAAAGAAGGAATTGGTGGGAAGTGAGGGTCAAAACTAAAAGAAATACGAAGAGATTAACGTGGCATTTACATTGAAATATACATTGTTTTATTTATTCGACATACAATTGAGTAGAATGAAATGAAAACAGAAAATAGAGAAATGCGCAAAAATTAAAAACAAAATCGGATAATAATGAAAAAGACATCCCTCTTTCTGTATCTTTTCCCCCTCTCATGCACACATACACAGACGCACGTACGCATACAAACACACACACACACACACACACACACACACACATATAAAATGTGTGGGTATGTGTGTGTGTGTGTGTGTGTGTGTGTGTGTGTGTGAAGAAATTTCTATATGTAAAGATCAATTTAAAAATGTGTCCATCAATAAGTCTGTAGACAATTTTGAATTGAAAATTTTAATGTATAATACTTTTATCATGGTCATCAAGCGAACTGACAACTCTGATTTATTTGGCTCCATCTCACCATCCGTCCCTATCAGTTATCGTAAGACCTCTAGACAGCCCTTCATGTCAACACAGAGCTGATTGACGTATGATATTTCAACCAATGTGTTTAATATTCTTTACTGAATGTATATTGACAAAGAAGGAGATTATGTTTAAAACTGTTGTGTAAAATAAACATCATCATTCGACTTATTGATGTAACTTCACACACACACACACACACACACACACACACATATATATATATATATATATATATATATATATATTAGAAGATCTCCATGCAGTATGCATCAAAGGACAGAAATAATTTTATTTCTAGAGAGAAAGTAAAATAAAAATGCAAGACAAATTCAATTGAAGAAATGTTGCCCAATGAAATAAAACGATAATACATGCAAAGTAATACACCCCCCACCCCGATCGGAAAAAAAACAAAGAAGACAGAAAGAGGAAAAATAAAACTGATAAAAAAATAGGAATAAGTTGAGGCATAAGAAAATAATGTAGAATGAAAAGAATGGAAAGACGAAAACTCTTTCTCTTCCACTCTCTCTCTCTCAATATATATATATATATATATGTGTGTGTGTGTGTGTGTGTGTGTGGTTTTGCTGTGTGTATGTAAGTGTATATATATACATATATATATATATTGAGAGAGGGAGAGAGAGAGAGAGAGAGAGTAAAAAAGAATGACTAAAAAAAAAAAGAAAGAAAGAAAGAAGTAGTTGAGACGTAAGCCTTGGGCGATGTATTTGTCTTGTGATCAATAAGCCTCGAGTGTCAGTCCTGCAACTTGTCAGTAGCCGAGTCTCTTGACTTGAGAATTTGTTAGAACAAGTGATGCAAAGTGGAAAATATTTGAGGCAGGAAAGATTTGAAATCATTTGAAAAACCGAAAAGTTGCGGGAGATGCAAAAGAAAATTCTAAATCAATATCATTTTTCATACATTTGAGAACTGTACAACTCAATCGGACGAAGGAAAACACACACACACACACACACACACACACACACACACACACACACACACACACACACAGAGACCGTAACAAACTCATTCACAGACACACACATATGTACTCACAGACAGACACATAGACATATACATACGCATACGTGCGTACTCACAGACATACACACACATTCGTACAGGGACACATACACATACCGCCAATAAACTCATAGATCATGTACACACAAGCTTAATCGGAAATAGACACATATACGTAGACATACACACTTACACATGCATACAAATGCACTTACACATACACACACGCATAAGTTTCTGTTGGTATTTTATACTGTGATTTCCATCAAGCAAACACATTTAATCACATATATATCATTAGCTAAGAACCAAAAGTGAACAATCACATGGTGTGTATTTTTTTATATCTAATAATCAGGATAAGAGGGAGTACGCGAGAATTTCGAGTTTTGTTTACACAGAGCGCCGTAAATGAATAAATTTCTTGTTATATCTTACCTGTATTATAAATACACTTTATCTTATCTCTGTACGTAAAAACTGTACTGTAAAATTAGCAACCTCTCTCTTTCTATCTGTCTCTTACTCTTTCTCTCACTCTGTCTGTATCTATCTATCTAATTTTATCCATATTTATCAACCCCTCCACTCAGGCAGGATATGAGGTCAATTTTTTAAGCGGAGTTTAACAGGTTTGAATTCAGAGTTTTCCTTCTCCTAGACTAGTTGCCTCACCAAGGCTGAAGAACCTAGTCTACCCTACTATTTACCCATAGCTGAAAGGAGAATAATTGGATTCATACTTTTCCCAAGCATATTAGTGCTATGTGAAATGCAATCAGTCTCGTCCAGGATTAGAACTCGTGTCGCCGTGTCCATTTCCTACGACGATAACCATTACACCACCCCACAGGGGCACCTACCAAAATCTAATCTTATCTGTCTGTCTATTTTTCTCTTTCTCAGTCTATACGTGTGTACATTTGTATGCACAAAGTACTGTAATAAAATAAAAGTTAAGAAATGTAGCGATCACAGCAGCATTTGTTATAAATAGGCTTTTGGAACTTATCAATATAACAAACACTTACCGCTGTCCTATAATAGTTGTCACATTTGCATGTACATTTCATACATAGTATGTAACTGTTATTATGAGACCGAGGAAGTAATTTCATTCGAAGGTCTGTCCCATAGATGGGGCTTAGAAAACGCTGACTTTATTCCCTACAAAGGGGATTGAGTCATCACTAAGACGTATGATACTAAATTGTATTTGGTAAAGAGGCTTAATCTCTGGAGCTCGGAGAAGAGTGGGGTACATTTTATTGCCATAACTCCCAGATCCATTGAAACCTAGAGCAGTAGTACTTGTTAGGTTACCATCTAGGGGTCAAAATTTGGGGTCAAATCTGTTTAAAAATTCTTCGAATTCGATAGGAATACTTGACATATAATCGTGTCCAAAAAAAAAAAAAAAAGTAAATAAATAAAATAAAATACAAACAAAAAGAAATAAATTTCTTCAGAAACTACACAAAAATGTAAATAGAATTTTACGCAAACCTCTTGGCATGAAATAACTTCAGACGGGTTGACATGCCATTAAAATCAATCAATCAATCTGGTGATCACCTTATTAGAGGTAGGACTGTTGAAATACGCAACACAGTTTTGTTTTTTTAGTTCTCACTTTATTCGAAATATTTGATTGGAGAGAGAATGAAAGGGTGAATGAAAGATGAAATTTTTTTCACTTAATTAAAGAAGCCATTTCATGACCGATTCCGATAGACAGAAACGCGACAAGAGCAGAATGGAATCCTGATTTGTTTTGTTGACGTTACTTTGCTCTCTTGTGAATAGCTGATTGCCGATTTATCTATTTATTTTTATACGTGTTAATGAGCAAAACTACTCAATCATATATATTAGATAAATCACATAGCTTTCATGAAAATACTGATGAATGTATTACGGTACGTTTGAATATTTGGTTATCAATAAACAAATTTTGGAAGCAGCACCCTACAAAACAGCAGCTGTTCAAGCTCTAAGCTCACATCTCATAAACCATCCAAATAAGATGGCGAAGGACGAACTCATTAGCAACGTTCTCCTATGGACTACTACACATGGACATACCGTTGTTGAATACCCATAAAACTTGCGAAGACCAGCAGACGCTGGATGCTATCTAGTGGACTTAACATGAGCAATGTCCGATAAGGACGGAGAGAGAGAGAGAGAGAGAGAGAGAGAGAGAGAGAGAGAGAGAGAGAGAGAGAGAGTGAGCACGCCTTAATGATGATGATGATGATATTTGGTTATTTATTAAGTTAGAAAAAGTAACAATAGTAAGGGCTCCCAGTGAATATGTGAAAAACACAGCTATAAACTGATTTGCGAGTCGAGCACTCTGGAAAGCACCTGTTTTAAGTCCACAGCTTGACACGTAATTATTTGAATTTAGTTCAGAATTTTTCACTATATAATGTTCAGCTCTGTGATAAATGTTCACGAAAGAAAGTAAATTAAAAGTATCGACACGGAGAAGGTTGTGTTGAAATTGAATATTTAACTTATATTTTATTAATCGACTGAATTCATATTACTGTACTTTTTATCATTAAGGGTTTTTATCATTAAGGGTTTTCGGACTATTGTCTTCATCTTTATTGTTATTTCCACAACGTTTAATTACTGTACTTATATTTATAAAATGCTTTTCTTGTTTAGAATTCGCATTTATAATGTTGGCCCTGTCACCCTCGGACATAAGTTGAGCTGAGATAGACAAAAGATAATTCTTTAAAAGACTATTATTGGTTTCATGTCGTTAAGTTCAAGAAATAGGGGGAATCTGATTCGACTTTTCGAATCAAGAAGTATATGAACTTAAAAACAAAACATCTTATTAATTCTATCCGTCTTTTTTATTGAACTTTCTGCGCCGATTAATGGTAATCATCCTTATTCTATTCATATTGTTTTTATTCAAGGAGTTTAAAAGTTAGAAATGTTCATTGAAATATTGAGAATCTAGCGACAAAGTGTGAACAACATGGGTTACATTAAATAAATGATATAAATCAACTAAAAACGTTTGATGTTCATTTGGCTTAAAAGAAGAATCAAAGAAGAAGAAAATTTGAGAAAGTCTCGTCTAGAATGTGTCTAATTGTTAATATTTCATTCTTAGCATCAATACACACATCTTTAGTGAGTTATATATATATATATATATATATATATATATATATATATATATATATATATATATATATATATATCATAAAGTGAAGATGTCTAGACGAAGTCAGTGCCAGTTCTCGATACTTTTTGCTGGTCTCGAAATTTCTGATCTTTTGATGAAACACCAAATTGTGTAAGTGCTTCGTATTCCCATAATCCTCGGTGATCATGCAACTTTTTCTAATTCATTTCAAGGGGAAGAGTTCTGAGGACATGGAGGACATTAAAAGAAATACCACGGCGCAGTTTCACACTCCATATCAAAAGAGGAGCTTCGCAAGTACTTTGGTTTCTTTATTTAATGGCCCATCAACATTGGTAGGTTATTTAATGCCAAAGCCATCTTTGTAGAAGAAGAATAGTAGTACGATTCAACCCATAACTGAAGGGATAAGGGAGTTCATGCCTTTCCCCTGCAAGGGGCATTAGTTCAAAAGTGAACATAAAAGCTTGACTGGAGTTCGAACTCACTTTCTACGATGTTTCAGTCCTCTTCGCGATGAGGACTTCTCCCTTGACTTATAAAAATCTTGTTGGAATGAATATTGAATACAGAAGGAACTATTGTGAAGAAAATTAACGTTTCATTTATTGTTTGCTTTTGTCCTAATAAATATAGCAACAGTTTTGATATTTTTTAAAACAAATCAAACCAACTCACATTAAACATAGAAAGAAAAGATATTTCTAAATAAACCAAATATATAAAAGTGTGCCTAAATGAATACCAACATCAGCTTTCTCATGCATTTCTGTATGTCCCTGTATAGGTGCCATGAAATTATTTGTGTATGTGTTTGCATCCCTTTCTGTTTGTGACGTATGACGTTTCTGCTTGTGTGCGTACGTATCCATAAAGTGTGTGTATGTGTGTATTTTCACGGCTTTCTGCTTGTTACATAAAACGTATGTGTATACATGTGTACACTAAAGTATGTGTGTGTGTGTGTGTCTATGCATCTTTCCTGCTTGTGACATAAGACGTATGTATTGTTCGTACAAATAATTCTGACTCTATAAATTACCAATTATTATCTTGCGCAAAAGCTTAGGCTGTCATCAAAACAAAAACAAAACAAAAAACGAGTAAGCAAAAATCAAAAAATCAAAATACTTTTATAATGTCTCCTTCATTGTTACGAGATATCTGCAAAGCATTATTAATAACAAATATTGAGCCAACTTCGATTGAACGAGTCGTGTACTTGTGTCTGTGTGTGCAAGTGCCCCGTTGAGTATATCTCTGCAGATGAAAATCACCACTGAGATATATGTACGAGTGCAACTGCACACATTTATATGCACCAGTGTTGGTGTGTGTGCGTGCGTGTGTGTGTGTGTGTGTGTGTGTGTGTGTGTGTAAATAGTTCCTTAGATACTGGGGACGTCTGTGTTTACATCCATTTGTCAAGGTGTACAGTATAAAACCTCCAACTATAAATATAGAAAAATCAATTTACAGTTTACTTTGAATATAATCTGTCGACGCATCTCAGGATATTTCTATAAATAGGAATGCGCAGGGTCCGCTTGGTGGCCGAGGAAGTTGCAAATTTCCTATCAGGTTACTTGGTCGTTGTTTGAGGCCAAGTAAAAGCCTGGATATTTAATGCTTCCTTTTTTTTTTTTTGGCTTTGTGACGGTTGTTCGTTACCAAGCCTCCCTACCGACATATTTAGTCTTGTGATTGATAAAGTTCAAGTTAGAAAATATCATTATAAGAATAATGATCGACTGTTGATCATAATGAACGAAGTCGTTATGCAAGTGATCAGAATTCGAGTCAACATAAAAGGCAAAGATTTACAATGCTAATTTTCAAGGCTTATAGTTGCCCTACTCGAAAGATTGGCACGATATAATCTTTTTAACAATCGGATAACCTTTTGCCAGTCTAAGGTAAGCATAATAAAACTTATATTAGAATGTGCATATGTCAATCAGGATGTTAATCGTTTCATTGAGCAAAGGTGTGAAGATAAATAAAGAACTATCTGTTCTTTCTGTTTGCACATCTATGGGCACATTCCGGCGAAAAGAAGCTGATAAATATTTGCATTGGAAAACTAATGTGATTCTATAAATTTCTTGCTGTTTTGGGTGTGTTTATGTCCTTCTTTCGAGATAAGGAAAGAAAAGATAGAAAGAAGGGAGAGAAGAAAAGAGTAAGGAAAGAAAGGACGAAAGAAAGAAAAGGGAAAGACTTTCTGATAACAATGAAGGGAAAGCTTGATGAATACAAAAAATGTGTTAAGAAAAGAGTTGTAGGCAAAGAAGACACACAATATGTAAATAGATTTTCCATTGAAGGAGAGAAGTGAACATGTTAAAAAATAAATAAATAATCACTCCTTTTTTTCCTGTTTGTACTTGACGGTATTTCTCATTTTATGTAAGAAAGTTTTAAAGCATACACATATACTCAGAAAGAGAAAACGAAAGAAGAAAAAGGAGTTTTATTTACGTTTGTATACAAATTAAAATGTGATTTTTATATAGATTTGTAAACGCCGCAGAGATAACATTATCGTTTTTTTTTATGTCTAATACCATGTAATGAGTTATACACGTCTAGTTTAATGGCTATGTATTTGAACAAGTGCGCATTAGGAAGAGCTGTGGTGCATGCTAGTTGAAGGAAATAAACAGGGAAAAGAGACGTTGAGAGTTGAAAAAGTAAGAGAAACGGGTAGAGTTTACGAGAAAAGTGCAAGGAGAGAGAGAGAGAGAGAGAGAGAGAGAGAGAGAGAGTGAGAGAGAGAGAGAGAGAGAGAGAGAGAAAAAAGGAAAAGAAAGAATTAGCAGAAAGAAAGAATGCTGACAAGAAAGAAATAAAGAAGAAAGACAGAAATAATAACGAAAGGGAAGGATACTAGAAAGAAAGAAAGAAAGAAAGAAAGAAAGAAAGAAAGAAAGAAAAAACAAATAAAGGAAGAAAATACACAAAATATAGAAGAATGAATACTGAACAGAAAAAAAAGAAGGAAGAAAGAAAGAAAACAAGAAAGAAAGAAAGAAAAACAATGAAATTATAATATCAATAAGACAAACGGAAAAAAATATCGGCGAGAATGAAATTCGGAAAGAAAGCAAGAAAGAAAGAAAGAGAGAAAGAAAGAGAGAGAGAGAGAGAAAGAAAGAAAGAAAGAAAGAAAGAGAGAAAGAAAGAATACTGGAAGGAAAGAAATTGAAATATAGAAATTAAAAAGAAATATCAGAAGAAAGAATATTGGAGAAAAAGACTGCTGGAAAGAAAGAAACAAAAAAGAAGAAACAAAGGAAGGAAGGAAGGAATTAATGAATAACGAAAAGGTAAAAAAAAAAAAACAAAAACAAAGAAAAAGGGGGATTTAGAAAAAAAGAAAAGAAAACAAAATGTTGAGGACAGGATAATAAGAAAGGGTTGATGAATACAAACATTTGTGTGCGGAAAAAGAGTTTCAGTCAGAAAGACGCATTACATAGGTAAATAAATATTCCGATGAGAGAGAGAGAGAGAGAGAGAGGGAGGGATGTGTGTGGGGGGTAAGGTGTGTAGAAAGAGAAGTAGAAAGTAAAAACTGAGAAAAGAAAGGTAAAAACATTGTAAAATAAAAACTGAGAAAGAATACCAATGAATAAAAGAATGGGAGGAAGTTTAAGAGAAAAAAGTTTATAGGTGTCTCTGTAAGAAGTAATTGAATTTGAATATTCAAATCACTCGGAATATATTTGCATATTGATTAAAGATATTAAATTCCAGTTAAAAGACTGTGTTGCCCAATTCGAAACCCTGAATATTTGTATACAAGAGTAAAAGTTGTTGAGCAATGATTGACAGTTGAGACTCGATCCTCATTGGATACCAAATAAAAGGCTAAGTTTATTTAAAATTGTTATTTTTCAAGAGTTTTGACGTGCACCTGTCAATATTTGAAGATTTTTTGTAGATAGCAAAATCAATGGTTATCATGAACGCGAATTCACTTCGGTTATTTAATTTCTCTCCTCGTATCTGCCTGGATAGAAATGGATGAGTGTATATTAAATAATATAAAAAATGGATAACTGAAATAATAATGTTTGTGTGCGTGTGCGTGTGTGCACGCACGCGCGCGCACACACACACACACACACACACACGCATACAGACGCAAACACGCGTACACTATATTAGATGATAAACATGTAGAAAATCTATATTCAGGCGTGTCAATAAATCAAAAAATCTTTTCATATTGACAAAATTATGCACGGATCATGGGCGTCTGCTTGAGAGGAGGAGAAAAAGGAGAAGTATGAGGAGAAGGGGGAGGAGGTTGAGGAGGAGGGAACAGGTCATTTACCCCACGCCCTGGATTACCAGGTCATTTGTTCCCCTTTGGATCTCAGGCCTTCTTACCGAGGATGATGGATCAGCGAGTGGATAGTACTCACTCACACCACAAAAGGTAGCAAGTGCGGCATCTTCTCCACGGGTGGGAATGTCTATTATGTAACGAGGTGACCATATGATATATATCCCGAATATATTCTTTTTATCCATCATTCTGAAAAGTTACAGTGAGCGCCTTGGGTGTGCATAGAGGCATAAATCCTTTTACGAAAGTGTTAGGAAGGGATAAAAGTTTCCAGTGAAATTTAATTGTTTATTTTATCTCCATAAAAAAAAAAGAAAAAGAAAAAAAGAAAATTATTATTAAGGCATGTCCACCCATCCAGGGCTATTTTATTCCTAGAGGTTATCGTGAGCAATGTACGTTTATATTTCATATTTGTTTCTTCAGATTTTTTTGCACAGTTCTGTTGAATGTGAATGATTTGTAAGCAGATTTATTTGACCCATAAAAGGACTCCTAACAGGTATTTACCACTGTCTCGGCTATGGTGGACATAGGAGTAAGGGCAATGAAGAGCTTCTCTACATTCCCCAAATCACCATCGTATGCAGTTTAGTATCATATCCAGGACGCACCTTTTTGTAGAGAGGTCATACACCCCAACACGGGATACACTCAACCTATTCTGAGCCTCGCCGACAGGGTAGAAAAAGGGGGGAAAAATAAAATAAAGATCACTAAATTTTTAAAAATACAAAATGTATCTTATATGAATTATGAAACGACAATTTTCTCTTACTGATCAAAAGACGTCTTTATTAAAAAGAAAGTAACATTGGAAATATTTCAGGTTTTGAAATGTTACTTGAAACATTTGCTATCAGATTGAATGCATAAATCTTATTGTCATTCAATGTCTAGTTGCCGGAGATAATCCATCTCAGGCAGCACTTCCCCATTGTATCCATATGTGAGTAGTCAGGATCAGTCCTTGGTTTTCAGAATCGTCACAAAAAGGAAATATCGAAGAAGCTGAGCAACTTTTGTCTATGACCTGCATACCCATGAGATTTTATTAAAAGGCCTTGTTCTGTATCGCTGTTGGAGGGTATGAAAATATTAATCATTTTCACTCAAATATATATTTAGCCTATAACTAAAAAGCAGTCCCTTCTGTCTTTACAACTGACCCCTGTGTATAGAACACGAGGGAGAGTAAAGGGCAGGTAAATTGAAGAGTATTCAGATGTTATATCTTCTAATTTTGATTGCAAAGAATAAATATAGATCACGAGACCAGGAGCCTGGTTTAAGTTCATTAAATGACGATAAATATTTATCGAGATTCATTTAAACTTAATCAAATATCACCCTCAGTGTCCTGTAAGCTTTTTATTCTGTGAAATTCAAATTATAGACTTTATGTTATAATTCCGTTGAAATAAATAAATAGGAGTAAATACTTCACAATTAACTTTAATAGTCTTCTCCAATGAGAAATTATGATGGTCAGAGTGAGCGCAAACGAAGATGACGCACTTTTATTATCAAGTTAACAATTTATTGAAAATTGTATTTATTCCTTCAATTTAGAAAATCTTTTAACACTATTTCGCTCACAGAAATCTCACTACGATGTGTCATTATTGCCTGGTTAACTAACATATAAAAATTATATATATATATATATGTATATTTGTTTCATTTTATTATATATTTATTTTATTGTAATGTATTAATTTAGCGGGCTGTTACAATGCGAAATAATAATTATTTGAGTCTAATTAATTTCAAAGTAAAATTTCATTGTCAAATGAACACGGTGTTGGATGTTTAGATTTTAAGAATCTTACTATGCAAGACGATATCTTTTATGTGGATTAGATATCCATCCGACATACCACTAGGCCAGACTTGACACAAGCTCACTTGGGGGCGGGGGGCACGTACGGCTCCTGCGTGGCCGTCACAAAAAAATGATTGATCCCGTCGGCATTCCCAATTTTTAGAGGGATTTAGGCGCGAAGTAATGAACACATTCCTGCAAAGCAGGTATTGTCAGTGGGGACGGCACCCTGGGACCACTTAATTCTTTATGTGGATTAAAACTGAAGTCTATAAATGTTAAAGGGTATCAAACACACTGCATTATTCTGTATGCACACACACACACACACACACACATGCAAATACACATATACACTCATGCACAGATATATACATACACATGCATGCATGTAGACACGCAGAAACAAACGCACATACCCATACATGCATCTTTGTGTTGGAGATGAAACGGTTGATACATTCACGCAAATTTTCAATTGGTGAATTATAGCAGAAAAGAGAGTCTTGAAACTTTTCCCATCGAACTTTACGTAAACTTCGCGTTGTCTATGTATTGATGTGAGGCTATGCACAGGTGTGTCGAGTCACATTTGAATGGGGATATTTTTTGTCGAATTATAATTTCTATATTGGATATTTATAGCATTGACAACATCGACAATTTTACAAGCTCGGCGCAGACCGTAAAAATAGAATAAAATAAAATGATTCGCTTGTAGTATATTTAACGTGAGAGAAACAAAAAGGACCGCTCAGAAGAGAGAAGAAATGAAAGAAGAAGGAAGATAAAAAAGCAGAGAGAGAGAGAGAGAGAGAGAGAGAGAGAGAGAGAGAGAGAGAGTAGCGATAAGGAAGTGAAAGTGATCGTTGAGGGAGGAAAAAGGGCCGATGGGAGGCGAGAGAAAAGAGGAGGAAGAGGATGAGGAGGAGAGAGATTTGATAGGGAGAAGGAAATGAACGTTGAAGGAAGGAAAAGGGTGATGGAAAGAGAGGGAATAAAGAAGGAGCAGGAGGAGGAGAAAGAAAGCTGTGTCTTTGCTGTACGCTTATATTATCAACTATATAGTTTTTTAAATTCTTTTTTTAAAAACCTGAAACCAATTGAATTTTGTAGTTTTTGTAAGGAAGGGATTTAATCTTAATAGTTTGATAATCAACTGAAATCTACCGCGCTCCCAAATAATCGCATGAATAACTTTTATTCGAATGTATATACTTATCTCGATTTGTAAATAACCGCTTAAATTTGAGACCAAATAGGAAATGACGTTATTTTGCTAATTTTCTATGCAGTATTTGTAGCAATAATTATGTTATCATTGATATCTATTAAAGAGTTTCAATAAACTCGAATATTTTCAAACCAGTAATTAATAAGACATTATCTGACCATATAGATCAAGGATCAATAAATCAGCAGTTACTTGCCGAATTTTGATCGGATATTTTCACTGTATAATGTCTGATCTTTGTGATTCACCAATGCATTAAGTGCATTTATAAGGAAAGAGATTATCTTAAAAAGTATCTGTTAAAAATTAAAGCTTTTTTAAAATGATTAGGCAGCTGATTTATTGAGATATCTATGTCTCTGTTTATGTGGGTATGCGTTCATGTGTTTATGTGGGTATGTGTTTAAATACTATGTATTTATGTGCAATTGTGTGACGTCCCTACGGGCAATACGACGGGGTGTATTGTTAACAAGCAAATCAATCATTACTACAAAGAGTCCGATCCTTATATACTTATTGTCTTATGTTAAAGGTGCATTTACAAAATAGCTATATAGTGTTCTTAGGCGCTTCCAGTGGTGTAATGTTTTGTAGAACATTGCTCATAAATTCTGTTCTCACAAGGCGTCCAATACTACTATCTTTGTACCACAACAGAACTAAGCTTAGTGAATGGCAAATATATAGCATGCATATACACACATGCTTATTCTTTGCATTCACATATTTTTCTTTCTGTTTTTACTTTCGCTCTCTCTCTCTCTCTCTCTCTCTCTCTCTCTCTCTCTCTGTATATCTCCCTCTGTCTCTCTCTTTATCTCTACCTGTCTTTCTTTTTATATCTCCCAGACTTTTTCATCTCTCTCTCTCTCTCTCTCTCTCTCTCTCTCTCTCTCTCTCATTCGTTGACTTTCTCTCTCTTTTTTGGAAGATTCTCGAACATTAGGTACATTTTTTAGAATTTTTTACTGTATGAAATTTTCCTAAATGTCTGTTGTCAGCCTGAAGTTCATTACAATTTTCATTGTAAATTTATTTGCACATTTGTGTATGTACGAAAAGAAGTTTAGAAATCCATAACTTTTTATTTTTCGAACGTTACTTAACGTTCCTACTAATCTATCTATCTATCTATCTATCTATCTATCTATCTATCTATCTATCTATCTATCTATCTATCTATCTATCTACTTGCCTTTTCATATCTATCTATCTATCTATCTATCTATCTATCTATCTACTTGCCTTTTCATATCTATCTATCTATCTATCTATCTATCTATCTATCTATCTACTTGCCTTTTCATATCTATCTATCTATCTATCTATCTATCTATCTATCTATCTACTTGCCTTTTCATATCTATCTATCTATCTATCTATCTATCTATCTATCTATCTATCTACTTGCCTTTTCATATCTATCTATCTATCTATCTATCTATCTATCTATCTATCTATCTATCTATCTATCTCTGCTTGTTGATTTATCATCATGCGATTGTGACAGATATACATGCATAAATGTATATATATATATATATATATATATATATATATATATATATATATATATATATATATATATATATATATATATATACATTTATGCATGTATATCTAATGTGAGTTATTTTGTATCCGTTAAATTTTCAGACTAGTTTTGTTTTTTCGCAAGTGTACAGTTGTATTTCATGTTTATTGTCTGTGAGTAAAGAATGTACGTGGCTTTTCACGTGTTACACTGTTTACATCTGCCGCCGAGAACGGATGGATAATATATGCGCTAATATATGCACAAGACTTTTCTGATTATTTTTACTTCTTTAACACACACACACACACACACACACACACACACACACACACACACACACACACACACACACACACACAGTGTTTCTCTCTCTCTCTCTCTCTCACACACACACTCACACACACACGCAAACACACACACACAAAAATACACACACATACATTGAAACAGTAAGACAAACGGATAAATATAAAAATCTCTTCAACTTATTTTATTATTCTAAACATTTTCCCAATTTTACAATTTTAGTTGGCAATTATAAACGTGCATCAAACTGTTAACGTAAAAGAAAAATCATTAGAAATAAAAAGAAATTCATGTTTTTATATTATTTTATGGCTGTTCTGCTTAAAATATCATAGTGTTGTGTAGATATATATATATCTTTAAGTGAGAGTTATCGATTTAAACATTTTTGATTTTGTTCAGATTATTAGTCCCTACCAAGCTATATGGCTTGGTAACTATTTTACACTTGCAGCTTGAAGATCTACCTATTAACCTAATTGAATTAAATTTGAATAATGAGTTCAGAAAGAAAAATTATGTATTTTTCTTTCAATATTCGGTTATTAAAATTCTGTATGATTCGTTACATGTTGCAGCAAGATGGCTTTCGGCTCATTATTTTCGGAACCCTTCCTCAAGAATTCCCATCCCAGTTTGTTTCTTATTAGGAATAATTTTTGTCGTAAAACCTTACCTCTGAGTTCAATAAGTATGAATACCAAACTTGTCAGTTCTACAAAAGATCCTTTGACGTCAATAGAAAACAAAAGAACATAATATTCTCTAATTTCATACATTGACGGAAATGTGCTTGTGAGTTTATGAATGCTTTGGAAAAACAAATGTATTTACATATTTATCTCTGGTAATTAACAAAGAAATTTGAGTGTCATATTTGAAATTGCTAGGATACATCACAGTTGTACCCAGTTTGCACGTGTCTTTGCCAAAGAAATTTATGCATTAAGATTGTATGCACCCCCCCAAAAACACAAAACAAAAAAAAAGCAAAAACAAAAAAAACAAAACAAACAAAAACAAAGAACAAAACAAAATGAAAAAACAACAACAACAACAACAACAACAACAACAACAACAACAACAACAACAACAACAAAAGAAAACCAAAACCAAAACCCCTCTCAAAAACAACTATACAAATGTAAATATGACGTACAATGAACGCGATTCCCTAATCTATAGACATAAAATAAGCCAAGACAGGTTGAGATGTCATTAAAATCAACCAATCAATCAAGAAAGAGAGCGTTGTGTCCTTTCCGTATTCCATCTTTGTATTGCGATCAATAAACAAGATTCAGGTAATTTCGGTTTTATGCCTTTTCTATAGGCATAAGAATAAAAACTAATAAAAGGTTGAGAGAGCCTATTCAAATACAAAACCATCAGACAATGAAGTCGTCGGTGTTCTTGAATTTTTGGATGACACTAAATGTTAATATCCATTAAAAAAGTTTCGACTTAAATTTCGCCCATCAATGAACAGCTAATTGAAAGGTAATGGTTAACAAGTTAATCCTGCAAATAAATTACATCTGATTGGGTGAGTTCGATCCTCATTTGATGCTTCATATTTGTGGCCTTGTGCTAGAGATATAAGTGATGCTTAGTAAATTAACTATTCCTATCTATTTCATCTGCATCGATGCACCTAATCAACCCCTAAGCGATTTTTATGTATCGAAGGATTTATAAGAAATACAAATGGAATGACATTTCAAAGGGGAATGATTGAAGTAAACAGAGAATGATCAAAGATAATATTGTCAGTAGTTTGATAGCCAAAGTCAAACTGGTTCTATAAGATTGTTACCCTGCGGACAAGGAGTGATTGAAATAATATTTTCAGAAGAGTCGATATTTTGCAAGTATAAAAATACTTGAAAGAAATGTCGTTTCCATGTAATTTGAAGAAAAAGTAGGGTTTTTCTCTCTTTAATTCTCTAAAGCCAAAGAAGTCAAACAATCACAGCATTTAGGATATAGCTGATTACCTCAGACATTTAGGTACCTCACTTGCTGTAATGGTTAACAAGCTAGGCTCACAGACCCTAATTAGTGAGGGGGTTAAAGCGATGGAATGCGGAATCGTAATAAGCGAGTTCGTACTCCAGTCGCGCTATTACGTTCACTTTCGGCAAATACCCTTGGGAAAGGTATGAAACCCCGTAATCCTCCCAGCTATGGGTTAAATAGTACCACTACTGTTCTTCTAGGAGAATAGATTTGGCATTAAATAATCTACAAAGGTTGATATGCCATTAAAACAAAGAAACCAAAACCTAATTAGTGAGTTCGAATCTCATTGGTGTCCCATACATATGGCCTTCGTTCCCTAATTAAGTAATGCTTTGTAAATAATTAGTCTCAGATATTAACACTGGGATATATTCGCTGCTTGCGCATGCGTAATGACTGTATATTAGATAACAAAAGCATTTAAAGGAGAGTGCGTATACACATGTGTGTATATATGCAGACATTTATTTGTCAAGTGTATGCATATGTCTATATACTTATTATTATATCCCATTTATTATTGATGCGCAGGTAAATATTCATGTTTATCAATTTGCATTTCAGTGTAAATGTTTATTCAAAGCGATGTAAGATATTTCAATAAATACTGAGCTTTGCGTCACGTTTATCGTCGTAGGTAATGGAATCGTCGAGCCGGATTCAAATCCTGAACGAAGCTGTTTGTGGTAGCGCCAATGCCCTTTGGAAAGGCATGACTCAATATCTTCTTCTTCCAGTTAGGAATAAATCGTAGAACAGACTGTGTTCTGTAGCCTTGTTAAGGTAACCTATCTTGAGAAGGAAAAGACTATCAAGTCAAAATCTGCTTAAAATTGAGCTTGTGTCACATCCTGGTTGGGTCAGAAGGGTTGGGTAAATACATACATTTCAATATATTCCTTCATAAAATATAACAGTAAATCATTTGTATTAAGGATATTTACTTGAAGATCTAATTGTTTTCTAAGGAATATTATTATTTGTTACTTGAAACTCCACCACAAATTCTATTTGAAAGAAATACTTGATATTATATACAAAACAAACAAAACCAAAGCAAAAACAAAACAAAAAAAAGCAAAACGAAATAGAAACAAACAAAAACAAAATTCTTAAGAATAACCGAATAAAAATGTAAATATGAGTGTACAATGAACGCTATTATCTTACCTCGATGTATAAAACAACCCTAGACCGCTAGATATGCCCTTAAAATATCTAGCTTTCTATCTCTGTGAAGTATATATATATATATAATATATATATATATATATATATATATATATATATATATATATATATTGAACTGTTAATTCTTTTGCAAAGTGCACATGCTTTTTCCACTGTATATATAAGTAAGTTTTATTTTTGGTTAATATATATCTGTCATTTGGTAAACACATCTGCCTGTCTTTTTCTACGTTTTTTTTGTTCTGTCGCACGTGTGCTTCATTCTGTATGCAACAGTACAGTATATGAAATGTTCAAGAGAGACAGAAAATTCAATTATTGCTTATCAAAAAAAAAATGAAATTTTAAAGCTTGACGAATAATACATTTTTAAATAGTGTAATTGTTTTTTTAGGGGGATTGTTTTATTTTGTTTTATTTCTTTATTTATTCATTTTTTTTCTTTTTCACTATTTTGATTCAAGTAACATTTTATTTCTCAACCACTAGCGAACCATCTTTAAAAACATTTATGTCATTC
>CAUZXS010005844.1:42500-180710 GCA_963585895.1 Sepioteuthis lessoniana | reverse complement strand
CCTGGCTATAATTTTGATAGGAATTTTTTATATCA
Source organism: Sepioteuthis lessoniana (assembly GCA_963585895.1). Lineage (NCBI taxonomy): Eukaryota > Metazoa > Mollusca > Cephalopoda > Myopsida > Loliginidae > Sepioteuthis > Sepioteuthis lessoniana. The sequence continues at coordinate 180,675 of CAUZXS010005844.1, read as the reverse complement.
TATCACTGTGTGCTGAAAAAATTCCTACAAAACTGTAAATAGGAACCAAAATGAACGCGATTCTCAGACGTTTAGAAATAAAATAGTCCTACGTGAGTTGATATGCCGTTGAAACAAATTAATCACTCAAATGTCTTGGGTTGGTTGGTTGGTTGGGTTTTAATGGCATATCCACCTTTATAAGTTATTTAATGCTAAATCCTGTATATATATATATATATATATATATATATATATATATATTAAATGGAAGTAAATAATGGAGTGTAATCCGACAATATGTCGAGAAATTTTGATAACAAAGCAATCCAAGTAGGAGAAATTTATTGAGAAGCAAAGTCGACTCTATAGCGTTTCGGTTCAAATGAACCATCATCAGGGCTGTGAAGGATGGTATTAGTGATATCAAATCAACGATGGATGTTTAAAAATACAAAATACAAAAACCTTGGAAAAATCTGTATATCATGAAAGAGTTGGCCGTTTAATTAGTGAATCAGTGTTGTTTTTTGTTTTTTGTTTTTGTTTTTACTTTTGTTTGTTTGTTTTTTCCAATTACGACATTTGAATATTTAGGAATATTCTAAAGAATTCATGTTCGTTTGTTTTATCGAGAAAGAATTCCAATCCAAAGGAGGAAGAAAAAGAAAGAGAAAAAGAAAAAGAAGAAGTGTAAAACGATGATACATGCGGAAAATATTAACTAAAGATGGAATATATTGTAACTATTTAAAATGGATTTGCTCAAGTAAGGAGAAATATTATAAAGGCCCGGACGAGTATTTAGGGAATTGCAGAGTGAAATAGCACCGGCTTCGAAAATTCGTCTTTATCTTTTTTTGTGAATGTAAATAGTTTATAACATTTTAAAACAAGCCAGAGCTTATTTGTTTGCACACAGTTAAGCATTGCTATTTAAGATGTATAGTTCAGTTTAGTATTAATCATTAGTTTGCACACAGTGAACTGGTTTTAATCATTGTTTTTTTTTTTTAATATTAACAATTCAATTTTACCTTCGGTCATTTGTTTACACACGTTAAATGGTTAAACTGTTGCATTTAACATTCGTTATTTGTTTGCACACTGTTAAATGGATGTGATTTGTAACGGGAATATGTGAAGTAAAGTTGGGGACCTTAGTCGAGGGCAACCAGAAGGCTCCTTTTCAATAGCTACTACACCGAGGTGTAGGTGAGGGCACTACTCCTTTCCCTGGATTGCTTCACTTTACCCTTGATACGTACCTTATATTGCTGAGTGTTAAGCAAGGAGGGATCAAGTACCATTTTAAAGTCTTCGGTATGACATGACCTGGGATTGAACCCAGGTCCCCCGACCATTGGCGAACACTCTATCCACTAATTTCATTGTAAAAAGTTGGAGTTATTTGTTTGCACAATTAAGTTTTGCCATTGTTTGCACACAGTTAAATTTTTTCAAGGTTTGGTTTGGTTTGGTTTGTTGGGTTTTATGGCATATCAACCCTTGTAGGTTATTTAACGCCACATCCATTTTTATGTAAATAATCTGTTCTATTGAAAACAAATCAGTTTAGCATAAGTACACAGTTTAATTGTCAAAAAAATTTCCATTTCAAACTATTCAAGCAGTTGTATGTAACAATTCCGTAAAGTGTGAATACAGTTTTAATGTCGAAAACAGTTCTATTTCAAATAATTCAGTTAAACATAAGAACGCAGTTTAAATATAAGTACGGTTTAATTGTCAAAAACATTTCTATTTCAAGCTAGTCAGTTTTATCAAACAATTCAGTTTAGCATAAGTATGCTGTTAGTTATATTTAACCCATGGATAGGTCCCTATCAGGTGTTACCACTCCGGGCCAGAGTGGACCTGGGATCGATGGAAATGAAGGGGTACTCCGCATTTCCCAAAGCTCCAGTACTGCTGGAACCTCACCATTCGATTGTTTTGTGTCATATCCAGGAAAATCGTTGGGGAGGGGTCTTACCCCTCTGCAGAGGTGCAATCAGTCTATTCTACAGTCCCAGCCGACTGGGCAAAAAAGTTTTTCAAGTATTCCTATCTAACACCAATAATTCTATTCATCACAATTCAATCATTAACACAGAGTAAAACAGTTCCAAGTATAGATGTGTAATACAAGTATTTCAATTATTGCACCCAGTTAAAGGGTTCCACGTAGCACTAACAATTCATTAAATATATGTCATTTGTTTGCACACAGTTAGATAATGAAACAGTTCTGTTTGACCCATAAATGGGACCCTATCAGGTTCTATCGCTCCGGGTCGAAGTGAACCTGGGAGTAATGGCAATGAAGGGGTTCACCACATTCCCCATAGCACCAGGAAAGAAGCCTCACGATCATATTGTTTAATATCATATCCAGGACTCACGTTGGAGTGGGGAGCTTACCCTTCTGCAGGGATGCAGTCAGGAGAGCATTCTTCACCCTTTGCCGACAGGGCTGAAATATCTTAAGAAGAATGAGTATTGTTCCATAGTTTTTTTGTTTTTTTTTGTACTTTTTCCACGTCTGCTTGGCGCTCATTTCTGGGAATGAATCGAAAAGATCACTGTATCAGCCATTAGTTCTTGCATTATTTTTTTATTCAAAAAAATTGGCTAATCTTCTATTTTTACATGAACAACTTCATTCCAGTTTTATTTCATCGAAGAGATCAGATTTCCATGTAGTTGATAACCTGTCAACAGTAGTCCATACATTACGTTTGTGTATATTGACATCGCTTTTAGTTGATGAGATATTGCTACCGGGGTATGAAAACTTGAATACTAATTACAGAGGCTTGCCATTTGTTAAAATGAATTGGTAAGCATAAACAGACGGGGGAACGACCATATGAAAATCTGATCTGTGATAAAATAAAACGGGAATTTTTCCAAGCTGTTGTCCTACAACTCCATGGCTGCACCACCTGGACTCAGACGAAACGTTAGGAGAATTACACAAGAATGTGGTATGCTGCTTTGAACAAATCCTGAAAGTAGCCCCCGACAAAAAATACATCTTTACGGCCACTTACTTCCCATCTTACACACCATCCTAGAAAGACAAGCTGGTCACTGCTGAGGAAATAAGGACAAACTCTGAGCGACGTTTTCGAAAGGATACATAGACAAGACAGTTTGGTTTAGTTTAGTTTCTTTGTTTAATGGCATATCAACTTTCTTGGGTTATTTAATGCCAAAATCATTCTTCCAGAAGAACAGTAGTGGGACAATTTAACCCATAGCTGGGAGGATAAGGGGCTTCGTAAACGTAATTACGCGACTGAAGTTCGAACTCGCTTACTACGATTCCACTGTCCATCGCTTTAACCATTACACCACGAGTATACCTCCCGATAGACACATCAGTGTTGTACGGCTAACAAAAACACACTGTGGAATACACTGACTGCTTCTCTGCAGAGGGGTAAGATTTCACCAAAGAGTTTCCAGTGGCCCAGTCAGCTGGAGCTGTAGAACATACTGACTGCTTCTCTGTAGAGCGGTAAGACCCCCAATGTGTGACCTATATATGACACTAAAAAATCTGATGGTGAGGCTCCAGTAATACAAGAGCTTTGTGGAATGCAGAGTACGCCTTTATTCTCATTGTCACCCAGCCGTTCGATCGACCAACGACGTCAGACCTTTCCAGGTGGGAGACCAAATCTCAGCCGAACTAATCGTCTGCCCACGTAGTGAATTTTTAGATCCAGAGAACTGGATCCAGTGTTTATGCCGAAAGCAGAAATAACCGGACTGGCTGATAGTTCGATGATAAAAGAAAATTTTGAAAATTTAAGTCCAAAGAACGACAAACACGAAGTTGAATAATAAAATTATAATGTCTTTACCCAGAAAAAGAATAACTGTTAAAATAAATGTTGTTATTTCGATTTTTCATTCCCGGTAATTACAAAACAGAATGTCTCAGAATCTAGCCCCTATCTTGCGGCGGTTATTCTAAGTTCACGGTCAGCCTTCCTCACTTAGACCCACAAAATATTCCCAATACTTACGTTAATACTTACCTTCAGCTTGTGGGAACAACGGAGATGTGAGGGAATCTGGTTATCTCCGAATCTGGTGCAAGGCTTTTTTATTTTTTATTCGATCTCAACTCCGCAACGGCAAATGTTGCTTTTCGATAAAAACTTAGTTTATATAATTTTTCACTTATTTCCAAATGAGCGTATCTCATCAACGGCCTAATTCTTAATTAATCTTCAATAATTAATTCCATTCCCTGATGCTCTCTGCTACCCGAACAGTGAATCCTTGTACCTGCCACTCAAATTGGAAGGTTGGTTGCTTCCATACAAATTCTGTTACAACTGCTACAATGAGAGTGTTGCCCCCTTCTACCATCATGAGGTCTCTCTTTGCCCTTCTATCAGCAGAGGGCGGTTCTCTCACATCTCATGATCCATACGTCTTGTCCAGCAAATTAATCACTTCCAAAATAAAGTAAGAAATTTCCATTTTTCAAAGTTTGATTTTTTTTTCCATAAAACAACACGGGTGCACCTGAGTGAACCCTTTGTGACCCTATTTCCTGCTCATCATTACTCCGATGACAAAATAGATATTTAGCTTTCGTTTCTTTCTTTCTTCCTCTGGTGAGAAAAACAATTTCATAAGTTTTTGTATTTCTTTTACTGCTTGATAAAAATTAAACTATATTTCTTGCTTTTAGAAAAAACATTCTGTTTTTCTATTCATTTCAAATAATAATAAAAAAACATTTATTCTCGATCTGTCAACGTACAACTGCAATCTTCTAAAATCGATGCACTATGGTTATTCTTCTAAAATCCACACTAAATATCTTTATTCAAATTCTGTAAGGCCAGATTCCGTAACTCCAATCTGCTTTGTTATACTTTGGTCCGGAATCATCATCATTGTCATCATGTCGTGCCGCTAATATGCGGGGGTCCATAGGAGTACATCACTTATGAGCTCGTCCCTGCTTCTCCAGCAGTGTCCTGCGTGTTTGATTCGTCTAACTTGGATAGTTTTCGTGATGGGAGGCAGATGGCCGTATAGTTGGTGCTTTGTGGGGTGTTGCCGCCACGACTTGTTCAGTATTACTCGCAGCATTCTTGGGTAATTGCCGTCTAGCTTCTTCTCCAGCCGTTTTGTTAGCTTCCAAGTGGTGCATCCATACAGCTGTATCGACACGACCGCTGCCTGGAAGAAACTACGTTTCATTTTATCGGTCAGGTCTGATTTCCATATGATCGATAGCTTAATGGTTGCACCCGATAAGATCCTCTCTAAGGGTCAAATAGAACTAAACTGTGTACTTATGCTAAACTGAACAGTTTGAAATAGAACTGTTTTGACATTCAACTATTTGTAAACAAAAGCTATACTTTTACTAAACTGAATTTTGTAGATTTTAATTCTCCGTTAAATGCCCCGAAAAAACTTGATACACCGTAAAAAAAAAAAAAAACAATCAAAAGAGCGCCCCCTCGTTTTGCGTAGCCATATACATGAATATGGCCATGTGCAAAATAGACATGTAATGTTCGTTACTATAGACTATATAAAGAACAGGAATCTCAAAAACACGTAACTACTTCTTGTTCAGGTACGAAACCTTTTTATTAACTTTGAGTTAAAGGTTTCGACGTAAGGAGGGGAGACACAATCTTCTATGCTGTCTTATTCATTTGGCCCCCAACTCGAGCGGCCCCCCATAGGGCGCAAGTTCGCCTCACGCCTGCGAGCTCCAAAATTGATCCTTCTCGTTTGGCGTCTAAAACCCGACTCTTATTTTCTTCAAATTCTCACACAAACTTCCACGTGCTTCCGGTGCGTGACGTCACCCGCACCTTGTCACCCAGTATCGTCTCGGACTGTTATGACATCTGAGTGACACCTCCATCCGCTCGCGCGCACTCGCGTTAACACCTGCTTCAATCTTACACCCAACCAACTCATGTGCTGAGCCAAAAGGTTCTCAGCCTAACTAAACTCAAAGACATGAACCGAAATCCCTCGGCTATTTCATAACACTCGCACACCAACACAAACACACATAGACGTCCACGAACACTGCCACACAGACACACAGAAACACACACTCAACTCGCACACAGAAACACACATACAAAAACGTATACACACCCACAAATGCACACACAAACCTCTTACACACACATACACTAAAACACTCTCAAACGCAAACACACATACACACATGCGTACACAAACTCTTATAAGCACATACACAAAAACACACTCAAACGCACATACACACATCCACAAATGCACACACAATCTTCTATAAGCGCATGAACACACCCACAGATTTAAAAAATACACATACCCACAAATGCACACACAAACTCTTACAAACACATACACAAACATACGAAAATATAAACACATATATACACACACAGACACACGAACAAACAAACACACGCATGCATACAAACACAAACAGAAAAAAAAATGCATACAACCACACAATATGTCCTACAAGTCACTTCAAAATTCAAAATTTAAATCATTACGAAGAATTATAAATGAAATTTTAACAGAAGTAATGTTTGCAATCTTTTATGTCAAGACACCAACTGTACGGCCACCTGCCTCCTATCACGAAAACTATTCAAGTTAGACGAACCAGACATGCAGGACACTGCTGGAGATGTAGGGACGAACTCATAAGAGATGTACTCTTATGGACCCCCACACATGGCCGTGCAAAAGCAGGACGTCCAGCACGAACATACATTCAGCAGCAATGTGAGGATACGGGATGTTGTCCTGAAGACTTGCCTAGGGCGATGAACGATAGGGAGGAGTGGGGAGAGAGGGTCAGGGATATCCGTGCTACCAGCGCGACATGATGATGGTGATGATGATGTCAACGAAAAGAATAGGTCTCCAAGGAGAAATGTTCATAACGAGGGTGGTAGAATGTCGACCTTAGCTCATTTTAATCAATGAAAGGAAAATCCTGTTTTCTCTTCTTTAATACAATAATCCTTTAAATTTATTTTCAAATATTAGGTTGTTTGACTTTAGTTTGGTTTAGTTTAGTTTGGTTTCATTGTTTAATGGCATATCAACCTTCTTGCGTTATTTATAACCAAATCTGAGGAATTATGTTTGATACACAACCGCTTGAACGACTACGAGTCCTTGTTTGATAGCTGAAGTGATTGTGGAATTTTCGAATTGGTTTAGTTTGGTTTCATTGTTTAATGCCATATCAACCTTCTTGCGTTATTTATAACCAAATCTGAGGAATTATGTTTGATACACAACCGCTTGAACGACTACGAGTCCTTGTTTGATAGCTGAAGTGATTGTGGAATTTTCGAATTGGTTTAGTTTGGTTTCATTGTTTAATGGCATATCAACCTTCTTGCGTTATTTATAACCAAATCTGAGGAATTATGTTTGATACAAAACCGCTTGAACGACTACGAATCCTTGTTTGATAGCTGAAGTGATTGTGGATTTTCCGAATTGGTTTAGTTTGGTTTCATTGTTTAATGGCATATCAACCTTCTTGCGTTATTTATAACCAAATCTGAGGAATTATGTTTGATACACAACCGCTTGAACGACTACGAGTCCTTGTTTGATAGCTGAAGTGATTGTGGATTTTCCGAATTGGTTTAGTTTGGTTTCATTGTTTAATGGCATATCAACCTTCTTGCGTTATTTATAACCAAATCTGAGGAATTATGTTTGATACACAACCGCTTGAACGACTACGAGTCCTTGTTTGATAGCTGAAGTGATTGTGGATTTTCCGAATTGGTTTAGTTTGGTTTCATTGTTTAATGCCATATCAACCTTCTTGCGTTATTTATAACCAAATCTGAGGAATTATGTTTGATACACAACCGCTTGAACGACTACGAGTCCTTGTTTGATAGCTGAAGTGGATTTTCCGAATTGGTTTAGTTTGGTTTCATTGTTTAATGCCATATCAACCTTCTTGCGTTATTTATAACCAAATCTGAGGAATTATGTTTGATACACAACCGCTTGAACGACTACGAGTCCTTGTTTGATAGCTGAAGTGATTGTGGATTTTCCGAATTGGTTTAGTTTGGTTTCATTGTTTAATGGCATATCAACCTTCTTGCGTTATTTATAACCAAATCTGAGGAATTATGTTTGATACACAACCGCTTGAACGACTACGAGTCCTTGTTTGATAGCTGAAGTGATTGTGGAATTTTCGAATTGGTTTAGTTTGGTTTCATTGTTTAATGCCATATCAACCTTCTTGCGTTATTTATAACCAAATCTGAGGAATTATGTTTGATACACAACCGCTTGAACGACTACGAGTCCTTGTTTGATAGCTGAAGTGGATTTTCCGAATTGGTTTAGTTTGGTTTCATTGTTTGATGGCATATCAACCTTCTTGCGTTATTTATAACCAAATCTGAGGAATTATGTTTGATTCACAACCGCTTGAACGACTACGAGTCCTTGTTTGATAGCTGAAGTGATTGTGGATTTTCCGAATTGGTTTAGTTTGGTTTCATTGTTTAATGGCATATCAACCTTCTTGCGTTATTTATAACCAAATCTGAGGAATTATGTTTGATTCACAACCGCTTGAACGACTACGAGTCCTTGTTTGATAGCTGAAGTGATTGTGGATTTTCCGAATTGGTTTAGTTTGGTTTCATTGTTTAATGGCATATCAACCTTCTTGCGTTATTTATAACCAAATATGAGGAATTATGTTTGATACACAACCGCTTGAACGACTACGAGTCCTTGTTTGATAGCTGAAGTGATTGTGGATTTTCCGAATTGGTTTAGTTTGGTTTCATTGTTTAATGGCATATCAACCTTCTTGCGTTATTTATAACCAAATCTGAGGAATTATGTTTGATTCACAACCGCTTGAACGACTACGAGTCCTTGTTTGATAGCTGAAGTGATTGTGGATTTTCCGAATTGGTTTAGTTTGGTTTCATTGTTTAATGCCATATCAACCTTCTTGCGTTATTTATAACCAAATCTGAGGAATTATGTTTAATACACAACCGCTTGAACGACTACGAGTCCTTGTTTGATAGCTGAAGTGATTGTGGATTTTCCGAATTGGTTTAGTTTGGTTTCATTGTTTAATGGCATATCAACCTTCTTGCGTTATTTATAACCAAATCTGAGGAATTATGTTTGATACACAACCGCTTGAACGACTACGAGTCCTTGTTTGATAGCTGAAGTGATTGTGGATTTTCCGAATTGGTTTAGTTTGGTTTCATTGTTTAATGGCATATCAACCTTCTTGCGTTATTTATAACCAAATCTGAGGAATTATGTTTGATACACAACCGCTTGAACGACTACGAGTCCTTGTTTGATAGCTGAAGTGGATTTTCCGAATTGGTTTAGTTTGGTTTCATTGTTTGATGGCATATCAACCTTCTTGCGTTATTTATAACCAAATATGAGGAATTATGTTTGATACACAACCGCTTGAACGACTACGAGTCCTTGTTTGATAGCTGAAGTGGATTTTCCGAATTGGTTTAGTTTGGTTTCATTGTTTGATGGCATATCAACCTTCTTGCGTTATTTATAACCAAATCTGAGGAATTATGTTTGATTCACAACCGCTTGAACGACTACGAGTCCTTGTTTGATAGCTGAAGTGATTGTGGATTTTCCGAATTGGTTTAGTTTGGTTTCATTGTTTAATGGCATATCAACCTTCTTGCGTTATTTATAACCAAATCTGAGGAATTATGTTTGATACACAACCGCTTGAACGACTACGAGTCCTTGTTTGATAGCTGAAGTGATTGTGGATTTTCCGAATTGGTTTAGTTTGGTTTCATTGTTTAATGCCATATCAACTTTCAAGATTTATTTAATGCCAAAGCATTACAAAGAAGAATAGTGATATTATTGAACCCATTGATTGGTGGAATGAGATTCAATAGCTTTCCCAATGTTTTTAGTCCGAAAGTGTTAGATAACAATACTTGAAAACATTCAACTGGTTAACGGAATTAAAACAATCTACTATTGTGGATTAAATAAAGGGTTCTTCATGAAGATGAAGACAATAGTCCAAATACTCGTTGTGATAAAATATATTTGCAAAAAAATCTAATTGTTTATTAGACTTAATTTTTGAAAATAGTCTTGATTTTAAATTTCCAGTTCGTGGAGAAATATGAAGAAATTGCAACCATAAAAAGAAATTCGATTGTTTTGAAAATTTCTATTAGATCAGCGCTCATTCTTCTTTCTAGTAAAGTAGTTACTGTATTTGACGTTATATAAGACGCACGGGTGTATAAGACGCAGCCCAATTTCAGCTGGGCAAATCAAGAAAAAATTAGTCATTAGTAAAAGTAAATGGCTATATTTATGTGGTGTGATTTTGGTTAAACTAAAAATATTACAATGAAACGAATAAGAATAGAAAAAAAAAGAACACAAGCTGATAAAAATTTGATATATTCGAAAGTGAGAAAACAAAATAAAAATAAAGCAATCATCTATTTACATATATTACGTTGATTGACCTTGGTTTGGTTTGGTTTAATTGTTTAATGGCATATCAACCTTATTGAGTTATCTAATGCCAAATCTGAGGAATTATGTTTGAGCAAAACTGTAATTACTATTAAAATTCTATTCATCTTCAAATCCATAGAATCTGGGAGGTGTCCTCGTGATGTAATGGTTAAAGTGATGGACTGCGAAATGGTAATAAGCGAGTTCATACTCCAGTCGAGCTATTACGTTCACTTTCGGGCAAATACCCTTGGGAAAGGAATGAAACCTCTTATCCACCCAGCTATGGGTTAAATAGTACCACTACTGTCCTTCTCCGAGAATGGCTTTGGCATTAAATAAGCTACAAAGGTTGATATGCCATTAAACAGAGAAACCAAACTCATTTTTAGTACTTCTATAATCGTCGTTAAAAAAATGCGTCATCTTCCGTTCCATAGAGAACATTGTTAATGCCACACTTTTTAGAAGATTTCATAACAATTTCTGGTCTAATATTATCCCAACCTTGCTTCACCCATGCTGGGTCTTTTGATTCTTACTTTGAGTGTAAGGTCTTGATCAGGTATTTGCCATCCACGTATTCTATTGTTCCTTCATGTTTTGTTTGAATGGTCTATTCAAAAATACATCCAGAGGTTGGAACTATGTAACTCGTTAGTCCACCAGGAATTACCGATAATTCTGTCTTTAATTTGGCTGCTTTCTTTTTAACGGATACAATCCTATGAACTCAAAACTGATCCTAAATCGAAAGAGAGGCTTTCGTAATATACAACTTGTAGCCATAACTGTAGACCAGCTTCGTCCATCTTACCTTTTGGATGAACAGGAACAGGTACACCTTTCGGTTTGGTTTGGTTTGGTTTGATGGCATATCATCCATTGTAGGTTATTTAATGATAAATCCATTTTTATACAAATAAACAGTTATATTTCAAACAATTCAGTTTACAGGTTCAATGTCAAAAACAGTTCTATTTCAAACAATTCAGTTTAGCAAAAGTATACAGGTTCAATATCAAAACAGCTCTATTTCAAACAATTCAGTTTAGCATAAGTACACAGTTTCGATCTCAAAAACAGTTCTATTTTAAACAATTCAGTTTAGCATAAGTATATAGTTTAATTCTATTTGACCCAGAGACAGGACCCTGTCAGGTGCTACCCCTCCAGGCCAGAGTGGACCTGGTAGCGATGGCAATGAAAGGGTACTCTGCATTCCCTAAAGCTCCAGTATTACTTGAACTTCACCATCAGATTGTTTAGTGTTATATCCAGAACACTCGTTGGGTGGGGGGTGGGTCCTTACCCTTCTGCAGAGAAGCAGTCGGTTTATTCTACAGCCCCAACCGACTGGGCAGACACCTTTTGGTATTTTAACTTTCGGTATTGTTTTTCTCTCAAAAATCAGAAAAAAGGCAGTTTTGCGCCATCGGCACAACATACAAGAACGATCATATAATGGGTCTTCTCATGGTTTGGGATTTTTATGGTAAAAGTCTTTGATCTCTTAATACTCACAGTTTTGTTTGATGGAACATTAAACGATAGTTGGACTTCATCCATATTTACTATCTGGCCTTGTTCAAAAGAATTTATTTTTTGAGCATGTGTAACAAATTTATGAAAATTTACTATTTTGTCATCATCATATTTACCCAACCCCTCCACTCGGGCAGGATATGACAAAGGTCAATTTTTAAGTAGAGTTTAACAGGTTTGAATTCAGAGTTTTTCTTCTCCTAGATTAGTTGCCTCACCAAGGCTGAAGAACCCAGTCTGTCCTACTATTTACCCATAGCTGGAGGGAGAATAATTGGATTCATACCTTTCCCAAGTGTATTAGTGCTATGTGAAATGCAATCAGTCTCGTTCAGGATTTGAACTCGTGTCGCCGTGTCCATTTCCTACGACGATAACCATTACACCACGGGCACCTCTTCAACAGGTTTGAATTACGAGTTTTCCTTCTCTGAAGAACCTAGTCTGCCCTACTATTATACCCATAGCTGGAGGGAGAATAATTGGATTCATACCTTTCCTAAGGGTATTAGTGCTATGTGAAATGCAATCAGTCTTGTCCAGGAATTGAACTCGTATCGCCGTGTCCATATCCTGTGACGATAATCATTACACCACGGGCACCTCCACATATCATCAATTAATCTTCATAACAGCCTTTCAAATTAAGACAATAGGTTTATGAAATTACTCTAAAGTCTAAACTAATAGGAGTTGCCAGGTTGTTAATTTCAGCCGGTATCGCAAATTTTAAATCTACATAAAATCTACATATGGCCTATAAGACGCAGGGGAATTTGAAAAGATATTTTAGCGAAAAAAAAAGTGCGTCTTAAATGCCGTCAAATACGGTGTGTGATTTATTGTTTCGTTGGGTTTTATGGCATATCAGCATTTGTAGCTTATTTAATGCCAAATCCTGTTTCTACATATATCTATTAAATATATCGTTTTGACTGTGTATAAGATGCACCTCAATTTTAGCAGGGCAAATCAAGAAAAAAAAGTACTTATATTAAACGTGATGAAATTAATATAATGAATATCATCAATGATCCTATTTACCCAACCCCTCCGCTCGGGCAGGATATGACACAAGGACAATTTTTAAGCGGAGTTTAACAGGTTTGAATTCAGAGTTTTCCTTCTCCTAGACTAATTGCCTCACCAAGGCTGAAGAACCTAGTCTGCCCTACTATTTATCCATAGCTGGAGGGAGAATAATTGGATTCATACCTTTGTGATTTATTGTTTCGTTGGGTTTTATGGCATATCAGCATTTGTAGCTTATTTAATGCCAAATCCTGTTTCTACATATATCTATTAAATATATCATTTTGACTGTGTATAAGATGCTCCTCAATTTTAGCAGGACAAATCAAGAAAAAAAAGTACTTGTATTAAACGTGATGAAATTAATATAATGAATATTATCAATAATAACACTTTTATTCTTCATTTCAATCATACATCCTAGATGCATCAAGGAGGTCTTCAGTGATGCAACTGTCTTCATCACCGATTTCGGGTTATTTTTGCATCATATCGGCTCCGACAGAAACCCCGGCATGATTCTGGAAGAGCCAAGCCACCTCCTCGATCGTGACGTGCTACGCTCGTGCCTCTACCAAAGCAAAAAAAAAAAGGCCGGACTTCGACCGTTCTTATATACATCTGTCCTTCAGTAACAGCCAATGAAAAACAGGGCATTCCACACTCCTCTACTATATATAATACCATCTTTACCTCATCCGGTTTCGGCTGACTACTTCAGCCGCGGTCCAAATCATTTTGGTGACAGATTGATTTTGGACTGGACCTCTCCAGGTGCTGGGTAGCGCTTTGGCCGGCCGTGTTGTCGAGGCACGGGTCTGGCCGAGTGTGTCTTGGTGCCTGGGGAATTCCTTCGGCCTCAGGGGGCCATCCCCCCAGGCTTTTACTCCCTTCGGGGAGGTTGGGTTCATCGCCCGGCGCCTGAGGCGCCCCTAATAAGGGGAATGCCGACGGGGCCGTAGGCATTTTTGGGAAATGCCGGGCGCGTGTGGGCTACGGCCCTGCGCCCGGACCCACCATAAAAAAGGCCTTGTGCCACACTTGCCCGTTGGGTGGGGCGGTCAACAAATACCTCGGCTGACTACTTCAGCCCCGGTCCAAATCATTTTGGCGACAGATTGATTTTGGACTGGACCTCTCCAGGTGCTGGGTAGCGCTTTGGCTGGCCGTGTTGTCGAGGCACGGATCTGGCCGAGTGTGTCTCGGTGCCTGGGGATTTCCTTCGGCCTAAGGGCGCCTTCCCCCAGGCTTTTACTCCCTTCGGGGAGGTTGGGTTAATCGCCAGGCGCGTGAGGCGCCCCTAATAAGGGGAATGCCGACGGGGCCGTAGGCATTTTTGGGAAATGCCGGGCGCGTGTGGGCTACGGCCCTGCGCCCGGACCCACCGAAAAAAGGCCTTGTGCCACACTTGCCCGTAAGGTGGGGCGTGCAACAAGTACCTAGGCTGACTACTTCCGGATTCGGTATCGAGGTAAGATGGCATTTTCAATCCTCGTCCACGTCCATGAGTTACACTTAACAAGACTTACACAAATCCCTCCCCAAATCTATCCTATAATAATATTTCCAAACTAACATGAAATAAGCCCCTACTCAAACTATTCTGTCAGTCTATAACTCTTACCTTATACCCTTACTCGAAGCCAAAAAAAAAAAAAGGAAAAACTTAATTGCCTTTCAAATAATGACAATAGGTTTATAAAATTACTCTAAAGTCTAAGCTAATAGGAGTTGCCAGGTAGTTAATTTCGACCGGTTATCGCAAAATTTAAATTTACATATGGCTTATAAGACGCTGGGAAATTTTACAAGATATTTTAGTAAAAAAATAAGTGCGTCTTATATGCAGTCAAATACAGTAATCCTAATTTCTCTCATCTCTCTCTGTAACTGTGATCTTTTACTTTTTTTAATTTTGTAATTCTTCTTCGTATTCTCTCCAATATCAATATCACTCTCCAATTTCCATGTCTCGACACACAAGCCCAAGCGTTAATACAATATTCTCTTTGAGGTCTTGTTTGAGTTTTATGTAGTTCTAAAACAATATTTGCCTTCATTGAAATAATATTTCTAACTCTACATCCAATCACTCCCTTTGCACTCGATACAATCGACGAAACATTTATTGTCAACTTTAAATGTCATCAAAGCCAACTCCACGATCGTAATCTTCATTCACAATATTTTTTGAGACAACAAAGAGGAAAGAAAGCGTGTAAAAAAAAAGCGAAAACAGATCAAAAGCTTATATCAGTGGACAGGAAACAGCTAACACAAAGATATTTTAACAATTAGTGACAATTGATGTAGTTGATGGCTAGTTTATGAGCCCATGCTTGTTTCTTCAACAGTTACCCGCGTGTCTTCTTCATCTTATTTGTGAGGTGGGAGGTTAGTGGCTGTACATCTGCTACTTTGTCAGGTGCTGCTTTCAGGATCGGTTCAAAATAGCACGTAGCATTTTCGTGTAATTCTCATTTGTGTAATTCTCAGCACTTTGTTGCGTTTTGGTGCATCCATACCGTAAGATTAATATGTTTTGCAGTATCACGAAGTGATAGTTCACAATCTTTGAATGACACAATTTGATTTTTTTTTCAAGCTCAGACATCTGTTTGCAAGCCAATAACAAAGAACTCATCCTAAATCAATAAAAAGAAAATTCTTAGACTTTTTTCTTTTCTTGTTCTTTTTCTTTTCTTTTTTTTCTTTTTTTTTTTTTGTATTTCTGAGAATTTTCTCGTTAGAAACAATGACAATAATAATCAAGTTGGTTAGTTGCTTGGGTCTTATGACATATCAACCTTTGTAGGTTATTTAATGCCAAATCCATTTTTATACTTATAATCAGTTCTTTTTCAAAAAATCCAGTTAAGCATGATAACACAGTTTGATTGTCAAAAACATTTCCATTTCTAGCTATTGAGTTAAACCAAACGGTTCTATTTCAAACAATTCAGTTTAGCACAAGTACAGTTTCAATGTCAAAAACAGTTCTATTTCAAGCAATTCAGTTTAGCAAAAGAACACAGTTCTATTTGACCTATAGATAGAGTCCTATCAGGTGCTACCACACCGAGACAGAGTATACCTAGGAGCGATAGCAATGAACAGGTGCTCTGCATTCTCCAAAGCTCCAGCATCACTGGAACATCACCATCAGATTGTTTAGTGTCATATCCAGGACACTCGTTGGGGGTGTCTTACATCTCAGAAGAGGTGTAGTCGGTGTATTCTACAGCCCCAGCCGACTGGGCAAAACAATAATCAAGGAAAATAAGCACATCCTATGAGTGTCTACGCCATTGCGGTTCGTGGTAATGACAAAATAATGGTTTCTTTTTTTTCCACTATTTCATTTATTAGTTTTTGTTTTGTTTTTTGGGTTTTTTGGGGTTTTTTTGCTTTTTCAAGATTTTGAATTTTATTTTTCTTACAGAACTGTAATGCAAGAAAATACAAATTTCTTAAGAGAAGAAAAAAGAAATAATTAAGACAATGAGTTAAGAATGAAATGCGTGAACAAACTCTCCCCCAAACTCTCTCTCTCTCTCTCTCTCTCTCTCTCTCTCTCTCTTAATGACTGACTCAGAGTTACCTTCAATAAACATCTTTCTCACTTTCTTTCTCTCTCCCTCTCTCCTAATAACTGACATATAATTCTCTTCGATCAACCTCTCTCTCTCTCTCTCTCTCTCTCTCTCTCTCTCTCCAGATAATTGACACATACTATTCTTCGTTAAACTTGTCTCTATTCTGTGCTCTCTCTCTCTGTCTCTCTGTCTCTGTCTCTCTTTCTCTCTCTCTCTCTCTCTCTCTCTCTGTCTTTCCTGATAATTGACACACCATATTCTCCGTTAAATCTGTCTCTATTCGGTGGTTTCTCTCTGTGTCTCTCTCTGTATATATCTCTCTCTCTCCAGATAATTGACACAGAATATTCTTCGTTAAACCTGTCTCTATTATCTCTCTCTCTCTCTCTCTCTCTCTCTCTCTCTCTCTCTCTCTCTCTCTCTCTCCAGATAATTGACACACACTGAGTCTATTCTGTGTTCTCCTCTCTCTTTCTCTCTCGCTCTTTCTCTCTCTCTTTCTTCAAATAATTGACATACCGTATTCTTCATTAAACCTGTCTCTATTCTGTGCTCTCTCTCTCTCTCTCTCTCTCTCTCTCTCTCTCTCTCTCTCTCTCTCTCTCTACTGAACCACCACTACTCTACCCCGAGAACGTACTGGGGGTGGGTGACTTTGGGAAAAGGATTTCACTTGTAGCCCCGTCACCGGCAAGAAGTACGTGTCCATGAAAATATAACAAACAATCAGATTCAGTGTGCCTTCAAATCTTCGTGACGGATCCACTCATTCGCTCGGCCTAATATTATGCGCCCTCATTTTCTGTTCAATATTGGGGACGATCATTTCGAAACCAAACCACTGTGAATAATTCTGATTCACACTCTCTATTGGCTCGTCGACATCTCCATGCAGAATCCTGTCTATGAAGACGAACGAATGTCTTGTATGTGTATGTACGACGAGGAAGTTCGGATTCTTGTGTCTGTGTGTTTATAGTCTTCAGTGGAGACCGAAAGGTGAATTACATCCGGGTGTTTAGAAAAGGAGCAAAAAGATTGCTTAGCTGCTAGAGAAAAAGAACAGGAAGAAAGCGTTTCACAAAGGAAACAATGAGAGTAAGAGAGAGAGAGAGAAAGAGAGAGAGAGAGAGAGTATGAAGAATAAGGAAGCATGGGAAATAGTGTGTGTGTGAGTGAAAGAGAAGGGGGGAGAAAGAGAGAAAAGAAAAAGCGTAGGAGGGCTTTTTCCAAAAGAAAACAGAGAGCGAGAAAGAGAGAGAGAGAGAATGAGAGAGAGAGAGAGAGAGAGAGAGAGAGAGAAAGAAAGAATGAAGGGTAAGGAAGCGTGAAAAAGAGAGTGTGTGTACGTGTGTGTGTATTCCCATGTGTGTGTATGTGAGAGAGAGAGAAAGAGAGAGAGAGAGAAAGAGAAAGCCTTGGAGGGCTTTTTCCAAAAGAAAAAATAGAGAGCAAGAAAGAGAGAGAAAGAGAGAATAAGAGAGAGAGAGAAAGAGAGGGAGAATGAAGGTTATGGAAGCGTGAGAAAGAGTGTATGTGTATATGAGAGAGAGAGAAAGAGAGAGAGGTAAGAGAAAGCGTAGGAAGAAGTTTTCCAAAAGAAAAAACAGAGAACCAGAAAGAGAGAGAAAAAAAGAGAGAGAGAGAATGGGGGGGGGAAGAAATCGAAGATATATATATGTATATAAATATATGTGTGAGTGTTTGCGCGCGTGTGTGTGTGTGTGTGTGTGTGTGTATGAGAGAGAGAGAGAGAGAGAGAGAGAATGCGTACAAGAGCACTTAAAGAACAGGGACTATGATAGGGTGAGAGGGAGGAAGAGAGAGAGAGAGAGAAAGAAAGAGAGAAAAGAAGAAAATGAAAGACAGAGAAAGAAAAAGAGAAAGAATGTGTAAAAGAGCGTTTCATGAAAGAAAAACCAGAAAGAGATGGGGAGGGAGGAAGAGAGAAAAAATAAAGAAAGGGGAAGGGGAAAAGAGAAAGCATTTAAGAGTGTTTCCCAAAGAAAAGAGAGAGAAAGTGAAAGAAAAAATCCAAAACAAAAAGAAAAAAATCATTTTAGATTAAAATAATCCACGAAAATATATCTAGATGACAATACAGACTATAATTCCAACCACCGTTTTGGCCGCTATATTTTATTTACTGCGCATTAATTAATACACGACCCCTACTTTTTTGGCTATGCTACCCTACAAAATAGTTCTTCAAAATCTAATGACATAAAAAGAAAACATTCAAATACTTATTTATATTTTCAAATCTACAGTAACACAACACAGTCAACTGGGGCTGTATAATATACCGATTGTATCTCTACAGAGGGGTAAGACCGCCACCCGACTAGTGGATATGACGTTAAACAATCTAATAGCGAGGCTTTCGTAATGCTGGAGCATTGGAGAATATGGAGTACCCATTCATTGCCATCGCTTCCAGGTCCACCCTGTCCTGGAGTGGTGGTAATTTACTAAGCTTTTTGCTTAGATGTAGCACAAGGCCGCATGAATTGGACACCCAATGAGAATCGAACTCACTCGTGTAGGTTTGCTATTCTACCTTGCTAACCATTACACCACCCGAGGTGCCCTGTCCTGGTGTGGTGGTACCTGAAAAGGTTCTTATTTTGCAAATAGAACTGTTTGACATTTAAACACACTGCAAACAAATAACTAATGCTAAATTGAATTCTTTGATAGGTTGATTGGTTGTTTAGGTTTTATGACGTATCAACCTTTGTAGGTTATTTAACGCCGAATCCATTTTTATGCAAATATTCGGTTCTATTTCAAACAATTCAGTTTCGCA
Source organism: Sepioteuthis lessoniana (assembly GCA_963585895.1). Classification (NCBI taxonomy): domain Eukaryota; kingdom Metazoa; phylum Mollusca; class Cephalopoda; order Myopsida; family Loliginidae; genus Sepioteuthis; species Sepioteuthis lessoniana. Next base: position 161,163 of record CAUZXS010005844.1, on the reverse strand, counting down.
TGAGTATACAGTTTAATTGTCAATTTTTTTTTAATTTCAAGCTATTCCGTTTAGTCAAACAGTTCTAATTCAGCTAATTCAGTTCAGTATAAGTACAGATTTTGTTTACACAAAATCAAATGTCAAAACAGTTCTATATTAAACACTTCAGTTTAGTATAAGTACAGTTTCAATATCAAAAACAGTTCTGACTCAAACAATTCAGTTTAGCATAAGCACTCAGTTTAAATGTAAGTACAGTTTAATTGTCAAAACATCTCTATTTCAGGCTATTCCGTTTAGTCAAACAGTTCTAATTCAAACAATTCAGTTTAGCGTAAGTATGCAGTTAGTTCTATTTAACCCATAGATAGGGCCCTATCAGGTGCTACAATTCCGAGCTAAAGCGGACCTGGGAACGATAGCAATGAAAGGGTGCTCTGTATTCCCCAAAGCCCCAGCATCACTGGGACCTCACCATCTGATTGTTTAGTATCATATACAGGACACTCGTTGGGGTGGTCTTACTGTGTATTCTACAGCCCCAGTCGACTGGGCAAGAATTTTTGGAAAAAGAACTGTTTGATTATTCAACTGTGTGTAAACAAATGTAGGATGTTTAATTGAATTGCTAGTGATACATAGCAATACTTGGAGCTATTTAACTTTGTTGCCTTATGTTTACAAATCATATATATCTAATGTATATGTATAAACCGGAATTGGCATTTGATAACCTGCAATGGTTGATATGCCATAAAATCAAACAAAACAAAACCAAATCAAACAATTTATACACGAGAAATCAATTAAGTACTGTAAATAAACAATGTCGTCTAAACCTTGATGTAGCCTATCCTGCTCATCATCATCATCAAGTCGCGCTGCTAGCACATGTATCAGAAACATTCTCTCTCTCTCTCTCTCTCTCTCTCTCTCTCTCTCTCTCTCTCTCTCTCTCTCTGTGTGTCTTCCAAACTACATCCTGCGTCCGTGCAGAGCTGTTGTAGGAAAATTTTTGCTGGTCGGTCAGAATTGGCACGACTATTTGAAGTGGTCCATAGATAAACGCCACTTATGATTTCTACCTTACTTCTCCAGCAGTGTCCCGTTTATCTTGTTGGTCCTAATTGGATGGTTTTTTGAGATGGGAAGTAAGTGGACGTACAGCTATTGTTTCGTGGGGCATTGCTTCCAGGATTTGTTCAGTATATCTCGTAGCATTCTTGTGTTGTTCCCGTCTAGCTTTTCTCCATACATATTGTCAGCGTCTATGTGGTGCATCCATACAGTAGTATTGACCCCACCGGTGCCTGGAAGAAATCCCGTTTTATTTAATCGGATAGATCAGACTTCAATATGATCGATATCCTATCGATAGCAGTCAGCGCCTTCGAAAGACGCATATGGACATCACTTTTATTAGATGAGATGCTGCTACCGAGATACGTAAACTTGCTTACTAATCTTAAAGGACCACTGTAATATAATGGCCGAGGGATTTCGTTTTATATATCTTGCCTTTGGGTTTAGTTAGGCTGAGAACCTTTCGGCTCAGCACATGGGTTAGTTAGGTGCAAAGTTGAGCGCAGGTGTTAACGCGCGCGCGGGGGGAGGATGTATCGTTCATAGATGTCAAAATAAAAATCCCAGGACCAGGGGATGTGAATGACGTCATGCACCGGAAGCGTGCGCCGAGGATTTTGGGGGATTTGAAAAAAGTCAGTTGAGTTGAGTCTTGCGGTCCGAAGAAGAAGGGTGACTTTCGCTAGCTCACAATGGCTTTGTGGCGGGTGCCACACTTGTCGGGGTGGGGCAGATAGAAAAGCCAGAGTAGAAAGAATGTGTATCTCTCTCCTTATGTCGAAGAACCTTTAAACTCAAAGATAATAAAAAGTTTCGTACCTGAACTAAGAAGTCGTAAGTGTTTTTCGTGTTTCGGGATTCCTATGTTCTATGTATGTATATATGTTATGAACATTCTATGTACGTTTCACATACTCATGCATGGCAATGTTACACCGTCATCAAAACCCAACAACTGATACACTATACCATTTATAATACAGATATGTATATGAAGGCTTTCAGTTAAGATAACTAACTTTTTACGTAACTTCGTTTTATTATTTATGATAGTTGTCCATATTCTTTTATTTAAAACTTGACAATATATTTTGTGTGTGCAAAAGGTCTTTTGATGTATATGTCACTACGTAGTGGGAAAGTAATGTTTATGACGTTAATGTGTATTTGTATGCTAGACAATCAAATCAACAGTAAGGATTGTTATATTGGTTTTGGTTTTATGGCATATCAACCATTGTAGGTTATTCAATGCCAAAGCCATTTTTATACAAATAAACAGTTCTATTTCAAACAATTCAGTTTACAGGTTCAAAGTCAAAAACAGTTCTATTTCAAACAATTCAGTCTAGCATAAGTGCACAGGTTCAATATAACAACAGTTCTATTTCAAACAATTCACTTTAGCTTAAGTATATAGTTTAATTCGATTTGACCCATAGATAGGACCCTATCAGGTGCTATCACTCCGGATCAGAGTGGACCTGGGTGGGATGGCAATGAAAGGGTACTCTGCATTCCCCAAAACTCCAGCATTACTGGAACCTCACCATCGGATTGTTTAGTGTCGTACACCAGGACACTCTGCAGCGGTGCACTCCGTGATTTTACAGCTCTAGCCAACTGGGCAATTACGTAGTGCAGTTTTTGAATAACCATTACAACGGCAGTGAGATATCCAGAACACTCGTTGGGGGGGATTTTACCCTTCTGCAGAGAAGCAGTCAGTGTATTCTACAGCCCCAACCGACTGGGGAATCATCTTTTGGTATTTTATCTTTCGGTTAAAACACTCTTAAAAATCAGAAAAGAAGGCAGTTTTGTGCCATCAGCGCAACATGCAAGAACGATCGTATAATGGGTCTTCTCATGGTTTGTGATTTTTATGCTAACAGTCTTTGATCCCTTAATATCCACAGTTTTGTTTGATGCAACATTCGTTTTAGCATAAGTTCACAGTTTAGTTCAAATTTGAACCATTGATAGGACCTTATCAGGTGCTACCATTCCAGACCACAGTGGACCTGGATTGCCATGAAGAGGTACTCCGCATCCCCCAAAGCTTCAGCATAACTGGAGCCTCGCCATAAGATTAGTTAGTGTCATATCAAGTAGACTCGTTGGGGGAGGGATCTTACTCCTCTGCTGAGATGCAGTCGGTGTATTATACTGCACCACCCGACGAGGTCAGAATTTTACATCAGCAGAAATTTTTTAGGGCAGAATATCAACAAAGAAAGAGAGAACGCTTTGCTTGTGGAAGTTAGTTGAGTGATGTTGAAGCTCAATCAGCAACAAAGAACTGAATGTTGAAAAGTAATGAAATTGGCTGAAAAGACGAAAATAAGCAATCAATAAAGACGCATCATTATGGAAAGCTTATGTTATCGATCAGTGATAATAATTGGATAAAACCTGAAGATAGATGGCCCCGTCTGCTGGGGCCGCAGAATACAACGACTGGATCTCTGAAGAATGGTAAGATCCCCCACCAAAAGAATGTCCTACATATAACAGTAAACCATCAGATTGCATTGGAGATTTATTGCCATTGATCCCAAGTCCATTCTTAGCCGGAGTGGTAGCACCTGATAGGGTCCGATCTAGGGGTCAAATAAAGCAAACTGTGTGCAAACAAATAACTGAGGATGAATTAGTTTGGTTTGGTTTGGTTTATTGGGTTTTATGGCATATCAACTTTTGTAGGATATTTAACGCCAAATACATTTTTATGTAAATAATCTGTTCTATTTAAAATAATTCCGTTTATCATAAGTACAGTTTAATTGTCAAAAACATTTCTATTTCAAACTATTCATGCAGTTATATGTAAGAATTCAGTTAAGTGTAAATACAGTTTTAATGTCGAAAAACAGTTCTATTTCAAATAATTCAGTTTAGCATAAGCACGCAGTTTAAATGTAAGTACGGTTTTATTGTCAAAAACATTTATTTCAAGCTAGTCAGTTTCCTCAAACAATTCAGTTTAGCTTAAGTATGCTGTTAATTCTATTTAACCCATAGATAGGGCCCTATCAGGTGCGACCACTCCGGGCCAGAGTGGACCTGGGAGCAATGGCAATGAATAGGTACTCCACATTCCCTAAATCTCCCGCACAGCTGGGACCTCACCATCAAATTGTTTAGTGTCATATCTAGGACACTCATATCCAGGACAGTCAGTGTATTCTACAGCCCCAGCTGACTGGCCAATACACAGAGTCAAATGTCAAGCAGTTTTATTTCAGATAATTCCGTTCAGCATAAGTACACAGTTTAGACATCAAAACAGTTCTATTTCGAGCAATTCAGTTCAGCACGAGTACGCAGTTCCAATGTCAAACAGTTCTATTTTAAACAATTCAGTTTAGCATAAATGCGCAGTTTAAATGCAAAATTCAGTATAGTGAACGAAGCACGGTTTAGTTCTATTTAACCCATAGATAGGACCCTATCAGGTGCTACCCCGCCGTGCCAGAGTGAACCTGGGAGCGATTGCAATGAAGGGATACTCCGCATTCCCCAAAGCTCCCGCATTGCTGGAACCTCGCCATCAGATTGTTTAGTGTCATATACAGGACACTCGTTGGTGGGGGGGGGTCTTACCCCTCTACAGAGAAGCAGTCGGTGTATTCTACTGCCCCAGCCGATTGGGCAAGAGGATAAATTGTGACTTTTATATAGCAATATATATATATATATATATATATATATATATATATATATATATATATATATATATATATATATATATATGTGTGTGTGTGTGTGTGTGTGTGGTTGGTCAGCAGTCCTTCATTTATGCATGTTTGAATAAGTAATAGAGAGATTTTGTCTATATAATTTTATCAAGATTCTTTCAAGTTTCCTGATAAGTGTCTTAATTTCAGGATTGAATTGGGGGATGAATTTATCGAAATTGTCCCGAGCCCTTTCGGGCCTTTCATAGGTCATCGTCAGAGGTTGATTGTATATATAAAGAGCGTTTTCAAAGAGTTTTTGAAAGAGGATTTTAAGGGTTTTTACAGCATTACAAAATTACAAAATGTGTGTTGCAATCATTATTATATATATATACATATATATATATATATATATATATATATATACTTTAAGAAAAAACAACGAAACCGGTCACATAGGATTATAAATTTATTTCAATCCTGTTACGCATTTTTGAAATTTCCAAAAACACGAAAAAAATTAACAGGACTTCTTCAGATATATATATATATATACATATATATATATATATATATATATATATATATATATATATATATATATGGCCAGTTTTAGGTTACGTTTGGTTTAGTTTGGTTTTATAGTATATCAACCATTCAAGGTTACTTACTGCTAAACCCAGTTTATCTATATATATTAGATATATATTATTTGTAAACATAAGTCCGCAAAGTTAGATAGTCCCAAGTAATGCTATGTATCACAAACAGTTTAATTAAACGTCAGTCATTTATTTACACACAGTTAAAGGATCAAACGGTTCTTTTTCAAACAATTCAATCTAGTATAAGTTATTGTTTGTGTTTGTTTAAATGTCAAATAGTTCTATTTGACTTGTAGATAGGACCCTATCAGGTGCTTCAAATTGAGGCCAGAGTGGAACTGTGAGTAATGGAAATGAAGTGGTACTCCATATTCTTTATGCCTCGACATAAGATTGTTTAGTGTCATACGCATGGACACTCGATGAGGGTGGGGGTCATACCCCTCTGCAGAGATGCAGTTGGTGTATTTTACAGCCCCAGCCAATTGGGCTGCCTGTTTTTGGCAGATTTGTTCAAACTGGGCCCCGCGCACATTGAAAATAAGTCTTCACAAAATAAAACTGATTAAAACATACTTACAGTCACAAGAGAAACTATTCTAAACTATGATTTACATGTCCCTAATTCCTTTAAGTTAACCTTTTGTGATCTCTGTCGGGCGGGTCAATTATTTTCAGTAAATTTGCAAAATAGATGCTTATGTTCAAATAAGTCAAATAATCATATATATATGTATATATGTATATACTAGGGTGCATCAAATACCCAACTTTTTCAAAAATTTTAAAGGATTAATTTGTCCCCAATTTAGTTTTTTTCCTTTGTATAAAAAGACTTTTGTAAAGAATTCTGGAATTTTGCTTATTTTTAATATGGCTATTTTGTTATTTTATGTTTATCATATTATGCCGTATATAATTTTTGGTCCTATTTCGGAATATATAAGAAAAACTAAAGCAAATACACCCAACCAAGCTGAAACACTACTGCATAGTTTGGAACGAGCCACTGCAAGCATTGGCCTCCATGTCAATGCACACAAAACTGAATATATGTGCTTTAATCAAGCAGGCGACATTTCGACACAAGACAAAACCTCTCTGAAACTGGTAGACAAATTCACCTACCTTGGAAGCAGTGTCTCATCAACTGAAAAAGACATCGACACGCGGCTAACGAAGGCATGGACAGCTATCGATAAGCTATCGGTCATATGGAAATCAGACCTGACCGATAAAATGAAACGCAGTTTCTTCCAAGCAGCGGTCGTGTCGATACTGCTGTATGGATGCACCACCTGGACGCTAACAAAACGGCTCGAAAAAAAGCTACACGGCAACTTCACAAGGATGTTGAGATCAATATTAAACAAGTCCTGGCGGCAACACCCCACAAAGTACCAACTATACGGCCACCTGCCTCCCATCACGAAAATTATTCAAGTTAGAGGAACCAGGCACGCAGGATACAGCTGGAGGAGCAGGGACAAGCTCATAAGTAATGTACTCCTATGGACCCCCACTTATGGCCGAGCAAAAGCAGGACGACCAGCTCGAACATACATACAGCAGCTCTGTGAGGATACAGGGTGTAGTCCTGAAGACCTGCCGGAGGCGATGAAAGATAGGGAAAAGTGGCGAGAGAGGGTCAGGGATATCCGTGCAGGCGGCACGACATGATGATGATGATGATGAAATAGAAATTTGTAATTGGTTCGTTTTATGACTTTTTAGATAGATAAGTACATGTATTTGATAAGCCTGTATCAAAATTCATGAATAATTGATGCTCTATAATTTTAAATGTAACGAAAAACATGGATTTTAATAAAAATTGTTAATTATTTATATTTATTTATTATAAGCAGGTAAAGCTGTAATTATTTTTTAGAAGAACGGGAGTGAAGAGTAGGAAACTAGTAGACAAATTCACTTACCGAGGAAGCAGCGTCGAATCAACCGAAAAGGACATCGAAACGAGGCTAACGAAAGCATGGACAGCTATCAATAGGCTATCGATTATATGGAAATCAGACCTAACCGATAAAATGAAACGCAGTTTCTTCCAGGCGGCGGTCACATCGATACTGCTATATGGCTGCACTACATGGACGCTAACAAAACGGCTGGAGAAGAAACTAGATGGCAATTACACAAGAATGCTGCGTGCAATCCTGAACAAGTCCTGGCAGCAACACCCCACAAGACACCAACTGTACGGCCACCTGCCCCCTATTACGAAAACTATTCAAGTTAGACGAACCAGACATGCAGGACACTGCTGGAGAAGCAGAGATGAACTCATAAGAGATGTACTCTTATGGATCCCCACACATGGCCGCGCAAAAGCAGGACGACCAGCTTGAACGTACATTCAGCAGCTATGTGAGGATACAGGTTGTTGTCCTGAAGACCTACCTAGGGCGATGAACGATAGGGAGGAGTGGCGAGAGAGGGTCAGGGATATCCGTGCTGCCAGCACGATGATGATGATGATGATGATGATGATTATATCAATAAAATATCAATTAAAAAGATTATTTCAATATACAGCTAAACAATAAAATATGATAGTATACCTATTATGCCACAAATTATATACTGAAAAAATGATTTTTGATGTAAATTTCTATATTGAGCGATACTAATATTGAAGAGCAATGGGGTCGTATAAGGTAATACCAAAATAACTATATTTTTCGAAATAAATATTTATTGCATAAAACAGAAAAAATAAAATTTGGGACTGACTGCATTTTTAATGTCAGGGCATTTGATGTTCCTGATATATATATATATATATATATATATATCAGGGGCGGAGACGGGACTAGTGCTACTCGTGCCCGGCACGACCAATAACTCGGTCAATGTTATTCAAAATGGATTTAAAATCATCCATTAATTTCAAGCAAACATATTTAGTCTGATCTCAATTAAATTACGTATCTATTCAAGTTTCGATAACTAAGTAGCCAAAAGTTCATAAATATATCTGGGAATAATACAACAATGCTGTTTTGAACGAATGGTCTTTGTCCGGCCACCGTCAGATTCATTGAACATCCCATAAAATCGGCTATAATGTTGAACACCCGTTATCCGTGCCCAGCACTAGACCCTTATAATAACAGTAATGTTAGCGAAATCGCGCTTTTGGCTGAAGCCAATAGAAAAAGCAAACCAGATACTGTGCTCAAAAAAATTAGCACAACTGACAACTGACAACTGTCTTGGGAAGAGGGAGAGGGACCGAGAGAGAGAAAGAGAGCGAGAGAGGGGGAATAGCAGATTATAGCCGACGTCATCATCATCGCTATGGTAAATGTTGGTTAAACGGCGTGTTTTAATTCGTTTTTTCACTAACAGATCTCTATTTCTTTAATGAATGTTGCATATATTACATTCTGTAACTAAAATTTGTTTAATTGAATACATTTTCAACAAATAATCTTTATTTTAAGCGAGATTGGAACTACTAACTGTGTCTGCGTATATTGTCATCAGTTTCTTTATTCTAATAAACATATTTTTCTCGTCATAGTATGAACATCTCTTTTCTTCTAGACTTTTGAAAGGAAAAAAATTATCTTATCTACTGTATTAACAAGACTACAAATTATATAGTATCTTGATTGTTTACAAAAAAAACACCATGCAAAGTACGTTTGTCAATCTGTGCTATACAATGGAGAATCACGCAATAGCAACTATGATGACTTACTTTGGGTCCACGGACCATAGGTTGGGAACTGAAGTTGACAGAGGGCGGGGGGGCACGAGTAGCAAAAATAGGCTAGAGTCGCCACTGATATATATATATATATATATATGTATAAAGTTGGATGGGTTTCGATCCCCGCATCGAGCGTCCTACGTGTCTAGCCACACTGAAGAGTTCTGATAGAACGAAACAGTCTGTCTGTGGATGACAATACATACGCTCCCCCATGGGGGTTGAGCACTCTGGTGAAGGAATTTTCGGCCGCCGCTCGCATAATGCAAAGCTCTTCGAAAGAATTGAACACTCTGGTTGCCGATAGGGTATAAAAATGTAAACAAACGGCTGCTGCTGTTGCTACATAAATACCTTAACAATTCCCTAAGCCAAACGTGGTACGCTTGTTGGCTGAGCGGTCTGAGACTTAGTCTAACGTAAAGCTGGATGGGTTTCGATCCCGGCTTCGAGCGTCCTACGTGTCTACCCACACTGAAGAGTTCTGATAGAACGAAACAGTCTGTCTGTGGATGACAATATATATATATATATATATATATATATATATATATATCAAATGAGACATAATAATTTGATCAGCAGTTGTTTATCATAGTGGAATAACCTGAAAATTAAAAGCTATACACTTTTAATTATGATATTTTGCAGAAAAAACTTTTTACCCAATCCTATTCGGCTGTGGGGCCTCCTTACGATGTTTTATACATTAATATAAAATCGAAGAACATCCAGCTGGAAAATACCTTACATTGAGCTACTATAACAACATAAATGTCGATCCTTCAGTAAAAGAGTTAAGAATGCCACATAAATTTAGTTATTGACTTTATGATAAAGCGTTATTTATATCAATATCGGATTATCTTCATATGTATTCTAACATAAAAGTTCAAGTGAATTGATGTTAAATATGCAAATTTATGCATTAGACTATTGTTTAATACACATGCTCGTAAATGTATTGATTTGTTAATGTGTATGAGTGTGCGTCTGTAGAACAGCCCCCAGTGAGAATCATTGCTATTCACCAGTGAAATGATATTCTATACACGCCAGTCATATATTCTCAAGACTCTGTACTGAATATTGTAGCAGAGTTAGGTTATCGGAAACCCAATACACTGAAACAATTCCCCCAAGTCTATCAGTTCTTCCAACAGAAATCCTACAATGTGTTTACAACGCTAGTAATTGGCCATCAAGTCCAGTGATCAAGCGAGAATGTTGCTTGAAACTTCTTTGCATTGACCATTTTCTCGATGGAGTAAGGGGACAAGAGGGTTGCTCTGTCTGTATAGGAAACGTTTCTTGAAAGTTCTAGTCGACAACAAGAGAATTTAGAATTAAAGAAAACGTTTCACACACACATACACATACACAAAAAAGCAAGAAGTAGACCATATCCTGCAGTAACTATTGCTAGTGCATACTACGCCGATGATTTAGCGCTTTCATTGGCCTGGTGGGCAGAGAGTTCGCCATTGGTCTGGGAGACCTGGGTTCTATCTTAGGTCGGGTCATACCAACGATTTTTAAAATGGTACTGGATATCTCCTTGCTTAACACTCAGCAATATAAGGTACATATCAAGGGTAAAATGAAGCAGTCCAGGGAAAGGAGTTGCGCCCCGCTACACCTCAGTGTAGTAGCTATTGAAAAAGGAGCTTTCTAGTCGCCCTCGACTAAGGTCGCCAATTTCACTTACTTACAGACACCTGCTCAGGCTGAATCTCCGCTGCACTGCAGAAATTTCCATCGTGGGGCACATACCCCAACGGTTGGTGGGGGTAATGTTTTCGTGGGGCATGCAATATTTTGGTGGGACTTTTTTAGAGACCAAGTTGACCATATTTACCCAACCCCTCCGCTCGGGCAGGATATGACACAAGGTCAATTTTTTAAGCGGAGTTTAACAGGTTTGAATTCAGAGTTTTCCTTCTCCTAGATTACTTGCCTCACCAAGGCTGAAGAACCTAATCTCCCCTACTATTTACCCATAGCTGGAGGGAGAATAATTGGATTCATACCTTTCCCAAGGGTATTAGTGCTATGTGAAATGCAATCAGTCTTGTTCAGGGTTTGAACTCGTGTCGACGTGTTCATTTCCTACGACGATAACCATTACACCACAGGCACCTCCTGAACCAAGTTAAGAGTCTTTTAAGCTTCCTTCACGTGAATTTCTGCAAAATTTTGGATATGAAAGAATTAGATAATACAGGGGGCATCAAAATTTTAGAAATACCGAAGTGAGGCATGCCCCAACATAGGCCTGGAACGATTGCTCAAGAGCAAGCAACAGAAGGCCTTAATCTTTACATGAACTCAGATAAAACATAATTCCTGTGTTTTAATCAGGATGGTGCAATCACATTAGATGAAAAGCTTCTGAAATTAGTTCACAACTTCATATACCTCGGTAGAAATATCTCATCTACTTAAAGTGATGTCATCATACGTGTTATGACCGATTATTATGGGCCAATGAATAAATAACTCAACACGGAGATAATGAGATGCCACACAAATGTATCCAAGTCTCTGAGGAGGGTTTCTTTGGTTCAACTTACACGAAGACAGGCAAGGTGCTTACTACAGCAGCTGCTCTCCAGCTCTACCAACTTAGTTCTTGATTAAGATACCCTTTGGGTTAGTCCATTATTCTGGTCATAGGCGAGTCACCTACAACAATACGTATTAGTAAAGTATAGAGTTCTATTGCCCATATGGAAATCTGATCTCTCTGATGAAATAAAACGAAAATTCTTCGCGACTGTAAGCATGTCAGTACCACTGTACGGTTGTATCACTTGGATATTCATCATCATCATCAAGTCGCTCTGACAATGTGGATTTCTCTCTCTCTCTCTCTCTCTCTCTCTCTCTCTCCATCCGTCCCTGTCATCCATCGAACCCGGTTGGTCTTCCAAACGTCATCCTGTGTCCGTACAGAGCTGAGGTAAATAAGTCCTTGTATGTTGGCCAACACTGGCACGTCCATGTTTAGGGTCTATTGAAGAAACTCATAAACGAGTTCGTCCTTGCTTCTCCAGCAGTGTCCTGCATGTCTTGTTAGTCTTACTTGAATGGTTTTTAAGATGGGAGGTTAGTGTCCGCACAGCTATTGTTTCCTGGGATATTGCCTCCAGGATTCGTTCAAAATAGCTCGTGGCATTCATTCTTGTGTAATTCCTGTCTTGCTTTTCCCCTATGCGTTTTGTTAGCATCTAGATGGTGCATCCATACAATAGTATTGACACTGCCACAGCTTGGAAGAAATCACATTTTGTTTTATCGGATAGACTTCTATATGATCGGTATCCAATCGATAGCAGTCCACGCCATCGCTAGGCGTATATTAATGTCACCTTCAGGAGATGAGATATTGCTGCCGCGGTATGGGAACTTGTCGACTAATATAAGAGGCCTGGCTCTTAGAAGAGAAATGGCTCCTTCTCGTTTACAACACATGTACTCTGTTTTATTCCAGTTCAAGTGGATGCCAAGGCTATGTAGCAGAGATTCAGCTTGGGCAGGTGTATTTGCAAGAAGCACTACATCATCTGTATAGCTTGTGTATGTTATATTTTCTGATCATATTTACCAACCCCTCCGCTCGGGCAGGATATGACACAAGGTCAATTCTCAAGCGGAGTTTTCCTTCTCCTAGATTAGTTGCCTCACCAAGGCTGAAGAACCTAGTCTGCCCTACTATTTACCCATACCTGGAGGGAGAATATTTTGGATTCATACGTTTCCCAAGGGTATTAGTGCTATGTGAAATGCAATCAGTATCGTTCAGGATTTGAACTCGTGTCGCCGTGTCCATATCATGCGACGATAACCATTGCACCATTTCTGATAGATAATGTCGGTTTCCGGTCTTTTTTTTTAATTACATAGAGGTAAGACTTGCACACAAATTCGAACTCTTTCGCGCGTTCGACTTGTGCATGATACGATAATAATCATCTAATAAAACGATACTAATCTATCTAATAAAACGATACGATACCAATGATACGATACCAATCATCTAATACGATACCAATGATACGATACCAATCATCTAATAATACGATACTAATCTATCTAATAAAAAAAAATGGGATTTCTTCCAAGTTGTGGCAGTATCAATACTATTGTATGAATCCAATTATTCTCCCTCCAGCTATGGGTAAATAGCAGGGCAGACTAGGTTCTTCTGTTATAAAATAGCCGAGGGATTTCGGTTCATGCCTTTGAGTTTAGTTAGGCTGAGAACCTTTCGGCTCAGCACATGGGTTGGTTGGGTGTAACATTGAAGCAGGTGTTAACGCGGGTGCGCGCGGTGGATGGAGGTGTCACTCAGATGTCATAATAGTCCGAGACAATACTGGGTGATAGTGTGCGGGTGACGTCACGCACCGGAAGTGTGCAGAGGTTTGTGTGAAAATTTGAAGAGAGACAGAGTCGGGTACTAGACGCCAAACGAGAAGGATCGACTTTTGGAGCTCGCAGGCGCGAGAGGAACTTGCTCCCTATGGAGGGCCGCTCGAGTTGGGAGCCAAATGAATAAGACAGCATAGAAGATTGTGTCTCTCCTCCTTACGTCGAAACCTTTAACTCAAAGTTAATAAAAAGGTTTCGTACCTGAACAGATGCTAAGAAAACGCATAGGGGAAAAGCAAAACGGGAACTACACAGGAATTAATGCTACGAGCTATTTTGAATTTAAAAAATGGATAAAAAGCTAAAGGGAGACAACAAACAGTCGCTGCGTGCTGTCTTGAACAAATCATGGAAGAAACCTCCTACAAGTTCCCATCTCATTAACCCTCCAAGAAAGACAAGCAAGTAATACTAGGTACTGCTGATGAAGTAAGGACGGAAGCATAAATCACATTCTCCTATGGACTCCTACACATGGACACACCAGCACAAACATATTCATCAGCTCTATTTGGACACTGGATCGTGTTCATAATCCTTGTGGGATTATTTCACAAGAGTTCTTTTTTGTTTTTAATTTTGCACACAGTCTTATCGAAACGAATAATTTCTAACCAAATCTATTCTACCAAAAATCGTGAATAGGGACGTACAATGAACGCGATACCAAATTACTAGGCTTCAAATAGTTCTAGACGTGTTGACGTGCTGTTAAAATCAGTCAGTTAATCAATCACTGCCTATGGATCGAATTTCGAAATCTTAATCTTTAAACACTAGAGTTATTTTTTGTAAGTTTGAAATTCAAATACAATGAAAAGAACATGTAGCACCAATCCTTGACTTGACTAAAATAAATGATTTCACGGGGATAGACCAAAACTCAAACTATACACAAATTCGACTTATACACGAGTACGATTTATACACGTGTTCGATTTATAAACGAGGTCGATTCATACACATGTTTGATTTATCCGCGAGTTCGACTTGTACGCGGTTTTAATTCAGACATGAGTTCGACTTATACACAAGTTCGACTTGTACGCAATTTTAATTCAGAGACAAGTTTGACTTATATACGAATTCGACTTGTACGCGATTTTAATTCAGACACGAGTTCGAGTTGTACACGATTTTTATTCAGACACGAGTTCGACTTGTACACGATTTTAATTCAGACACGAGTTCGACTTATACACGAGTTCGACTTGTACACGATTTTAATTCAGACACGAGTTCGACTCGTACACGATTTTTATTCAGACACGAGTTCGACTTGTACACGATTTTAATTCAGACACGAGTTCGACTTGTACACGATTTTTATTCAGACACGAGTTCGACTTATACACGAGTTCGACTTGTACACGATTTTAATTCAGACACGAGTTCGACTTGTACACGATTTTTATTCAGACACGAGTTCGACTTATACACGAATTCGATTTGTACACGATTTTTATTCAGACACGAGTTCGACTTATACACGAATTCGATTTGTACACGATTTTTATTCAGACACGAGTTCGACTTATACACGAGTTCGCCTTGAACACGATTTTAATTCAGACACGAGTTCGACTCGTACACGATTTTTATTCAGACACGAGTTCGACTTATACACGAATTCGATTTGTACACGAGTTCAACTTATACACGAGTTCGACTTGTGCACGAATTTGAAATCTATGCGAGTTCGACTTATATACGAGTGTATACGGTTCATCGTATTTTAAAGATGTCCTTGAAGATTATTGCTACTTTGTTTAATTCGATCCTCTCTGAGAATCTCAATATTGTGTAAAAGTAAGCTTTTTAAATCTCTCCCTCTCTCCCCCCTCCTTCTCTGTCTCTCTCTCTCTCTCTCTCTCTCTCTCTCTCTCTCTTAACATATCGCACACAAGCTACCCTATGCATGAAGGTGTGCGTATGTCTACGTATCCATGCATCTGAGAATATGAACTTATTTCTGTGTGATTATATATATGTGTGTGTGTGTGTGTGTGGTCATTGACGTTTTCTTGTGTGGGGAAGAACAATTCCTAAAATAAATTCATGATCATGGCGCATGCTCGGCAGAAACAGTCACGTGGATAATTTTATTGGGTTTCTCAGACACTCTGACCCATTGTTCTTATAGCCTGTAATTTTTTTTTTTTTTCCAATTAACTTGGCCAATGGACAGTTGACAGTTGGTTAAATGCCCTCCACACAGTCAGAATGTTGTCGAAGAAAATACGACCAGCAGCGAGGAAAAGAAACAACCATCTTTCAGGACACGATTTTTTAAAAAATGAACACATACATACACATATATGGAAGTAAATAATGGAAAACAAATCTCACAGTAGGGAAAAAAATTGAAAAACAAAGCAATCCAAAAGTGATGAATTTATTACGACGGAAAGTCGACGTTAAAACGTTTCGGTTTTAATGAACCTTCATCAGGACTTTTAAATTTTTATTAATAGATGTAACAATTTAAACACGGTCAGTGTTTATATGATTTAAACCTGCTTACTTCTTTAAATATGGGGGGTGTCCTCGTGGTGTAATGGTTAAAACAAAAAAAACTTTTGTGAAATAATCACAAAATGATCATGAACGCGAGTTCGTACTCCAGTCGCGCTATTACGTTCACTTTCGGGAAAGGTATGAACCCCCTTATCCTCCCAGATATGGGTTAAATAGTACCACTACTGTTCTTCTAGGATAATGGCTTTGGCATTAAATAACCTAAAAAGAGTTGGTATGCCATTAAACAAAGAAGAAATTTCTTTAAATATGGTACGTTTGTCTACTTTTTCTTTTCTTTTTCTTTTCTTCCCTCTCCTCGTTCTATCTTTCCTTTTCTCTCTCTCTTTCTTTTTTTTTCCTTTCTTGTCTTTTCTTTCTTACTCTTCTTCTTCTTCTTCTTCTTCTTCTTCTTCTTCTTCTTCTTCTTCTTCTTCTTCTTCTTCTTCTTCAGTTGTATCTCTTAGTGGTTCCATTTGTTTAAACATCATTGCCTGTGCCAATCACGAGATAGTTTTTCGAAAAAGAACGCTGATTGAATGATTGAACGGTTATATGATCCTAATTTGTATATATATATTTTTTCCCCTGTTTTTGTATTTTCTTTTTGTATTTGTTTCATCAACACTTGTCTCAGGATTTTAAAGCCCTGATGAAGGTTCCTTAAAACCGAACGTCGACTTTAATTCGTAATACATTCATCACTTTTGGATGACTTCTTTTTCAATTTTCCCCATATATATATATATATATATAAGGGTCATTCAATACATACGCTGGATGGGGCTGTAGAATACACTGACTGCATCTCTGCTGAGGAGTCAGACCACCTCCCAACTAGTCACCTGAGTATGATACTCTACTGCATTCGATGGTGAGGCTCCTGTCCTGGAGCTTTGGTAAAATACTCCTTCATTGCCACGACTCCTGAGTCCACTCTGATCCGATGTGGTAGTACCTGTTTGGGTCCGATCTCTGGGTCAAACAGAATTGTTCAATCATTTTTTAATACCTATCATAATTAGTAATTTGAAACCATACAGTCTTGTGTTATATAGCTTATGCCATGGATTTTCGGTTCGTTCCTAGTGACCCCGTGTGCTTTGACAAGCTGTCACCTCATGATTAGTAAACAGAGCAGCACGTCAGGGCAGTCGGGTACAACAGGTGTGTAACCGGAAGGAGACCACGTGATGAGAACCACGCGGTCTGATTCAGACTGAGGCAGAAATTTGCAGTCGAGCAAGGGACACGCTGCCGATCAGAGGTGTCTCGGCTTGCAAGGGGGTGCAAGTGTTGGCACCCCCTGGCTCCTGGAAGAAGATACGGGAAGAAGTCCTCTCTCTGTGTATACGTCTATCCATCTATCTCTCAACTAATAACAAACTGTGGGTCCTTTTCGAGAATAAAATGAGAGTTATATCTTTTATAAATAAATGTGTTTCGTTCGTTCATTATCATTGATTATGTTTCCGCTTTTATTTGTATTACGGCTATACAACGCTTGAATAAATTAGTTATGATTCATTTGAATACATAATTAAAAGAATTATTAATGATAAGTAACAATACTAGAAACTATTTAACTGTGTGAAAACAAATAATTAATAATCAATAGAACAACCTGTGTAAGATAGGAATATTCAAAAGCGTTTAACTTTTGCAATAAGCTCTGACTCCTCGCTTAAAAGTAAAGTTAACTACCAGGTATTCGCTTGAAAATCGTATATAAAAAGACCATCTGATATTAGACCACCCAAACTTTTTGATATGCCATTAAATAAACACCTACCAAAGAAACAATCTAAAAATATTGTCAGCATAACTTTTTGATTGGGCGCTGTGCCCAGAACATTTCCTTTACCGGAGAGTCAGTGTGTTTCCTGGCTCGTTTAGATCAATTATAGGGATTTTTCATCTAAAACATGCTCCTCCATACACATCACACATTATTACATAAATTTCCCATAGTTTTCACTTTTCAACCGGTAAAAATTTCATGCTAGACCTCTGTTTAAGCTTTGAGCAGTCTGTTTGATTTTTGAGCCATTTTCAATAGCTCCCAAAAATTTTTCATCGAGATGAAAATAATTTTTGCAATGAACTAATTTCAAACAACGCAGATTTTTTTATTAAGATCTGAATAAATATTTTGAGTTTTCCCCCCAATTTCCCCTCATTTGTCAAATGACCCTCATTTGTCAAATGACCCTCAAATATATATATATATATATATATTGGGGTAGGATTAAAAACGATGTTTAAATATAAAACATTAAAAATACAGCCATCACAAGCGCACAATACTATGAGTTCCACGTCCCTTTATGATCTTCGAAAAAAGTTATACACACCTAGAGTGTGTCTATCTATCTTTCTTTCTTTCTATCGATCTATCTCTGTTTATATCTATATATCTCTCAATCTGAGCCTGGTCATATCTATCTATCTATCTATCCACACACACACACACACACACACACACATATATATATATATATATATATATATATATATATATATATATATATCTCAGTCTGTTTATATCTAGCATTCTATCGAGCTATCCATCCCCCTGTCTGATCATAACTACCAATCTATCAGTCTCTCTATCTTTATGTCTGTCTTAGGCTGTTCAAATCTATCTATCTATCTATCTATCAGTTGGTTCATTTATCTATCTATCCATCTATCTATCTTAGTTCATATCTATCTATTAATCTATCTATCTCAATCCCTCCATATCGATCTACCTATCGACCTACATATATATATATATATATATATATATATATATATATATATATATATAAGTTGATTTCTATCAATTTCAGTTTCTTCATATCTATCTATCTATCTCACTTCATTCATATCTATCTATCTATCTATCTATCTATTTGGTCATCTTTCCATTTCTCTCAATCGATTTGAATTACAGTATAAACTTTTTTTTTCTTTTTTTTTTATATAATCAGAATATCGTTCCCAGTCTGTTTATCTCTTCTTCTTTTTTCTACTTCTACACCACTCAATATATCAGTCACTATCAACAAAAACACGGACACAAGCAAGTCAATATGCATACACTCTCGCACGCATACACGCTAAAATGACGATGGACCGATCAAAAAAAAAAAAAAAAGCAACAACAAAAAACAAGAAGACATCAACTTGAACACCGACCATTACTGCATCAGTGAGAAGGAGAGCGGGGAAAAAAACAACAATGGCTGATCGAACGAATCTAACAAAAATAAAACAAAAAAAAAGCAAGGAAAGAAGCAAACGAAGCCAGAAGAAGAAAGAAAGAAAGAAAGAAAGAAAGAAAGAAAGAAAGAAAGAAAGAAAGAAAGAAAGTCTATGAACAAACAAACAAAGACAGTTCGCAGAGAAAGAATGAAACAAAGTTCATTAGTGTAGAAAGAAAGAAAGAAAGAAAGAAAGAAAGAAAGAAAGAAAGAAAGAAAGAAAGAAAGTCTATGAACAAACAAACAAAGACAGTTCGCTGAGAAAAAAAGAAACAAAGTTCATTAGTGTAGAAAGAAAGAAAGAAAGAAAGAAAGAAAGTCTATGAACAAACAAACAAAGACAGTTCGCAGAGAAAGAATGAAACAAAGTTCATTAGTGTAGAAAGAAAGAAAGAAAGAAAGAAAGAAAGAAAGAAAGAAAGAAAGTCTATGAACAAACAAACAAAGACAGTTCGCTGAGAAAAAAAGAAACAAAGTTCATTGGTGTAGAAAGAAAGAAAGAAAGAAAGAAAGAAAGTCCATGAGCAAAAAAAGAAAAAAACAAAGAAAGTGTACAAAGAAAGAAAGAAAGAAAGAAAGAAAGAAAGAAGCAAGTTGCAATGTGCTTGGTTTCGAGTTGAAGTGGTAGTGGGTGGAATGGCTCAAGTGGTTAACCAGGAGAGAGGGTAGCCGGAGAAGGGGGAGGGTAGGGAGCTTGCGAAAAATCTTGAAATGGTTGCACAGTCATGCACTTGGCTAGGACTTCTGAACAGTGCGTGCGAGAAACGAATTTTGGCCACTCTATATCTTTTCAAATTCGCCTTGTGACCATTTTGACAAAGCTGTATTGACATACCATCCGGTAAAACCTTCCCGCCAAATCCTCCTCATCCCTCAACCCCTCCCACCCCGACTGCTTGGCCGAACTTCCCATTCTCTCTCTCTCTCTCTCTCTCTCTCTCTTGTCAATTCTTTTGAATGTTTTTGCTTTTTTCCTTTCGATTCCCACCTTCTTACCCCAACACTTTACCTTTTTTTTTTTTTGCCATCACCATTTTTTTTAACTCTCATCACAAAGCTACATTTTTCTCAGATCGAACCGAATATCCTGCAATCACCGACGGAAATATTTTATTTTTAATTTTTTTTTAATTTCATTTTTATTTATTTATTTATTTTTGCTTTGATCGTTTTACTTTATACCTTAATTTTTTTTCCGTTTTTTTTTTTTTTTTGAAAAAATATCTCAAAACAAAACAAAAAAGAACTTGGCTCGAACAAGAAAATTAACGACAGTGGAAAGGAATATTTTTATTTCTTGTTTTTTTTTTTCTGTGAGAAAGTGTTGGACTGATTGATTGATTTTAATAGCATGTCAATTTGTCCAAGGTTATTTTATGCCCAGAGAATCGAGTTCATTGAACTATCATTGATATACCATTAAAAAAAAAAAAATTAAGATAACACACCTATAATTATGCAGTTAGGGCACGTATATGTATAATATTCTGATATATATATATATATATATATATATATATATCATCATCATGATGTCGAGCCGCAGGCACGGATATCCCAGACCGGCACTTCTCCATATCGTTCGCTTCTGGCAGGTCTTCAGGGCTACATCCTGTATCCTCACATAGCTGCTGGATGTATGTTCGAGCTGCTCGTCCTGCATTTGCCCGGCCATATGTGGGAGTCCATAGGGGTACATCACTTACGAGCTTGTCCCTGCTTCTCCAGCAGTGATCTGCATGTCAGGTTCGTCTAACTTGGATAGTTTTCGTGATGGGAGGCAGGTGGCCGTATAGTTGGTGCCTTGTGCGGTGTTGCCGCCAGGACTTGGTCAATATTGCTCGCAACATTCTAGTGTAATTGCCGTCTAGCTTCTTCTCCAGCCGTTTTGTTTGCGTCCAAGTAATGCATCCATACAGCAGTATCGATTCGACCGCTTCTTTGAAAAAAACGCCGTTATATATATATATATATAATAACATTCTGATATATATATATATATATATAAATATATATATATATATATATATATATATATACCAATACCCTCGCCCATGGAGGATGTGACTCAAGGTCAATTTCGAAGTGCTCTTTGATTTCAAGATTCTTCTTCTCGGCCTGTTTCCATATCCACGTTAAAGAACCTAGTCTGTCCGATTATTTGGGGTTAGCTGGACACAGAATAATTGGAATCATAGCTTTCCATAGGGAATAAGCACACTGTGAAATACCAACTGCTTCGTCCCGTAAATGAAATCGGGTCACTGTGTTCATTTTCTACGATAGTTACCACGAGCACCGCCAAGTGCGTATAAAATGTCAGAGACTCTTGAATATTCAGTATGTTATTGCTACACATCTTATGAAATGACTGACCAATATTTATGATTTCAGGTTCAAATGAACAGCTACAGCAGCAATTGGAATACACCCTAATAAAGCCTGATTGTCACAGCTGGTGAATTTCAAAAATGCCATCTTCAGGTGAGGACACTTTAGAAGAACTATATGGAATAAAATTCTGTTTTAAATTTGGAAAAAATGCCGCAGAAACGTATGGAATGCTTCAGACTGCTTTTCGGCCATCTTGCATGAATCGAGCAACAGTTTTTAAGTGATATAAGAGATTCAAGGAAGGCAGGGAGTCTGTGAGGGATGATGAGAGGTGTGGGAGGAGTAAGGAAGTCAATAGACCAGAGTTGATTGGCCAAAGGGTTAGGGTTAGGGTTGAGGTTTTAAGGGAGTTCACGAAGAGATTCCCTCGGAAGAGGCCAACACTCGTCAAATCGGGTCAGTGGCATTTCCACCAGGACAATACACCAGTCCACGACTCCATCCTTGTCACAGACTATTTGACCAAGATGGGCATCAAGACAGTTCCTCAGCCTCCCATAGTCCAGACCTTGCTCCCTGCGACTTTTGGTAATTCCCTTACCTTAGAGGCCGTCGTTATGAGACAATTGAGGAGATGAAAGAAGCTGTGACGAAGGGCATTGACACGCTCACTCAAGAGGACTTCCATGGGGCCTTCCAGAAGTTGTTGGATCGGTACAACAAGTGCATTGAAGTTGCGGGAGATTACTTCGAAGGGGACTAAAGTTTCATGTGTGTACTAAAAGTCTGGAAACTTATCGTGTGCACCTCGTATGTATATGAGGGTAATAAATAAATAAATGTATTGCTGATTGGTTTGATTTCTTTGTTTAATGGCATATCCACCTTTGTAGGTTATTTAATGCCAAAGCCATTCTCCTAGAGGAACAGTCGTGGTACTATTTAACCCATAGCTGGGAGGATAAGGGGTTTCATACATTTCCCAGGGGTATTTGCCCAGTTAAATAATCAAACAGTTCTATTTCAAGCAAATCAGTTTGGCATGTCATTGGTTTGCACTCAGTTTAAAAAATGTCAAACAGTCATATGTGACCCCTAGATAAGATCCTATCAGGGACTACCACTCCAGGTCGGAGTGGAGCTGGAAGCCATGGCAATAAAGGGAAACTCCGCGTTTCCAAAACTCCAATATTACTGGAGCCACTCGATCAAATTGTTTAGCGTCATCTACAGGACACTCTTTGGGGGAATATTACCACTCAGCAGAGATACAATCGGTGTATTCTACAGCCCCACCCGACTGGGCCAGCTGCTTCGTGAGTGATTATGTGTAATTTTGTGTGTAGCGAGGGTGATAAATGTTTATATATGATTTTTGCAACACACACACACACACACACACACACACACACACACACTCTCTCTCTCTCTCTCTCTCTCATTCTCTCTCTCTCTCTCTCTCTCTCTCTCTCTGCCCGCACGCGAAAGAGAGAGAGAGACTCTTTTTTTATGGTTGGTTGGTTTGTTGGGTTTTATGGCATATCAACCTTTGTAGGTTATTTAACGCCAAATCCATTTTTATGTAAATAATCAGTTCTATTGAAAACAGTTCAGTTTAACATAAGTACACAGTTTAATTGTCAAAAACATTTCCATTCCAAACTATTCAAGCAGTTATATGTAATAATTCAGTTAAGTGTAAATACAGTTTTAATGTCGAAAAACAGTTCTATTTTAAATAATTCAGTTAAGCCTCTGCACGCAGTATAAAATGTAAGTATGGTTTAATTGTCAAAAACGTTTCTATTTCAAGCTATTCAGTTTACTCAATTCATTTTAGCATAAGTATGCAGTTAGTTCTATTTAACCCATAGATAGGGCCCTATCAGGTGCTACCACTCCGGGCCGGAGTGGACCTGGGAGCGATGGCAATGAATAGGTACTCCGCATTCCCCAAAGCTCCAGCACTCCTGGAACCTCACCATCAGATTGTTTAGTGTCATATCCAGGACACTCGTTAGGGGGGGGTCTTACCCCTCTGCAGAGGTGCAGTCAGTGTATTCTACACCCCCAGCTGACTGGGCAATCTTTTTTTATGTAACCCTCATCGTATTTGTTCCTTTGTTCGTGTATGTGTACATGAGCTTATAAATGTATGCACAAGGATTAGTAACCAAAAAACTTGCTAATATTTTGGTAACTGCACAATTTGGCAGCTGTAATAATTTACGAAACTCTTTCCTTCGATTTGGCTCAAGGCCGAATGAATGGGGCACCCAATGAGACTCGAACTCACTCGTGTAGGTTTGCAAAGCTAGCTTGCTAACCATTACACCACCAGAGGTGCCCTCAATTTGGCAGCTGTAGATGCTTTTGGGGAAGTCCTAAAGGCAACGAATTGCTTGATACTCTCCGAGTGCTACTCAATAGATTTGCCTCTATGACTGGCAGAGCGGTCTCGGAATCCACGATCTCAACTGATATGTTTATGTTCTTGTTAACCGAACTAATTTTTTTTCTACCATCAACAAATTTTTTTGGCGGTGTTAGGGCCCAGTTCTAACCCGTGAAGTTCGTGAAATATACAACGTTCCACGTTCATCTTTTCAGCCTTCAAACCACTCAGGTAGTTAAGCAATACAAGAAGTAAGTCAGCACACCCACTACAATGTCACTACTAACCACAGCGGATAACAACCACGGCTCTCACTGCTTCAGTCACGTGTACATACAGGGCGTCTCAACATAGACGCAACCCATTAATATAACGATTTATTGCTGCGGCAAGTGCAACACCGGTCATTTGGTACACGTCCTGTAAAAATGTATCCTTTGAGCAAGACACATCAAATCTATGCTTTTTTTAATTGCTATATTAGCTTCCAGGACAAGTAAAGTAAAGCTGGCAACCATAGTCGAGCGTGACCCGAAGACTCCTTTTTCAATAGTTACCACACCGAGGGAAGGGCGCTACTCCTTCTACTGGATCGCTCCACTTTACCCTTGATTCTTAACTTATAGTGCTGAGTGTTAAGCAAGGAAGTATAAAGTACCATTTTTTTAAAGTCTTTGGTATGACTCGACTTGGAATTGAACACCTGTCTCCCGGGCCATTAGCCAACACTCTAACCGCTTGACCAATGGACTATAAAACTAAAATTTTGTAAAACTTTTGACTCACCCAAGAATTTCTGCTTGTCAGGAAGTTTTGCTTCCCCATTTACAAGTTGATTTCCTTTAATTTGTTTTCTTGTTTGTTTGTTTATTGGGGAGGTGTTTTTTTCCGGGGGGGGATTTTTTTTGTTTGTTTTGTTTTTTTGTGTCGAGCTTCCTTTTATTCTTTCTTTTTTGTTTTTCAGCGAAGCAAATCAATCACAGTTATCGATCAATTCATCGCTCATTTATGAAATATTGAAAAATATCGATCTGTTTGTACTTCGATCGATTTACAGTCAAGTAAATCACTCTGTCATTACGAAAAATCGATTATCGATAAATGAACTAGCAATTAGTTCAATTCATCCAAATTTTGCTCAGTTTGAACGTGAATGATAAGGAAATAAGGGAGTCATTTTTTCGTCGCTTACGAATGCAATTGCCGTATATAATCGTGGAAAAGTCGACCCCCCATCAAAATACCCAACACAACTATGAACCTTCAAATTTCAACAAAAAGTAGTAATTTCATTAAAAACGCCAACAATTTTCGAATTGCTTTTACGTCATTCGTCCGGTATTTCATAGAAAGCCAGTAAGATTGATTGATTTCAACGGCATGTCAACCCAACTAGAGTTATTTTATGCCTAGATGTCAGAGAAACGCTTTCATTGCACGGTCATAATTACGTTTTTTGTTGTTTCTTATTATGTTTATTTGTTAGTTTTTTGGTTTATTTGGGGGTTTTTTGTGTTTGTTTTGCCTTTTTTTTTCTTTTTTGCACACGGTCCAATCAAATAAATATTCAAAGCTTATCTGTTCGAATCAATCATAGAATACTAACTGGTACTACCTCTCTGGGTCAGAGTGGACCTGGGAGTAATGTCAATGATGGAGTACTCCATATTCTCCAGATTTACAGGGCTATGGCCTCACAATCGGTTGCAGTTGAGTGACATACCTAGTACAGTCATATAGAAATCTGATCCTTGTAAGCTTTAACCATGTCAATAATACTGTATGGTTGCACCATATGGAATCTAAAGAAACGCTTGGAGTGAGAGCTTGACGTGAACTCCACAAGGATGCTCTTTCAACTGTTTCCTCTAAAACAACTGTTGTATGACCACTTATCTTCCATCTTACAAACCATTGAAGAAAGAAAGACAGGGCATGCTAGAAACTGCCGGTAAGAAAGTAAGAACAAATAGTGACGTTCTCATATGGACTCAAACACATAAACGCTCCACACACACATATATATGTATATATATATATATGTATATATATATATATATATACGTACGTATAGCAACTGCCACTATTTTACAGATTATCCCAGTCGGCAGGGGCTGAAAAATACTCCGACTGCATCTCTGCAGAGGAGTAAGATTCCTCCAACGAATGTCCTAGATATGACACTAAATAATCTGATGGTGAGCTCCATTAATGATGGAGTTTTAGGGAATGCGGAGTACCTCTTTATTGCCATCACTCTCAGGTCCTCCCTGGTTCAAATAGAACTAAACATTGTACTAATGCTAAACTGAACTGTTTGAAATAGAACTGTTTTGACAGTTAAACAGCGTACTTATGCTCATCTAAATTGTTTGAAATAGAACTGTTTATATGTAAAAGATGGATTTGGCATTAAATAACCTACAATGGTTGATATGCCATGAAAGGAAAACCCAACCAAACTAAATTATTTACGGATATAACAAACAAGAGTACTGTCTTTGGCATTAATATAAGCTTATGTACCCTCATGTGACTTCTCAAACTTGTCAGACCCCAACATATTCTGCCTCATAATTCACACGAGTTACCAGTAGGTTGCTGCTAAAGGATCTGTGAAAGAACTTGTTTTCTTTCTTCTTTCTTAGAACGATTTGAGAGACGCCACCGTGGCATAGTGGCTAATGTACTGAAATGTGACATCATAGTAAGCGAGTTCGAACTCCACCCTTGCTAACACACTTGGGAAAGGTATGAATACTTTTATCCCTCCAGCTATGAGTCAAATAGTATGTTTTCTGTTCTTCTACTAGGATGGCTTCGGTTTTAACCCGTGGATGTTGATATGCCATTAAGCAGAAAAAACAAACCCAACCATATAAACTTCTTCGTCGTTTTTGTAGAACGGAGATTTTTTTTGGTGGTGTTTTAAAACTTATTGATTTGAGTAAAAGAGAAAATTATAAAAGAGAGAGAGAAAGAGAAAGAGAATGATTGAGATAGCAAGAAAGAAAGAAAGAAAGAAAGAAAGAAAGAAAGAAAGAAAGAAAAAAAGAAAGATAATAAACTGAATGAAAGAGATTTATTCTTGAATCAAATCGTCTAACGCTCATAATGTGCCCGAGGTGTAATGGTTATCGTCGTAGGAAATGGACAGGGCGATAGGAGTTCAAATCCTGGACGAGGCTGATTCCATTTCACATAGAACTAATACCTTTGGGAAAGGTATGAATCCAATTATTCTCCTTCCAGCTTTGGGGAAATAGTAGGGCAGACTGAGTTCTTCAGCCTTGGTTAGGCAACTAGTCTAGGAGAAGGAAAACTCAGAAGTCCAACCTGCTAAACTCCGCTTAAAAAATTGACCTTGTGTCATATCCTGCCTGAGCGGAGGGGTTTGTATATATGGACTCTCATAATGAACGCGGCCCAGTCAAAAAGAAGCCATCAAGTGAATATGTGTATCGTTCAAATAATGGTGTTTTTTTGACCAGCTTGGTCCAAGGCAGATTGTCTATTCATGCATGTGCATAAAGTCTCGTCTGGTTAGTTCCAAATGACTGGTCACATTCCACAGATATATCGATTCGGTTTCGGCTTCTTTCTTTTAATGGCATATCAACTTTCGTAGGTTATTTAATACCAAAGGTATCTTGGTAGAAGAACAGTAAGTAGTACTATTTAATAAATAGCTGGGAGGATAAGAGAGTTCATGCCATTCGCAAAGGAATTACTCTGATTGCAATGGCACGAATGGAACAGATATCGTCATGCAAATATATATATATATATATATATATATATATATATATATATATATTATATATATATTTTATATATATATATAAATAGATATATATATATATATTATACATATATATATATTTTATATATATATATATTTTATATATATATATATTATATATATATATATCATATATATATATTTTATATATATATATATATTTTATATATATATATATATTATATATATATATTATATATATATATATATATTATATATATAAATATATATATATACATTTTATATATATATTATATATATATATATATATATATTTTATATATATATATATTTTATATATGTATATTTTATATATATATATATTTTATATATATATATATATTATATATATATATATATTTTTATACATATATATATATTTTATTTATATATATATATATATATATATATATATATATCTCAATAGTCATCCGCAGACAGATCTGTTTCGTTCTATCAGAACTCATCAGTGTGGCTATGGGTAAATAGTAGGGCAGACGAGGTTCTTCAGCCTTGGTGAGGCAACTAGTCGAGGAGAAGGAAAACTCTGAATTCCAACCTGTTAACCTTCGCTTAAAAATTGACCTTGTGTCACATCTTGCCCGAGTTGAGGGGTTGGGTAAATATGATATGATTAATACGAAAGTGAATGCAGTAATGTGAGTGAAGTTTGAACTTGATTACTACGATGTCACAGTTTAGCACGTAAGCAACTACATATTGGGGACTCCACCCAAAAGGTGTTTCGCCCAGTCGGGTGGGGCTGTAGAATACACCAAGTGCATCTCTGCAGAGGGGTAAGACACTCGCCAACGAGAGTCCTGGATATGACACTAAACAATCGGATAGTGAGCTTCCAGTAATGCTGGAGCTTTGGGGAATGCAGAGCACTCCTTTATTGCTACCAGTCCCAGGTCAACTCATGCCCGGAGTAGTAGGGTCTTATCTATGGGTCGAATAGTGCTAAACTGAACTTTTGCTAAACTAAAATGCTTGAAATAAGACTTTTTTGGCATTGAAACTGCGTACTTGTGCCAAACTGAACAGTTTGAAATAGAACTGTTTTGACATCTAACTGTTTGTAAACAAAAAACTATACTTATACTAATACTAAACTGAATTGTAAGAAATTTAATTCGGTATTAAATGATCCGAAAGGGGTTGGTATGCCGTAAAACCAACCAACCAACCAAAAAGTGTAGTGGCAGATTTAGAGTTTCTGTGGTGTCAGATTCGAAAGATTCAATTGAATTCCTCAATTTGTTAGCTAACTGTAAAATATTTTCAAACATTCTTTCTCTAAAATATTCTGGGAATCTGTTTCCATTTGTTAATATTGCATTAAACATTAAAATAAATCTTCTGCGACGAAAGTTCGGGTTTTTCGATGCAGACAAAATTTCCATCTTACCACAAAACTTCCTTTTCTTTCATTTATAGATTTGATCCAATCTAATTATTTATGGATTTGATCCAATCCAATTATCAATTTGCCAACGGTCGATGTTTGTTTGTTTGTTTGTTTTAGTTAACATATGCAAAGCCTGTTCAATTATTGACCCTGGAAATGCGAATTGGTCGATGCAACAAAACCGAATTTTCGCGCGCTTAATATTAATTAATACACACACACACACACACACACACAGTAAGAAGAGTCAGGGAAAATAAGAAAGAGAGCAAAGAGAGAAAAAAAGGAAAAATAAAAGGGGAGGAGAGGAAAAGATATAAACAGAAGGAGAAGAAAAGAGGGAAAGAGAAAGAGAGGAAAAATAATAAGAAGGAATGTGGGTTAAATGGAGGAGAAAAAGAAAAGGGAAAGAGAAAAAAGAAAAAAGAAAAGGATTAGAAGGAGAAGAGATAAACAGAGGGAGAGAAAAAAGGAAGGAGAAAAAGAAGAAAAATAGGAAAGAAAAAAAGGAAGGAAATGAGAAAAATGGAAGCAAAAGCAAAGATAGAAAAAGAAAAAGAAAAGAAAAAAGGAGTTGAGAGATAAATAAAGGGAGAAGAGAGGAGAATAGACAAAGAAAAAAGAATAAAGAGAGAAAGATGGAAGGAAAAAGAGAAAAAGAAGAAAAAGAACAAGAGAGGAATAAAGAGGGGTGAACAGAAAAGGAAGAAAAAAGAGAAAGAGAAGGAGAAGAAAAAAGAAAAGGAGATTAAAGGAAAAGAGATAAACAGAAGAAGAAAGGAGAGAAAGAAGAAGAGAAGAAAACGAAAATAAGAGGAAAGAAGGGGGTAAAAAGAAGCAAAGGAAAAGAGGTAAAGAGAAGAGAGGAAAAAGAAAAGGAGAGGAATGAACAGAAGTAAATAAAAGAAGAAAAGAGGAAAAGTGAAAAAGAGGGAAAAGAAAAGGAGAGGGTAGAAGAGAGGTAAACAGAAGAAGAAGAAAAGAGGAAAGAAAAAAGAGAGGAAAAAGAAATCAAAAGCAAAGTGTTTGAGAGAAATAAAGAGATTTATTGATTGGCATGTCAACTCGTTAAGGGTTATTTTATATCTATATATTTTTACGTAGCTGTTCCTTAAACTTTTTATTTTTACTATCGAATAAGAATCCTCTTAAAACAGATCACGTATTATCACTTTCAGTTGGTGTATTCTGCAGCCCCAGCCGACTGGACCACTGGCACACTTGTAGGTGGGGTCTTACCCCACTGCAGAGAGGTAGGGCACCTCGGGTGATGTAATGGTTAGCAAGGTAGACTGGCAAACCTACACGAGTGAGTTAAATCCTTATTGGGTGCCCCATTCATGCGGCCTTGTGCTACATCTAAGCAAAAAGCTTAGTAAATTAACACTGCAGAGAGGCAGTCGGTGAATTCTGCAGTCCAAGCTAACTGGGCCACTGGACACACGCGTTATGGTGAGGTCTTACCACTCTTCAGAGATGCAGTCGGTGTATTTACAGCCCCAGCCGACTGGGCCACTAGAATACTCTTTGGTGTAGTATCACACTTCTGAAAAGATGCAGTCAGTGTTATTCTGCAGCTTCGGCAGACTGGGCCACTGTACAATTATTGGTTGGGTCTTCACTCCTTTGCAGAGATGCAGTCAATGTATTCTACGGCCCCAGCCGATTGGGCCACTGGTATACTCGTTGGTTGTGTCTTACCCCTCTGCAAAGATACTGTCGATGCATTCAACAGCCCCAGCCGACTGGGCCACTGAACACTCTTTGGTAAGGTATTCACCTCTCAGCAGAGATGGAGTCGGTGAATTCTACCGCCCCAGCCAACTGGGCCACTCGCACCCTCATTGGTGAGGTTTTACCCCTCTGCAGAGATGCAGTCGATGTATTCTACAGCCCCAGCCAACTGGGCCACTCGCACACTTGTTGGTGGGGTCTTACCCTTCTTCTGAGATGCAGTCGGTGTATTCTACAGCCCCAGCCGACTTGGCCACTGACATACTATTTGGTGGGGTTTTACTCTCTACAGAGATGCAGTCAGTGTATTCTACAGCCCCAGTTGACTGGGCCATGGGCATACTCTTTGGTGTGGTATTACACCTCTGCAAAGATGCAGTGTATTTATGCAACTTCAGCAGTCTGTGCAACTGGTATACCTGTCTATCTTACCCCTCTACAGAGATTCTGTTTGTGTATTCTACAGCTCCAGCCAACTGGGCCACTGGACACTCGTTGATGAGGTTTTACCCATTTGCAGAGATGCAGTCGGTATATTCTGCAGCTCCAACCAACTGGGACACAGGCATACTCTTTGGCGGGGTCTTACCCCTGCAGAGACACAGTCGGTGTATTCTACTGCCCTAGCCAACTGGGCCACTGGACTCATTCGTTGGAGTCCTACCCTTCTTAAGAGATGCAGTCGGTGTATTCAACAGCCCTTCCTTAGCAGACTCGGCAAGTCGTATCTCTTTTAATGTTCTCAACATGCTCAAATGTTACTCTTTTTTTTTTTGCGTTTTTCGTTTCGAGAAAAAGAAAAACGTGCAAGTAACTAAATATTTCTCTAAACATTGCAGATCAAAATTTGTTCGGATTATTAGTCTGGAGAAATGGCATTTGTAACGTAACGTAGTCAAATATAATGAGCGTAACACTACAGCATCAAATATTAATGAAGTTGTTATTTTACAAGACCCGAATTGAATATGTGTAACGCTTTGCATAGTACAAGACGGACTCAGTTGTATGAACTTATTAACGTAGCAATTAGTTATATTATGGGGGGAGGGTGAAATTTGTTATATTAATTATTCTATTATCTAGTGTCGTAAGTTTGATGGAAATTGACCAAAAGACTAGCAGATATCACACAGTTGAGGTAGGTAAACTTTTGGACTGTTTTCTGTTCTGTCTGACTGATGGAGATAGTGATAGGTGTCAAGTCTTAACACTTTCAGCTCACCAAGGATAATTGACCAAAACACCAGCAGCAAGCATCACATCTACCCAATATCCATTCCCAAGGGGGTATCCTCGTGGTTTAATGGTTAAAGCGTTGGACTGCGGAATCGTAGTACGCGAGTTCGTACTCCAGTCGCGCTATTACGTTCATTTTCGGGCAAATACCCTTGGGAAAGGTATGAACCCCCTTATCCTCCCAGCTATGGGTTAAATAGTACCACTACTGTTCTTCTAGGAGAATGGCTTTGGCATTAAATAACCTAAAAAGAGTTGATATGCCATTAAACAAAGAAAGAAACCTAGTGTATTATTGGGGGTGTCTTCGTGGTGTAATGGTTAAAGTGATGGACTGCGAGTTCGTACTCCAGTCGCGCTATTACGTTCACTTTCGGGCAAATACCCTTGGGAAAGGTATGAACCCCCTTATCCTCCCAGCTATGGGTTAAATAGTACCACTACTGTTCTTCTAGGAGAATGGCTTTGGCATTAAATAACCTAAAAAGAGTTGATATGCCATTAAACAAAGAAAGAAACCTAGTGTATTATTGGGGGTGTCCTCGTGGTGTAATGGTTAAAGTGATGGACTGCGAGTTCGTACTCCAGTCGCGCTATTACGTTCACTTTCGGGCAAATACCATTGGGAAAGGTATGAACCCCCTTATCCTCCCAGCTATGGGTTAAATAGTACCACTACTGTTCTTCTAGGAGAATGGCTTTGGCATTAAATAACCTAAAAAGAGTTGATATGCCATTAAACAAAGAAAGAAACCTAGTGTAATATTGGGGGTGTCCTCGTGGTGTAATGGTTAAAGTGATGGACTGCGAGTTCGTACTCCAGTCGCGCTATTACGTTCACTTTCGGGCAAATACCATTGGGAAAGGTATGAACCCCCTTATCCTCCCAGCTATGGGTTAAATAGTCCCACTACTGTCCTTCTAGGAGAATGGCTTCGGTATTAAATAACCTAAAAAGAGTTGATATGACATTAAACAAAAAAAAAACAAAACCATTCCCAAGATTGGATGAGGGGGAGCACAAACCGATTAAGATAATTTAGTCAACAATCCACAGTTGAACATAACAATGGTAAATAGAAATACAAAATTATCCCATTGCACATATTAATGGAGATTAGTCCTTTTAACACTTTCCATCAATGAGAATGATCCTTCAGGCACAATGCTACATAGCCACACCTGAATATGTGAAATGTACATAGAATGTTCATAACTCATATATAGATAACATAGGAATCCCTAAACACGAAAAACTTTACGACTTCTTAGTTCAGGTACGAAACTTTTTATTACCTTTGAGTTAAAATGGTTTTCGACATAAGGAGAGTGATACACAAACTTTCTATGCTGACTTTTCCATCTGCCACCACCACCACCACCACCACGCGCGGTACTCGTCGCAAGGCCTCGGCGAGCTCCGAAAGTCAACCTTCTTTTTCGGAGGCAAAAACTCAACTCTGACTTTTCTCAAATCCCCAAAATCCTCAGCCCATGCTTCCGGTGCATGACGTCATTCACACCTCCAGGTCCCATTTACTATCTGGGGTTTTATTTTGACATCTGTGAATGACAGATCCTCCACGTACGCGCATGAACACCTGCGCTCATGTTTAAACCTAACTAACCCGTGCGCTAAGCGAAAGGTTCTCAGCCTAACTAAACCGAAAGGCAAGATATATAAAAACGAAACCCCGCGACCATTATATTACAACAATACCCATCATTAATCACACGTAGTTCCTTTTCAAAGTTCTTACAGTATTTGGTGGCAATGAAAGTAGGAGAACTGGTAACAGATGTTATACAAGCAATATGACCAGTTGAATTTCTCTGACAAAGTCAATAAATATTTCAATGGCCACCTCTTTTCTATTGGTAGTTCTCTTTACAATACAAATCATCTTTACAGTCATGTTATTATGTATTGTCTTTCTGCTGTGAACAATCATATTTAAAATGGTGTTGAAAACTACAGATCTAACATAACTGTTGTATAGTGGCTCGTACCACGTGACTTCCGGTGTCACGGAAGTATAAAAGATGCTGTGTCTCTTAAGCTAGGGAGAGTGACTGAAGCTGAAGTAGAAAGAGAAGCAGAGAGATAGCTCTGATGGACGTCGGTCAGTAGTAAGACCAACTTCGGACGTAACACCAACACCGCGAGACTTATAATACTAGTCAGACTGTAACATTTGAGTTAATAAACAACTTTATTTTCACTGTGTATCTTTTCCTTACCATGATACAAGAACCCATTTATTTGCTTTCAAGGAACCCAATGGTTATAGTCACATTTGATCTTGAAACGTTGGCTTCACTGTCTTTTTTTTTTTTTTTTTTTTTAATTATTAAAGGCTTCATGTGTAAAATAATTAGGTTGATAACAAATTATATTGATTATCTTATTTGGTAATTAATCATATTATTTTATTATTTAATTTAGTAAGTGTTGTGTCCTTAAAAGGGATATAATAAGACAAGGTGATATTTGATTGGAAAGGAACAGTCGACACGTTTGTAGATAAAAGGGTTTTATTGCAAGAGAGATATAAGACGGAAAAGGAACAGTGATGCACACTGTTAATCCCCGAACCAAGGACAGGTATTTGTCTCTGCCTCCCACCAGACAAAAAGTCAAATGAATTGAAGGTGGGATTATAGTGGGGGGTTAGGGGAGGAGAATGTCTGACCCAAGCCGAGGCTCATTCCCTGCTGGTCTATGCTCGTTATCGGCTCGCATTGCACTTAGTGAGCTGATGAGTGTAACTGGACATGAACCCAAACATGGGACCATTCCCAAGATTGGATGAGGGGGAGCACAAACCGATTAAGATAATTTAGTCAACAATCCACAGTTGAATATAACAATGGTAAGTAGAAATACAAAATTATCCCATTGCATATATAAATGGAGATTAGTCCTTTTAACACTTTCCATCAATGAGATCCTTCAGGCACAATACCCATCATTAATCACATGTAGTTCTTTTTCAAAGTTCTTACAGTATTTGGTGGAAATGAAAGTAGATCTGGTAACAGATGCCATACAAGCAATATGACGAGTGCTATAGAAAAAGGTGTCAATAATGCACCTTACCCACCCGAAAGTAGCCCAGCTTCAAATCTGCCTTAGATGGACAATGCTCTGTCCGACATGAATGCCAGATGGCCAGGGCAAAGGCAACAGCAAATCAATGCAATCGGCCTTATCCCCTGAGCAAGGACAGGTATAATGCCGTGATTACTGTATATATAGTCAGTCCACATAATTGGGAGGGGATGTGGGATATTCCATTACAACAGCAAGAACCCAAATGTACATAGAATGGATTCATGCTGTGTCATAAGTTTGAATGGAAATTAAATAAAAACATAATGAAAGTTTAAGACACGTAGGATGATTCATGATCAGTTGATGCAATAGTTAAGAAGATGACGTGTCTTTATAACATTACCTGAATGAGATAATTAAAAGATTATACAAGAAAAGGTCATTTGGAATTCAGGCGACAGCCTTTGAGTCGAGTCGAGTCGGTCGGATGTCACCAGTGGGTTTCAGAGCCCTTCGAAGCTACAGCATGGGGAGGTCATGTGTCTATCCTTCACCGTTTCCAGGTACAACACAAGAACTCTCTCTCTCTCTCTCTCTCTCTCTCTCTCTCTCTCTCTCTCTCTCGTGCTTCGATTACTGCTAGGAAATTTGTTTACAATCAAAATAAATTATTTCGTATTGGTAACAACGGAGTGGCTTTGTGCATTGCAAAGAGTGTGACACCTGTTCAAGATGGTGCCATGGTTCCACATTCTTCTATCTGGTCCCGTGGCATTACGATTACGTTGTTGTTGTAATGGTTTGGTTTGTTTGGTTTTATGGCATATCAACCTTTGTAGGTTATTTAACGCCAAATCCATTTTTATGTAAATAATCTGTTCTATTGAAAACAGTTCAGTTTAGCATAAGTACACAATTTAATTGTCAAAAACATTTCCATTTCAAACTATTCAAGCAGTTATATGTAATAATTCAGTTAAGTGTAAATATAGCTTTAATGAAAAAAAACAGTTCTATCTGAAATAATTCAGTTAAGCATAAGTTTAAGTGTAAGTACGGTTTAATTGTCAAAAACGTTTCTATTTTAAGCTATTCAGTTTACTCAATTCATTATAGCATAAGTATGCTGTTAGTTCTATTTAACCCATAGATAGGGCCCTATCAGGTGCTACCACTCCGGGCCAGAGTGGACCTGGGAGCAACGGCAATGAAGGGGTACTCCACATTCCCCAAAGCTCCAGCACTGCTGGAACCTCACCATCAGATTGTTTAGTGTCATATCCAGTACACTCGTTAGGGGGGGTCTTACCCCTCTGCAGAGGTGCAGTCGGTGTATTCTACAGCCCCAGCCGACTGGGCAAGTTGTAATGGTGACAAAAGAAAGACACGGGGAACACAAAAAGAGTTGACAGAAAAAAATATATATTCAAGTAACAGAAACAAGATACAAGTGAACCTGGTTAAACAGTAGTTAGTTGATAGGAAACTGAGAGTCCAGTGAGGCAGTGACTATCCGTCCACTTCGCAAATGGTATCACACGTGATTGTGTCACGCTGATTGGTGAACTTTATTTATTCTCCGCCCTACCACCGGACAAGTACAACACAAGGCCTTTTTTAAAGTGGGTCCGGACGCTGGGCTGCAGCCCACACGCGTCCGCCAAAATCCAAAAATATCAAAGGTGGTGTCCTAGAGACCAAGAAACAAAACAACAAACAATTGGTAAAACAATTGGTGAACTCCGTCTGAAGCTCTCGTTGACGTGTATTTATGGAGGAGGGCGAGTCGATTATGCAGGGAGTACAACAGTTGTGTAACGTTGCAATTGTTTCGAATATGAAAAGTTATTTTCTGACTTCAACATTTTACAGCAGTCATCAACGAACGACGAGAGAAATAGATTGAAAGAATGAGTCATGTCATAAAAAACACAGATACTTTCATTCGTGGAAGACGAACAAAAACAACATACTTCACTTTCCTTAACCAACGAAGCCCTGTCCCCAAAGGAGCCACTAGAACCCTCGACCCAAAACTATCCGACCAACTGCAACCAGCTGTCAGTTGGTACTCCGACCGACCCATTAACTGATAGCTAAATAATTCAGTTAATTATCTTGTTAACTAATAATGATAAGAATACGTGTCATTAAACAAAATGTTCCTGTCATACATCATCACTCTATCCTTTGCTGATGATATGTATATGTCGTCCCATGGAAGTGCCCGTGGTGTAATGGTTATCGTCGTAGGAAATGAACACGGCGACACGAGTTCAAATCCTAGACGAGGCTGATTGCATTTCACATAGCACTAATACCCTTGGGAAAGGTATGAATCCAATTATTCTCCATCCAGCTTGGGGTAAATAGTAGGGCAGACTGGTTTATTCAGCCTTGGTGAGGCAACTAGTCTAGGAGAAGGAAAACTCTGAATTCAAACCTGCTAAACTGAGCTTAAAAATTGACCTTTGTCATATCCTGCCCGAGCGGAGGGGTTGGTAAATATGGATATGTCGTCCCAGTCAATGGGAATGATATAAGATCCTTCAGGCACAATACCCATCATTAATCACATGTAGTTCCTTTTCGAAGTTCTTACAGTATTTGGTGGAAATAAAAGTTGTAGAACTGGTAACAGATGTCATACAAGCAATATGACCAGTGCTATACAAAAACGTGTCAATAATGCAGCTTACCCACCCGAAAGTAGCCAAAACAACCTGTCAATTTCATATCCTGCTTTTCAATGTTTTTCAGTGCGACACGTGCTGCATTCGACCTTTGTGAGTTACACTTCAACTCAAAGGTTTTAACTCACTCACAATTTATCACTACAACTGAAACGATTAACAAATAATTTAATCAATTAATTACCATCTTTAATTGTATTACACATTAACATCAAGACATCATCACTTTATTGTATGAGAGGCTACAGTGCACAGACGTTTTCATTTAAATTCAAAATTTCTGTGAATCGATGTGTGACTTACAAGCATGGGTGTATATTTTTCTTTTTTAAGTAGAGGAATTATATTATGAATTGAATGGGAACATCTGGTGGTGTAACGGTTAGCAAGCTTGACTAGCAAACCTACACGAGTGAGTTCGATTCTCATTGGGTTCCCAATTCATTCGGCCTTGTGCCACATCGAAGCAAAGAAGTAAATTACTATATTATGAATTGAATTAGCATGACCAGAAAATCCGGCGAACACTTACGCACGACATACGGAAACACTGGACGGCTGTTTCGACCTTATTAGGTCTCAAGGTAATTCAATTCACAATATAATTCCTCTACGTAAAAAAGAAATTTAGAAAAAAAAAATAATAAACAGGTGACATCTCAACACTAGACAGAACCCCTCTTAAACTAGTAGACAAATAAACTTACCTGGGAAGCACCGTCTCATCAACTGGAAAGGACATCGATACGCGGCTAACAAAGGCATGGACATCTACAATTAGCTATCGATAAAATGAAACGCAGTTTCTTCCAAGTGGCTGTCGTATCGATACTGCTGTATGGATGCACTACATGGACACTAACAAAACGGCTGGAGAAGAAGTTAGACAGTAATTACACAAGAATGCTGCGAGCAATATTGAACAAGTCCTGGCGGCAACATCCCACAAAACACCAACTATAAGGCCACCTGCCTCCCATCACGAACACTATCCATGCTAGACGAACCAGACATGCAGGACACTGCTGGAGAAGCAGAGACGAGCTCATAAGTTATGTACTCCTATGGACCCCCACATATGGCCGGGCAAAAGCAGGACGACCAGCACGAACATGCATTCAGCTGCTATGTGAGGATACGGGAGGTGACTGAGTCCTCTGTAAAGATTATGGATGTAACTTGTCAGACACATTTAAGATAATTGGCCGATCAATTACCATGACTAGTTAATTTGGTGTCACTTGTGTGCAATATGACCGGTTGGCTCAGTTGTAGAGTTTCGGCTTTGCAATATGTGGTCGCTGGTTCGATCTCCAGTGGTAAAGATCACTGTATATGTTGTATAGCGATGACCACTATACATACACATATGCACGCAGAAACATATTCAACACAATAAGGACGAGCGAAGACACTTCTTTAGATAAATATACCTCTCACTTTATTTGAAAGGGTTCGAAAGGGTTACTAAAGGCTTTACTGTGTGAGAGGTGATTTGTAGGCTGAACAGAACAGCAACATATTGACCCCCAATCTTATGGCCAAAACAGCGTTTCTTTCCCGTTCTCCTGGCTGCTCAACCGGGGGCCTGGGGGCCCAGCCTCTATGGGAAATGTTCCTCATTCCAGCATCTTCTCTTCAACTGATTGAACTTCCTGTGCACCGAGTTATATCATAATTTGACACCCACTGTTCTTCCTGCGAGCGTCACAATGTAGCACTCAATTCAACCCCACGACAGTCAAGGTTTTTTTTGTTTTTTTTTTCAACATACAACGTGTGGAAGCACGTGCGATACCCTAGTCTCATCAGCCGCCAACCAGGGTGATAACACACGACAGTCAAGGTTATATCCTAATATTGCTCGACCGGATGCACTTGTAATTTACACAGGTGCATTTCCTATTTTGACAGCTTGGCCAGGTCGGAGGTCTATATACAACATATACACAGCTGATAAGACCTAATAAGGTCGAAACAGTTGTCCAGTGTTTCCGTACGTCACATGTAAGTGTTTGCCGGGTTTTCTTGTCATGGTAATTCAATTACCAGTATAAATAAAAGGTTTGAATATACCAAACTCATGGTTCATTCCCCCAATTTTTAAGTGGGGTTTAACAGGTTTGGTTTCAGAGTTTTCCTTCGCCTGGATCGGTGGCCATACCAAGGTTAAAAAGCCTCACATACCTTTTTATAACAGTCATCGATATATAGTGATTTGGTTTGGTTTGTTGGGTTTTATGGCATATCAAACTTTGTAGGTTATTTAACGCCAAATCCATTTTTATGTAAATAATCAGTTCCATTTAAAACAATTCACTTTAGCATAAGTACACAGTTTAATTGTCAAAATCATTTCTATTTCAAACTATTCAACCAGTTATATGTAATAATTCAGTTAAG
Organism: Sepioteuthis lessoniana; assembly: GCA_963585895.1. NCBI lineage: Eukaryota > Metazoa > Mollusca > Cephalopoda > Myopsida > Loliginidae > Sepioteuthis > Sepioteuthis lessoniana. The sequence goes on along the minus strand of CAUZXS010005844.1, from coordinate 120,809 downwards.
TGTAAATACAGTTTTAATGTCGAAAAACAGTTCTATTTTAAATAATTCAGTTAAGCCTCTGCACGCAGTATAAAATGTAAGTATGGTTTAATTGTCAAAAACGTTTCTATTTCAAGCTATTCAGTTTACTCAAACAATTCATTTTAGCATAAGTATGCCGTTAGTTCTATTTAACCCATAGATAGGGCCCTATCAGGTGCTACCACTCCGGGCCTGAGTGGACCTGGGAGCAATTGCAATGAAGGGGTACTCCACATTCCCCAAAGCTCCAGCACTCCTGGAACCTCACCATCAGATTGTTTAGTGTCATATCCAGGACACTCGTTAGGGGGGGTCTTACCCCTCGTCAGAGGTGCAGTCGGTGTATTCGACAGCCCCAGCTGACTGGGCAATCATCTATATATAGAAAAAATACAGAATACAGAGGGGAAAAGACCCTCCCTCCTCGAACAAGAGTCATGAGTATGACACTAAACTGCATCAAATGGTCAGACTCCAGTTATGGAGCTTTGGGGAATGGGAAGTACCCTTTATTGCTATTAGTCTCCGATCCACTCTAACTTATTTAGGTACCATATATGGGACAGAAAAACTGTTCCATCATTCACTAAGGATTATTATTATTATAAATTGCTTGAAATCGTACAGCTTTGGAGGCACTCGTAGTGTAATGGATATAGTCGTAGGAAATAGACACGGCGACATGAATCAATTCCTGGACGAGTGTGTTTGCATTTCCAAATAGTGTTGATACCTACCAGCAATGGGTGAAAAAAGTTGGGCAGACTGGACTTTTTGCCTTGATTATGCAACTAGTCTAGGAGAAAGAAAACCCTGAATACAAACCTATCAAAAACCCCTTAAAATTGTCCTTGTATCACATCCTGTTCGCGTGGACTGATTGATAAATACATACAGCTTTGTACAAATTATTCATGTTACATAGAAATACCTGATTAATATAATTATTTGTGTTGAATAGCAATACTTGCAATCGTTTAACTATGTGCAAACAAATATAGTCGACCATAGTCGAGGGTGACCCGAAGGCTCCCTTTTCGATAGCTACTACACCAACGTGTAGGGGAGGGCGCTAAGTAGAATTATTAGTTAACACTGATAAACCGACTCGTAATACTTGAAACCTTTTAACTGTGTGCAAACAAATACAAAATATTAAATAAATCATCGGTGTTTAACAGCAATACTTGAAAACATTTAAATGTGAATAAACAAATGATTAATATTAACTAAAATTATTTTTATCATTAAGGGTTTTCGGACTATTGTCTTCATCTTTATTGTTATTTCCACAACATTTCGGCCGATATGTTCTCCGGCCTGCTTCAGGTGTTTGTCGAACTCGGGTACCTTCATGGAACTTCGAACTACGTCCTTTATTAGTAAAAAAAATCATACATAATAGTAGTAATTCTAGTCGAGTAAGAACATTAAGTTTATAAGTCCCAAAATTTCTCTCTCAATTGTTCAGCAGGACACATGGTGTAACGATTATAGGCGTTGGTTCCCTAAGCTTCTAAGGAGACAATCATCAAGATGTTGCAGGTTCAATCCTGACTGCAGGCGAGTAACAATACAGGAGTACTTAACACTTGTACCCGGTTATGGCTAACGGAATCAATAAAGGACATTGTTCGACTTTCTACCAGATTAATATAAGCTTTTGTGATTGATTGATTTTAACGGCTTTCTGTGCCGAGAAGTTTAAGTTCATACATACATTTTTTGAGTAGTTGTTGTTTGACTTATTTTTTTACACACGGTCCGATCGAATACAAATTATTTTTAAATAGATCAATTTGACCCAAAGATAGGACACTAACAGGTACTACCACTCCGGTCAGAGTAAACCTGGGAGTAATGGTAATGACGGGGTATTCCATACTACTTAAATCTTCAGAACTGGAGCCCCACTATCAGATGCAGTTTAGTGTCATACTCAGGGCACCCTTTATTGTAGGGAAGAGGTCTTACCCGTTTGCAGCGGATTCAAGCAGTATTTTCTAATCGCCATCCATAGAGTAACAATATACGTTTCGTTTGTATATATATATATATATATATATATATATATATATATGCATATTTTGGCAGCATTTCTTCGTTAATACAAATTTCATCAAACATAATAGACATTTTATGTCTACATATTTTCTTCTGGATCCGTTCGATTTTTTGGGGGATTCAAAATTACACTCTGTAAGAATAACATCAATACACTCAATCTTGAATCACAAAAAATATTCTCGCCTGATGATGGCCCAAAGTCGGGCAGAAAGTACTAGGGATACATACAACTATGGACAATACATAAATCAATTCCCCTCGAATACGATAAAAGAAATACGGAAATTCAAACGGATCCAGAAGAAAATATGTAGACATAAAATGTCTATTATGTTTAATAAAATTTGTATATATATATATATAATGCCACGAAATTTTGTCTGCGACCCCAGGGTTTCTTGAAGCTTTTACAAAGCAACAATCATCAGGCAGTTAAAAAAATGAAAAGATTCGAAAATCGAAAAATAGTAAAAAAACCGTCGGGATTTTGTAGGAATCTTTACGTGTGCTTGTGTGTGTGTGTGTGTGTGGAGTGTGTGAGTGTTTGAGTGGGTTATAGTTGCAAATTACTATGTGTGTATGTGTGAGTGGTATATAGTGCATGTGTATGTGAAGGTACATGGCATTAAATATATAAATCTAATATATATATATTTATTATTATCGTATAATAGCTCTATCTTAGATATTGAGCACTTTCCATATCATATTGCACTTTCCATATTATATTGCACTTTGTTCGCCACAAAACCGCAAAGTGATTTAGTGACAACCAACACCCTTATAATATATATATATATATACATATATATATATATATATATATATATATATATATTGTTTTTAATTGCTAAGATTATTTGCAAATACGGTGCATTTGATTCTCACTTGAAGCTCTGTAATTGAGGGCTTGTAGAGGCGCTTATGGTGTAATGGTTATCGTCATAGGAAACTGATTCGGTAAACCGAGTTCAAATCCTGGACGAGGATGTTTGTAATTCACATAGCGCTAATACCCTCCAGTTATGAGTAAATAATAGGGCAGGCTGGACTCTTTAACCTTGCTTGATAAGAAAAGGAAAGCTAAATCCAAACCTGTTAAACTCCGCTTTAAAAAAAAGTTGACTCTGTGTGGCATCCTGCTCGTGTGGAGGGGTTGATTTAATTTTGGCCTTGTGTTAGACTAAGTTAAATAGTTGGAAGTACCTGCCGTAGAACAATCGTTTTCGAGCTAGTTTCACACAGTCTATACGTGGGTAACTTCATGTGGTGTAATGGTAAGCGAGCTAAGATAGCTGGCTATTGATAGTGAGTTCGATTGTCAATAATTGTTCTGTACGTCTAGCTTTGTGCCAAGCTTTTAGATAACAACATGATAGGAAACCAAAAATCTCATACGAGTATTATGCCATTACAAGGGGCTCCATTAATTTTATCTTATGCCAGACTAAGCTAAACTTAGTTAATATCTACACAACCCTTTGAGTGATGGTCATCATCACAATTTCCTAGGTTCAAACTTAACTGGCTTCTCGGCTGAAGTGGCCTTATGCCAGGATAGCTGTTTAAGGTTTTGTATATAGTTTCCCTGAGAGACTTTGTCTCTGTATAATTAAGAAAAATTCTCTTAGTGTCAGGTGTGATGGAGGGGGAAGACGTGAAAAGGAGGTTATGAAAAAAAAAATGAGACCTTTCGTCTTGTGTTGAGAAAAGTTGGCCAAAGATTTTCCAAGGAAATTTATTGATATTTGTTTATATTTAATGTTTTATCTTTATTTGTAAACTAATTTACTCGCTGTTCGACGCCGGTGAAAAAATAAATAAATAAATAAAAGAAAGAAAGAAAGAAAGAAAGAAAGAAAGAAGTGGATAATCGAATCAGCTGAACAAGAATTGTTGTGAGATACTTTCAACAAAGATTATCTGCTTGTTCAACTCTCTCTCTCTCTCTCTCTCTCTCTCTCTCTCTCTCTCTCTCTCTCTCTCTCTCCCGCTCTCTCTCTCTCTCTCTATCTCTCTCTGTCTCTTGTTTTCTTTGGCTTTTTACTTATTTCAGTCACTTGTTAAAATTTTTATCTATCTATCTATCTATCCATGTTTCTTTATCAATTTATTTTGCATTATCTATTTTGCTTGCTTATTTGCTTGTTTTATCTATCACGCATTTTTTCTTTATCTGTCTATCTATCCTTCTATCCATCGATCGATGATGCATTACCTATCTATCTGTCTTTGGTGCTTTATCTAAGTTGCTATATCTATCTATCTAACTATCTATGTTGCATCAGCTATTTCTCTAAATATCAATCTATCTGTTGGTCTATCGATCTATCACAATATGATATTATATCCGTTGCCTTATCTATCTATCTATCTATCTATCTATCTATCTATGTCTGTTATCTATCTATTTATCTATATCAGTATGCATTCTATCTATCACATTATGCTTCCTATCTATCTATCTATCTATCTATCTATCTATCTATCTCAGTATACTCAATATCTATCTATCTACATACTTATCTCAGTATACCCCCTATCTATCTATCTCATTATGCTTCCTATCTATCTATCTATCTATCTCAGTATACTCCCTATCTATCTATCTACCTACTTATCTCAGTATACCCCCTATCTATCTATCTATCTATCTATCTCAGTATACTTCCTATCTATCTATCTATCTATCTATCTCAGTATACTTCCCTATCTATCTATCTATCTATCTCAGTATACTCCCTATCTATCTATCTATCTATCTATCTATCTCAGTATACTTCCCTATCTATCTATCTATCTATCTCAGTATACTTCCCTATCTATCAATCTATCTATCTCAGTATACTCCCTATCTATCTATCTATCTATCTACTTATCTCAATATACCCCCTATCTATCTATCTATCTATCTATCTATCTATCTATCTCAGTATACTCCCTATCTATCTATCTATTTATCTATCTATCTATCTTAGTAAACTTCCCATCTATCTATCTACCTATCTATCTCAGTATGCTTCCTATCAATCTATCTAGCTAGCTATCTCAATATACACCCTATCTATCTATCTATCTATCTATCTATCCCCTTTCCAAAATTAACGTTTAATTCTATTCCACTTGCTCTTAATCTCTGTTTCTTCCTTTTTCTTTCCCCAAAGTTTTACCTGTGTATATATGCGCATCTATACACTTGCATAATTGTGTATATATTTATTTATCTTAATCGCAACGAAACTTTATTTCCAGTCACAAATACACACACACACACACACACACACAGATACGCACACATATACGCATAAAGAAATATACACTCACACGCACATACCATAAGGGTCTTAAACTTGCACACAAACGTTTTCCCATATTTACATATTTATTGCTCACAACAAAGTAGTGAGAGAGAGAGAGAGAGAGAGAGAGAGAGGCAGAAATCGAAAGAGAAAAAAGAAACAGATAGCGAAAGAGAGAGAGAGAGAGAGAGAGAGAGAGAGAGAGAGAGAGAGAGAGGGAGAAATAGGGAGCGCTAACGTGAAAGTATTTTGTAATTCTATTTCGGTAGGAAAGAAAAAAAAAATCTGCCCAAGTCAGTTGTTTACAAAATGCGAGCAACAAATCAGTTCAAACTTCAGCCATGTTGGTTCGTCGGTGGAAGCTCTAATGAAATTAGTGTTAGTTATCTGTCCCGCCGGCAGTGGGCGCTGCTTACTGCTACCAAAGTGACAGACTTTCCCCACACGACGACGCGTTCGCACTCTAATGACATTAGTCTATCAAATTAATTGGCGCCCAAAACTTCTCACCGACCTTTACTTGTTGAATATGGCAATGGAGAAACGAGTTGGAGAAACGAAGAGAGTGAGTGAAGAGAGGAGAATCGGAGGGGAAAAGACGAAATTGTATGATTAAATTTTCGATAAATTCTAGATTTTTGAAAGTAATGCGTTTAGCGTCATTGATTTCTTTTACAGATATGCGGCAAAATTCCGAGCTTTGTAATGGCAGGCCCAATTTTCAACCTCTCTTGGAATTTTCAAAGCGGATTTGCAACAATTGTAGACAGTGTTATTCATAATAAAGTTTCCTATCGTCAAAAATGAGTTTACACGATAACACCACACGCCTTACCTACATTTATATATATATATATATATATATATATATATATATATATATATAAGTTAGGATATACTTTGTTTTATTCATAAATAAAAGGTACACAATATTAGTGATATAGCATATAAATCGTATCAACGGCGCTTGGGGACACTATTTCTCTCCAGTATGATCACTTTGATGATCACAAAGACGATATATATATGCTCTATCTTATATATATATATATATATATATATATATATATATATATATATCGTTTTATATATATATATATATATATATATATATATATATATATATATATATATACCGTATCACCGATATTGGGCATTCTTCATTTATGAATACAGAAAACTATATCATAAACATTATATATATATATATATATATATATATATATATATATATATATATATATATATGAAGAAAATAGAACAAAATAATCCAAAAGTGATGATTTTATTATGATGGAAAGTCAACGGTAAAACGTTTCGGTTTCAATAAACCATCATCAGGACTTTATTGATGTTTCATTTTCCGCCCTATTAACGTCCTGGTGAAGCTTTATTAAAACCGAAACGTTTTAACATTGACTTTCTATTATAATATCAACACTTTTGGATTATTTTGTTTTTCTATTCTCTTCATACTGTTGGATTTATCTCTATGATTTACTAATATATATATATGTTTGTGTGTGGGGGGTGTAGAAAAACTGAAAACAACTATCCAAGTGGAAGGAATGATTTATTAACGGGTCGACACAACCAGGTTTCGGTTCTACTGAACCATCATCAGGACCATGAGTGGAGATATTAACAATTTTAAGTTAACGATGGATGTTTAGGAATGTGAAATACAAAAACCTAGGAGAAAATATGTACAAAAAGAAAAAGTTGGCCGTTTAACTGGTGAATCAGCGTTTGATGTTTTAAATTACGTCATTTGACTTTTTAGGAATATTGTATAGAATTTATGTACGTTTTTTTAACGAGAAAGATTTCGAATTAAAAGGAAGAAAAGAAAGAAAGAACAAAAAGAAAACTAGAAAGCATGAAAATTATGAGATATACGGAAAGAGGTTAACTAAGGATGGAATATATTGTAGCTATTTAAGATGTTTTTGCTCAAGAAAGGAGAAATGTTATAAAAGCCAGGACGAGTATTTAGGGAATTAAGGAATGAGATAGCGGCGTCTTCGAAAATTCGTAAAAGATTCTTATTATGGATGTAAGTGAGCATCTTAGCAAAGTTGAAGTCAAAGTTATGATTATGTTGAGAATGCATTGTTTGAGTTGCCAATTATTATGTCTCTTTTGTGCTCTTTCAATAAATCATTCCTTCCACTTGGATCGTTTTTATCAGTTTTTCTACATATTGTCGGATTACAATCCTTTATTTACTCTTCATATATATATATATATATATATATAAATCACTTAGTTCGATGATTGTAAAGACGAAAAACTGACAATCACCAAGCGTGGACTCAGATTCAAAGCTGCTAAATTTCTATATACATCCTCTATCAGCGATATTGATCATTCTTTATTTATAGATATTTAAAAAAAATTAGATGCCACCCATTAATATTATAATGATTTATTACTGAGACAAGCACACTGGCGGTCATTTGGAACACGTCCGGTAAAAATTCATCCTTTGAGCTAGAGACATTAAACCAGTATTTTCTTTAAATTGTAATTATATCAGCTTCCAGGACATGCAATCTTTTTTGGGCTTCCTTGTCTCAGTAATAACTCATTATCATATTAATGGTTTGCATATATTTTGACACAGTTTTGAATGATTTTGTCTCCAAATAAGTAGTGATACAAAATATTTTTCCTCTCTCGTCCAATGCATTGTGATCGAGGATTTATTGTTGTTATAGTATACAATTTTCAAATCTGAAATAAGAAAGAACACAAAATTATTCAGAGTAGAGTTATTAGCAGTCCCATGGGTCCCATGTATATTGAGACAGCCTATTTTAATGGGTTGCATATATTTTGAGACAGTTTTGAATGATTTTATATCCAAATAAGTTGTGAGGCAAAATATTTTTCCTCTCATGGATCCCATATATATTGAGACACCCAATATATATATATATATATATATATATATATATATATATATATATATATATATGCATACTAATCAAGTCATACAGACAGCAGAGAGTTCCCTGACACACTCTCTCTCTCTCTCTCTCTCTCTCACCATCTATCCACTCAGGTCCTCTAGACTACACACAGTGTCCGCAAAGGTCCTTGGTAGCTGGTCAACACTGGCGAGCTCATAAAAGATCGTCGATTATGAGTTCATCCGTACTTTTCCTACTGTGCCTAGTATGCTTCATTCGTCCAAGGTAGTTTATAAGATATCAAAAAATGGTATGTTCTCGAACGAAAGCATCAAGACGGAAACATATATATATATATACATATATATATATATATATATATATATATATATATATATATATCAGTGGCGACTCTAGCTACTCGTGCCCCCCCCACTCTGTCCCAACCCGTGGTCCGTGGACCCAAAGTAAGTCATCATAGTTGCTATTGCGTGATTCTCCATTGTATAGCACAGATTGAAAAAACGTACCTTGCATGGTGTTTTTTTTGTAAACAATCAAGATACTATAAAATTTGTAGTCTTGTTAATACAGTAGATAAGATAAGCTTTTTTCCTTTCAAAAGTATAGAAGAAAAGAGAAGATGTTCATTACTATGACGAGAAAAATATGTTTATTAGAATAAAGAAATTGATGACAATATACACAGACACAACTAGTAGTTTCAATTTCGCTTAAAATAAAGATTATTTGTTGAAAATGTATTCAAATAAACAAATTTTAGTTACAGAATGTAATATATGCAACATTCATTAAAGAAATAGACATCTGTTAGTGAAAAAACGAATTAAAACACGCCGTTTAACCAACATTTACCATAGCGATGATGATGACGTCGGCTATAATCTTGCTATCCCCCCTCTCTCGCTCTCTTTCTCTCTCTCGGTCCCTCTCCCTCTTCCCAAGACAGTTGTCAGTTGTCAGTTGTGCTAATTTTTTTTAGCACAGTATCTGGCTTGCTTTTTCTATTGGCTTCAGCCAAAAGCGCGATTTCGCTAACATTACTGTTATTATAAGGGTCTAGTGCTGGGCACGGATAACGGGTGTTCAACATTACAGCCGATTTTATGGGATGTTCAATGAATCTGACGGTGGCCGGACAGAGACCATCCGTTCAAAACAGGATCGTTGTATTATTCCCAGATATATTTATGAACTTTTGGCTACTTAGTTATCGAAATTTGAATAGATACGTAATTTAATTGAGATCAGACTAAGTATGTTTGCTTGAAATTAATGGATGATTTTTAATCCATTTTGAATAACATTGACCGAGTTATTAATCGTGCCGGGCACGAGTAGCACTAGTCCCGTCTCCGCCCCTGATATATATATATATATATATATATATATATATATATATATATATATATATATATATATATAAATGGGCACAAACACACATAGATATGTATATATATACAGGGACAAAAATTATTTGTAAAAAATAGCTACCGGTAAATTTCAAACTACACTACCAAACATACACTCACAAAAAATCTCCAAGACACACAATCACACATACACAGAGGAAAAATAACTGTTAGTGAAATCCAAAACCACTTCAACACATACACACACACACACATTACGACAAAACATATCAAATATCAATGACGGGTAAGGCAGACTAAGGTAAACACACTGTAAGAAAAAGTGAGTATGATCTCTATATAAACCCATAACCAACTAAAAATCATTCAAACTGCAAACACAAGAGATTTCAAGTATCATCGAGTACCTTATTAACAAGGCCTTGTGCCATATATGTTCCTGACGAAAGCAACAAGCTGGAAACATACATGTATGTAAGAACAAACTAAATAAATAAATTCAAAAAATACAAATATCTTCGTGGACCGAGTCATTTTAAAATAATTTATTCTCTCTTTGGACCTACAACAAAAATAATATATATATATATATATGTGTGTGTGTGTGTGTGTGTAAAATAAGCACGTGAGCTTTATATAAATATATATATATGTATAAGTAAGGGAGCCTTCGGGTCAACCTTAAACATAGTTGAGGGCGACCCGAAGGCTCCTTTTTCAATAGCTACAACACCGAGGTGTAGGGGAGGGCGCTACTCCTTACTCTGGATTGCACAACTTACCCTTAATCCGTACCTAATAAGGCAGAGTCTTATGCAATACAAGGAGCATCAAGTACCATTTTTTGAGTCTTTGGTATGACTTGACCTTGAATTGAACCCGGTCTCTCAAACCATTGGGGAATACTCTACCCACAGTGCAATGGGCCTCAATCTACCCATCGATATATATATATATATATATATATATATCGATGGATAGGTTGAGGCCCACTTGCATATATATAAATCATCATCATCATGTCGTGCCGCCAGCACGGATATCCCTGACCCTCTCTCGCCACTTCTCCCTATTATTCATCGCCTCCGGCAGGTCTTAAGAGTTACATCCCGTGTCCTCACATAGCTGCTGTATGTAAGTTCGAGCCGGTCGTCCCGCCTTCGCTTGGCCATATGTGGGGGTCCACAGGAGTACATCTCTTATGAGCTCGTCCCTGCTTCTCCAGCAGTGTCCTGCGTGTCTGGTTCGTCTAACTTGTATAGTTTTCGTGATGGGAGGCAAGTGGCCGTATAGTTGTTGTCTTGTGGGGTGTTGTCGCCAGGACTTGTTCAATATTGCTCTCAACATTCTCGTGTAACTGCCGTCCTTGTTGAAGTATAGTAGTGTTGTACTAATCAAGCCATCTTTGGGGGAATAAGGGGGTTCATGCCTTTTCGTAATAGTCTGAAAGAGAATGTAATGGCGAGTTTAGACTTCGAACTCGTTTATCACGACGTCGCAATGTTTTTTACACTTGAAATATATTGGGGTTTTTTTCCAACGTTTACAGGGACCCTAAAAACTTTACAGATTGATTGCCCAGTCGGCCGGTGCTGTACAAAACACCGACTGCTTTTCTGCAGAGATATAAGACTCCCCCAACGTGTGTCCTAGATGCAAACATTGTTGCTTTATTGTCTCACAAAAGTGTTTCAATAAAACACTTTTTGTTAAATTTTTAGCAACGGGTTTTTCTGGTTATTATTTGAGTGGCTAGACAATCTAGCCACTCATATTACCTAACCATTAGAAGAGGATCCGGCTGAATTGCGTCAACCGCCCTTCGTGGATCTTTCAAACACAGCGTGGGCACGGAAGGACTTGACAAAAGCAAACAGTCGGAAACAAATGTGGTAGTCACGAACACAACGGCCACAACAAGTACTGTGGCTAGTAGTCACACCACATTGGGCTCTGTGACTAGCATAGGGCAACATCTGGTGCCGTTTAAACCAGGATCAACCCTGAGTAAACTCCACGGCCCAACCACACCACACACAGGACTCGATCCAGACAAATTTCCAAGAATACAGCCACACCACACCCAGGACTTGACCCAGGGCCACAATGACACTAAACAATCTGATGGTGAGCTTTGAGGAATGCGAAGTACTCCTTTATTGCCATCGCTCCCAGGTCCACTCTGACGCAGAGTGTTAGCACCTGATAGGGTCCCCCTTGTGGGTAGAACTAAACTGTGTACTTATGCTAAACTGAAATCCTTGAAATAGGACTCTTTTGACATTTAAACTGAGTACTTATGCTAAACTGAATTGATTGAGATGGTACTGTTTTGACATTTAACTGTGTGTAAACAAAAACTATACTTATACTAACCTGAATTGTTTTAATTAGAACTCTTTAACTAAACTGAATTGCATGAAATAGAAATGTTTTCGACTCTTAAACTTTGTACTTATGTTAAACTCAATTGTTTGTAAGAAAACTGTTTATTTGTATCAAAATGGATTTGGCATTAAATAACCAACAAAGTTTGATATGCCATAAAAACCAAACAAACAAGAAAAAAACATTTACAGGTTGAGCACGCTTGAAGCATTGAATTATAATCATAGTTATATATATATATATATATATACTTGAAAATAAAAAGGTCCTCGAGACAATTTGTTCTTAAGTCATTTATTTTTCTTCATTAACTTAAAAACAAATCCCCTTGTAGACCTTTTTGTTCTTAAGTATTTTCTTTTTTCTCTCATTGTATCAGCCAAAATTTTCTATGTCTTAGTGGATAGAGTGTTTGCCAATGGTCAGGGAGACCTGGGTTCAATCCCAGGTCGGGTCATACCAAAGACTTTTAAAATGATACTTGATACCTCTTTGCTTAACACTCAGCATTATAGGGTACGTATCAAGAGTAAAGTGGAACAATCCAGGGAAAGGAGTAGCGCCTTCCCCAACACCTTGGTGTAGTAGCTATTGAAAAAGGGAGCCTTCAGGTCGCCCACTTTACTTACTTTTATATATATATATATGTGTGTGTGTGTGTGTGTGTGTGTGTGTGTGTGTATTATTCAGTCCAGTTAAACCGGAGTCGGGAACAATTACATCAGGACAAAAAATCATTCAACTATAAACATTTAAATTTTCCTGGTAAAGAGCTCAATGTAACAGACATCACAGAGCAATAATTTCTTTAAGAAAAACAAAAAACCGGTCACATTAGGATTATATATATTCTTTTTTTGTTTTATATATCAATCCATTCAAATCATCTAAAGTGAAATCCCCTGTATATATATATAGAGAGAGAGAGAAAGAGAGAAAGAGAGAGAGATGATTTGTAATCGCATAGTTTCCAGGTAACTTTATTTTTAAACGAGTTCTTTGAACTAATTTGTTTGTACACGATTAAGATAGTTCAAATATTCCAACCTAAAACTAACAATTTTATTCAATATTAATAATCTTTATTTACACACAGTTAAACGGCCGTTTTGGCTGACCAAAAAAGAACTTATTTAAGTCAGCTCTCTGCGGATACAGGATGTAATTTAGAAGACCCTCCGTGGTCGATGGATGATAGGGACGAATGGAGAGAGAGAGAGAGAGAGAGAGAGAGAGAGCGTCAGGAAAATCCGGGCTGTCAACGTAACTTGATGATGATGATGATGATTCCTATCCAACACTAATAGTTCTATTTAAAATTAATAATTTGTTTGCACACAGTTAAATGGTTTCAGGTATTACTAACACTAACCATTCTATTTAATATTAATCATTTGTTTGCACACAGTTAAACGGTTTCAAGAATTATTAGCTGACACCAGTAATTCAATTAATCAAGTATTTCTATCTAATATGTATAATTCGCGCACAGATGAATTTTTCAAATAATCACTAAGAATAATATTTAGTGAATGATTGAACAGTTCTATTTGACACATACATTGGAGCCTAATTGATTCTACCACTCCAAGCCATGGTGGACTTGGGAATAATGGCAATTAATGAAGGGTACTCCAAATTCCCCAAAACTAAATAATTGGAACCTCACCATCAGATGTAGTTGTCATATCCACGATACTCGTTGGGGGTCGTACTCTTCTATAGTTGTGGTGTCAGCATATTCTATGAATACGAAAATGGACAATTAGACTTTGATACAAAGAAACAAGCAAAAGAAGAAGATAATAAAATCATAAAAAAGGAAATTTCTGTGGTCTTTAACTAAATTTGTATAAACAATATATATATATATATATATATAGGACGAGGAAACAAAATTAGAAATATTCTAGTATAATAATAAAGGACTCTTTTATAAAACAAGATTAATTCTAATTTTTAAAAAAACGACAAAATAAGAAGCTACACACAAAACAGTAAATTTACTCAATATGCTTATCATTTTTTTTAATTATTGTATCAACATGCCTTCAAAACAATTTGCATGCCTTCAAAATAAATTTTTCAAATATTTATTTCATTCCTCTTCAATAGCAGTCTTAAGCGAATCAATATTTGGATGGGAAGTTGCATTTGTTGTTTTCTAAAACGTCCTATATTGCGTAATCAAGGGAGTTAAAGTCTGGGCTTGTTGGAAGCCATAAAGAAATTCCAATCATTTCGAAAAAAATTTTGGCTTGGTTTCGCCATTGTGCAAATCATAGATTCTTTGTTGGTTCTTTTCTTGCTCACTCGCATTGGGCAGAAGTTTAATGAAAAAGTGCTTGAATATAGAGATAATCAGGAAAATTTAGATTTATCGCGTTTTTTTTTTTTAATTGGACTAATCAGATTTTTAAAAATATTAAAAATTATTCCATATTTTACTTCCGCACCCTATATATATATATATATACAGAGAGAGAGAGAGAGAGAGAGAGTGCAATGGACAACTTGCCTTCTCAAGTACGCAAAAATGAAATTAACAGCGACATCTCACTTTATCTGATATATTCAACAAAATTATATGAAGACATCTTAAAATATTATAGATGAAATTTATTCAACCATTGACTTTAACCACGACCTCGAGACGACTTCGAAATCTCTTCCAAACCTTTACGATAGTTTCCTTGAATAAATTCGTAGATTTTGCTGTCATCCTTGCCTCCAATTCATCTTTGGAGTAACATGGAGTTTTGTTCGTCTATTCTGTCACACACATCAGGATTAGGGGTTTTGCAATCTCTCAAGTTAGGCAGCTGATGTGCCCGTAGAAATTTTTTCACAGCCAACACCGGATTTTCCTGCATGTATAGCATTGTGTAGAGTCCTTTTGCCAGATGTCAGCCACCCTCTCGATCCAGGCCAGCCCTATTTCCTATAGGCACTTGAAAGAAACCTTCATGTTGTGCCTGAGGCCATGCAGGGAGATGAACAAAGGTATTACAACCCTTTCGCTAGTGACCGTCACAAACATCATGATGTCGATCGGGTGTTTGGTTTTCCTCAAATAGATAAATTTCGTGAGTACACAGTGAGTCAAAGGTTTTCTTGTAAGTTCACCATCTGTTCATAGCAGAAATTTTTCTCGTCTAAAAAAAACGAAAAACATATATTAAGTAGGAGGGGATGCCTAAATTTGCTGAAAAGATTTACAAGGCAGTTTTCACTCTTGTCCTTCATGGCCTGTCGCTTTCTCATCTTGTGGGAGAAAAAGTAATTGTCCTTTTGCACTACCTGCCTGATAAGAAACTCATACAGTCCCGTGTCCCTGATTATAGATATGAGCCAGAGCTCATTTGTTTCTACACAATTAAGCGGTTTCAAGTATTGCTATCGAAATATTAATAATTCTATAGAATATTAATCCTTTGTTTGCACACAGTTAAATGGTTTCAAGTATTGTTATCTAATACAAATAATTCTATGTAACATTAATCGTGTTTGTCCATATATAAATGGTTTCAATATCTGCTATCAAATACTAATAATTCTATATAATATTAATCATTTGTTTGTACACTTTTGAACGATTTCAAGTATTTTTATCTAATTCTAGTAATTCTATATAATATTAATCATTTTTGCACTTATTTAACAGGTTACAAGTACAGGGTGGAACGATAAAATTGTTGTTCTAAAGAAAACAACACTACAGCTTTATTTTAAAACTTTTATTGAAAAAATCAATTCAGGTAACTTGATTATGTAGTAGAGCTGACATCTATTCAATGTAGCCGCCTTCAGTCTCAATCACCGCCTCGATACGGATCCGGAACTGGGAGCATGCCTTTTCCACAAGCGCCGGTGGGAGCTCGGCGAATACTTGGCGAATACTCGGCGGATGGCGGTGATCAGGCTGGCTTTTGTGTTGTGGGAGGTAATGTTGGTGATGTTCTCGACGTATGACCAAACGAAGTTGTCCAGCGGGTTCAGGTCGGGAGAGGAGGGGACCAGTAAGGGAAGGGTACAAAGTCGTAGCACTCCATCTGAAGCCAAGCCTTGGTCTCTTTGGACTTGTGGGCCGGCGCCGAGTCCTGCTAACACACCCAGGGTCTGCCGCCGGCCACCTGATTGCACCAGGGCATCACCACACTCTTCAGCACATCCAGGTACACTTTGGTGTTGACTTTCAAGCCGACTTCGAAGGTGTGAAGTGGCATGATGTGGCCCTCTTTTGAAACCGCACCAAAGACCATAACCGTTGCCGGAAACTTTGTTTTCATCACCTTGGGCACGTTCCTGTTATTCGTGGCAATCCAAATGTGCATTTTCAGGGTGCTGGCAATGGTCCTGTTGTCATAACTTGGATCGGTAGAGAGCATGAGTTGTACAGCGGTGCATCTTCGATCTCGCTCGTTGAACATTGTGTCACTTTCAGAAATGATAGAAGGCTCCTATCGTATCGCCCTTGGTATTTGTATACAACTGGCCAACTAGTAGATGGTCTGCAACAAAAAAAGAAAACCGGTTTTCATTAAACGGAAATGGAATCATGTCGTCTTTTCTAGGGCGACAATTTTATCGTTCCACCCTGTATTGCTATTTAATACTAATAATTCTATGTTATGTCAATTATTTGTTTGCATACAGTTAGACGATTCCAAGTATTCCTGTTGGACTCTAATAATTTTTGTGGGGATTAATCCTCTGTGTAACGTAATGGCCAAGGGATTTCGGCCCATACCTTTGAGTTTAGTTAGGCTGAGAACTTTTCGGCTCAGCACATGGGTTAGTTAGGTGCAAACATTGAGGTGCAAACATTGAGGTGTTAACACGGGCGGATGGAGGTGTCACTCATATGTCACAATAGTCCGGGACAAAACGGGTGACGGGGTGTGAGTGACGTCACGCACCGGAAGCGCGCAGAGGTTTGTGGAGATTTGAAGAAAGTTAGGAGTTGAGTACTAGACGCCAAACGAAGAGCTTCGACTTTTGGAGCTCGCAGACGCGAGGCGAACTTGCGCCCTATGGGGGCCAAATGAATAAGACGCAAGGCGAACTTGCGCCCTATGGGGGCCAAATGAATAAGACAGCATAGAAGATTGTGTCTCTCCTCCTTATGTCGTAACCTTTAACTCAAAGTTAATAAAAAGGTTTCGTACCTGAACAAGAAGACGTTACGTGTTTTCGAATTTCGAGATTCCTATATTCTTTATATGTATATGTGTTACCAACATGCCATGTCTATTTCACACATGGCTGTATTTTGCGTTAATTGTGAATATGGTACATCTGCGGGGGATTCTATCAGTGTATTCTAAGTTTCACCAACAGTGTAAGAAAACGAGAAGTGTTTGCTTGCCTCGAAATTCTATTCAAGAAGTCCTGCTTTTTTATCTGAATTCGAACGCAGACCTCTAACACCACCCTAGCCGGCACAAATTTGTATTCTTATCCAAACGAACAGGGGAGCAGGGAAGATGGAGGTACTGACATCATTATTGACGGGCCAGACGAGCATTAAAAAATACAAAATAAATAAAGTAAGTCAAATAAAATTAGCGTTTCATACCGTATAATTTTCAGATCAAAGTCAACTTTGTCACTTTAATTTACATCAAATCGATAACTTTTAAAACAGATCTAGACCAGCAAAGACAGCCGGTAAAATTTACTAACAAGATTTACTCATGCAGACGACGCAGATGATCTAGCACTTCTGACAAGTACACCTTTAGATAATTTAGATAAAACCGAGTTCATGTGTAACATACCCATACATGAATATGGGAAACGTACATAGAATGTTCATAACATATATACAGAGAACATAGGGATCCCGAAACACGAAAAACACGTAACAACTTCTTAGTTCAGGTACGAAACCATTTTTTAACTTTGAGTTAAAGGTTTTGACATAAGGAAAAGAGATGCACGATCTTTCTATGGTGACTTTTCCATCTGCCCCCCCCCCATCACGTGCGGCGCCCGTAGTGCACAAATTCGTCTGGCCTCAGCGAGCCCCGAAAGTCGACCCTTCCCGTTCGGAGTCTAGTTCTCAACTCCTGACTTTTTCAAATCTCCCAAAATCCTCCGCGCACGCTTCCGATGCATGACGTCATTCACATCCCTGGTCACATCTCTCTGGGATTTTTATTTTCACATCTGTGAACGACACATCCTCCCCGCGCGTGCGTCAACACCTGTGCTCAAGTTTGCACCTAACTAACCCATGTGCTGAGCAGAAAGGTTCTCAGCCTAACTAAACCCAAAGGCCAGATATATAAAACGAAATCCCTCGGCCATTATATTACACATGTATGTTGATCAAGATGGTTCTATCTTCTCATTAAATCGCCATCTTTTAAAATAAGTCGGCCAGTTCGGTACTTCGGTAGCAATATCTTATCTTCTCAAAATGTTGTCAACATACGCATAGGAGAAGCATAGACTTCTTACAGTTTAACAACTACATGGAAATCCGATCCTTCTAATAAAATAAAACGGAAATTCTTTAAAGCTGTAGCCGTATATGAACTACTGTATGGTTACACCAATTAGAGCAACAACCTACATAACAGCTGATGTACCGTTAACAAGGTAAGACGAACAAAATATACTACGTTGGTTGGTTGGTTGGTTGGTCGTTTGTTTGGGTTTTATGGCATATCAACCTTTGTAGGTTATTTAATGCCAAATACATTTTTATACAAATAATCAGTTCTATATATACAATTCAATTTAGCATGAGTACAGAGTTTGTTGAAAACATTTCTATTTCAAGCTATTCGGTTTAGTCAAACAGTTCTAATTCAAATAAATCAGTTTAGTATAAGTATAGATTTTGTTTATGCACAGTTAAATCTCAAAACAGTTCTATATGAAACAATTCAGTTTAGCGTGAGTACAGTTTCAGTGTCAAAAATAGTTCCATTTCAAACAATTCAGTTTAGCATAAATATGCAGTTTAAATGTAAGTGCACTGTTTAATTGTCAAAAACATTTCTATTTTAAGGTATTCAGTTTAGTCAAACCGTTCTAATTCAAACAGTTCAGTTTAGCATAAGTACGCAGTATAGTTCTGTTTAACCCATAGATAGGGCTATCAGGTGCTACCACTCCGAGCCAGAGTGGACCTGATAGCGATGGCAATGAAGGGGTGCTCTGCATTCCCTAAAGCTCCAAAAGTATAGGAACCTCACCATCAGATTGTTTTGTGTCATATCCACGACTAGTTGTGGTGGCCTTATCTCTCTGCAGAGGTACAGTCGGTGTATTCTAAAGCCCCAGCCAACTGGGCAATACATATAATTAAATGTAAAAACAGTTTTATTTCAGATATTTCAGTATCGTATAAGTACGCAGTTTACATGTCATAGCAGTTCTATTTCGAGCAATTCAGTTTAGCATGAGTACGCAGTTTAAATGTCAAAACAGTTCTATTTTAAACAATTCAGTTTGACATAAATACGCAGTTTAAATGCAAAAAAAGTAAACTCAAGAAATCACAGTTTAGTTCTATTTGACCCATAGATAGGACCCTAACAGGAGCTACCGCTCCGGGCCAGAGTAGTCCTGAGAGTGATGGCAATGAAGGGATACTCTGCATTCCCCAAAAGTTCAGCATTACTGGAACCTCGATCAGGTTGTTTAGTGTCATATCGCCTGAGAAAGAGTCTTACCCATCCGCCGAGAAGCAGTGTATTATAGTCCCAGCAGACAGGGCAAAATATGTTAAGTGAAATGAAGAAAATAGTGTAATACTATGAAAGCCTCTCAGGGCTAATAAATGTAAATTTTTACTGGTCTACTAACACTGGTGTGTCCATATGTAAGAGTCCATAAGAGAAGGTCGATCATGGGTTCGTCCTTACTTCACCTGATATATTTTGTTCGTCTTACGTTGTGAACGATACAGAAGATATTTTGTAGGGTGCTGCTTCACTTTGTGGGGGGTATATCATTGTAGGAAATTGACCCGGAGACCCGAGTTCAAATCCTGAACGAGACTGTATTTTGCACAGAACTATTACCTTTGGGAAAATTAAGAACCAAAATATTTTCTCCCTATCTATGGTTAAATTGTAGAACAGACTCTGCTCTTTAACCTTGGTATGGCAACCAGTCTAGGAGAAGGAAAACTCTGAATTCACACCAGTTTAAATCCGCTTAAAACTTGACTTTGTGTTGCATCCTGCTTGTGCGAAGGGGTTAGGTAGAAATAAACATTCATCAGCCCTGCGCAGACATTAAATGCCGTCAGGATCCCTAATAAAGAGCACTGACCCATAGGGATTTCGTAACATTTACAAATTATAGCGCAAGTCAAAAATGAAAACTGTTTATCGTAATGAAAGAAAGTCATCGTTATCTTCGATGGTTATTTTTCTCATCAATTAAAATTACACATAGAAAAACTTTAAGTTCTACATTGAATCCAAAACTTTAAATTCTACATTGAATCCAAATACATCAAAGTTGATTTTAAATTAAGCAACGAGGAAATCAAAAAAGTAAATCACAACCCGATCAAGGTGTTTTTTTTATGAGACACTTGAAGCTGACAATCATATTTTGTCTATTGTTGTTATACAATTTAGGATAATAATTAATTATATCAGTTAATTATTTTCTGTATCAATAAATTGTAAGTTAGATAAAAACTTTGGATGGAAGTTTAATCCACGAAGGTCATCTGTGTACACATTTGGATGGAAGTTTAATCCACGAAGGTCATCTGTGTACACATTTCGCAGGATATAGGCTGACAGTTTGCCTGTTCTAACAGGGTTCTGTTTTGAAATCGTTGTTAGAGGTGGGAGATTTAAAATAAGCACAATTGAATTCAATGACAGCTGCTTTAGCTATCGGATATGTATTTACCAGAAACTCCGCAGTGGCAGAACGTGACACAAGTTAATTTTTAAGCGGAGTTTAACTGGTTTGGATTCAGAATTTCCTTTCTCCTATACTGGCTGCCAAACCAAGGCTGAAGAACTCAGTTTGTCCTGCTCTTTACCCATATCTAGAGAGCAAATAAAAGGGTCCATAGCTCTCCCAGGAGTAATAGTGCTTCGTGAAATGTAATCAGAATCGTGCAAGATTTGAACTCGTGTCTCCGTGTCCATTTAGCTATCAGGTATGGGAAAAAATATAATGACGTGTTATTATATCATTAGAGGATGAGGTAATTAATATATCATATAATCAAGAGGTTTTTGGAAGTTAATGCAGTTAAGCAGTCGAGTTCAAAGTTGAGGATTGGAGGCGGCCGGTTGAGTCAGAGAATCGAGCTCTCTGAAGCGAGAGGACGAGAGGAGCAAAGTCGGCTGTTTTTGTTCGTCTTTCACTCATGTATGATAATGTTTTTTTGTAAGAACTAATACCTTTCACTCTGTCTTTCTCTCGTGTCTCGATGGTTG
The DNA here is from genome assembly GCA_963585895.1 of Sepioteuthis lessoniana. Taxonomy (NCBI): domain Eukaryota; kingdom Metazoa; phylum Mollusca; class Cephalopoda; order Myopsida; family Loliginidae; genus Sepioteuthis; species Sepioteuthis lessoniana. The sequence goes on along the minus strand of CAUZXS010005844.1, from coordinate 99,297 downwards.
ACTACTAGAAAATGTTGTGGTCAAAAATAAACTTTTCGTATCTAAGGAAACGACGAGACGCTTTGTACTTTGCGAAAGATATATTTCGCAAAGTACAAAGCGACTTTTATTTCGCAAAGTACAAAGCGACTTATTATTTATGATCCCGTAACGTAGACCGATTAAATGAAACGCATTTTCTTCCAGGCTGCTGTCGTATCGATACTGCTGTATGGATGCACTACTTGGACGCTAACTAAACGGATGGAGAAGAAGCTGGACGGCAATTACACAAGAATGTTGCGAGCAATATTGAACAAGCCCTGGCGGCAACACCCAACAAGGCACCAAATATACGGCCACCTGCCTCCCATCACGAAAACTATCCAAGTTAGAGTAACCAGACATGCTGAAGAAGCAGGGACGAGCTCATAAGTGATGTACTCCTATGGACCCCCACATATAGCCGAGCAAAAGCAGGACGACCAGCTCGAACATACATACAGCAGCTATGTGAGGGTACGGAATGTAGCCCTGAAGACCTGCCAGAGGAGATGAACGATAAGGAGAAGTGGCGAGAGAGGGTCAGGGATATCCGTGCTAGCGGCACGACATGATGTTAATGATATCAAGAGCAAATCGAATTATTGGCTGGATGGTAAGAAAATTTTATTCCAAGTGAACAAATGTTGCTTTAATACTCAAAACGTGGTGTAATGGTCATCGTCGTAGGACATGGACACGGCGACACGAGTTCAAATCCTGGCCGAGACTGATTGCATTTCACATAGCACTAATACCCTTGGGAAAGGTGTAAATCCAACTATTCTCCCCCCAGCTATGGGTAAAATAGTAGGGCAGACTAGGTTCTTCAGCCTTGATAAGGCAACTAAGATGGGAAAAAAATGTTGCTTTAATAACGATGGCTGATTTCATTAAAATAACGGGAGAAGAGAAAGTATATCCAAATAAAGCTGATTGAACGGTTACGAGTCTTTCTTTGTTTCAACTCTGTCTTCTCCCGTTATTTTTGTAAAAATATCTATCGTTGGTAAAGTAACATTTTTCACCATCGTCCTATTTACCAACCCCTCCGCTCGGGCAGGATATGACACAAGGTCAATTTTTAAGCGGAGTTTTACAGGTTTGAATTCAGAGTTTTCCTTCTTTTAGACTAGTTGCCTCACCAAGGCTGAAGAACCTAGTCTGTCCTATTATTTACCCATAGCTGGAGGGAGAATAATTGGATTCATACCTTTCCCAAGGGTATTAGTGCTATGTGAAATGCAATGAGTTTCGTCCAGGATTTGAACTCGTGTCGCCGTGTTCATTTCTTACGACGATAACAATTACACCATCGTAACGTCCTGATGAAGATTTATTTAAATCGAAACTTTTCAACGTTGACTTTCCATCATAATAAATTCATCACATTTGGAATATTTTGTTTTCGTATTTTCTTCACTGGAGAGCATATAAAAAGAGTGACAAAAATAATAAAAATGTAAAAGATTACTGTGATAAGAGGAGATTAGAGAAATAAAAACTAACCACTTTACAATAAAGAAGAATGAGAGGTAATCTGATTGAAACTTTTAAAATAATTAATGGGATCTCCAATTATAGCAGATAATGGTTAGAGTGTTCACCAATGGCCCGGGAGACCTGGGTTTAATCCCAAGTTGAGACATTCCAAAAACTCAAAAAAATTATACTTGATGCTACTTTGCTTAACACTCAGAATCAGGATCAAGGATAAAGTGGAGCAATCCAGGGAAAGGAGTAGTGCCCTTCCCCCTACACCTTGGTGTAGTAGCTATCGAAAAGGGAGCCTTCGGGTAACCCTCAACTATGGTCCCCAACTTTACTTATTTATTTCAACTTTTCTCCTCGATAGCAAAAAGCAGAAACACCCCAAAAATATAACAAACAAATAATAATAATAGTTTACAGACTCGTAGCAGTAATTTTCTGACTAATTTTTTAAAATTCTGACCGTTGTCCCATCAGGTTCCTCAGCCCAGCATTATGTGAAGCACGCTGCTGACCCACTTGCTTCACATCCACCATGCGGCATCCAATGGTTTCAATGTAACCCTAGTATGAATGGGGCCCTCGCAGGCACCATCAGTTCGAGCCAATATGTACCTGGAAGCAATGATGATTAAAGTGTAATTTACACACAGAGCTCTGAAACAGACATTTGTTTGGGTCACTTTTTCAGGACTCTTCACAGTTTTCTGGGTGAGCATTGTTTCCCTATTGGGGGCTGCTTAGACATTGACAACCTCGCTGATGTAGGTACCTGGTTATTGGCCTAATGAGAGGAGTGTTCGTCAATGGTCCAGGAGACCGGGGTTCAATCCCAGGTCGAGTCATACCAAAGACTTAAAAAATGGTACTTGATGCCTCCTTGCTTAACGCTCAGCATTACAAGGTACAGATCATGGATAAAGTGGAGCAATCCTGGGAATTGAGTAGCGCCCTCCCTTACACCTTAGTATTGTAGCTATTGAAAAGGGAGCTTTCGGGTCACCCTCGGCTACGGTCGCCAACCTTACTTAGTGACGTTAAGCTTCTCACGAGTAGATTCGTGATGATGTCCTCAGAACACTCTAAGCCTGTCCATTTCGCCACTTCTTCGTCTCCTGTTGGATTCCTGGAGATTGAATTACGGAACTGGTAATTCCTAACGGAAGACAAATAAAATGACAAGCTTCTTTTTATTTTTTTATCTATTTAATTTTTTTTTTAATTTTTAATTTTTTGTTTTACTACTTTTACAACTTAACAGACAATGAAAACGTCAAGTCCATATTTACTTTACTTTGATGCCATTTACTTTATTGACTTTAGGAAAGAAAAGTCTTTCCGTTCGTTGCTAGGTCACTTTTGACGCAGACGAAAATATTTGTTCAACAAATATCAAATTGTATTTAATAGAATCAACAATAGATTTTCATGAAATTAACAATTAGGTCAAGTTTGGGCAACCTTTTCCGACACATGGTTCGTCATCAGGTAGGCTGTATTTACTAAAAGCAAATTCTAGATAATTTTCCAGTTAATGTCCTTCAGCCATTTTTACATACGCGTAAATATCTGACCAAGAAATAGGGAAAAGATGATTTACTCACAACGCAACAGGCATTAATAACTAAGTGAAGTAAGTCGAACGTGTAATAGTTATTTCCCTTTGACATCAGTTTCCCTTCAAATCTTTTTGAGTGACGAAGAGAAATGAGACCAACAAAATTTTAATCAACGTTATTTTCCTTGTGAAATTTGGTGAGCTTTTCTGAAAGCACCGGACGGCATGTTGGCCATAAATGATTTTGGTTATTCAGCTTTTCATTCGCGTAAATTTCTGCGTTTTGATATGACTAAAATTCTTCAATATTACCGAAACTCATTGGCCAAGTGGGTAGAGTATTCGCCAATGGTCCGGGAGACTTGGGTTCAACCCCAGGTCGCGTCATACCAAAGGCTTTAAAAATGGTACTTGATACTTTCTTGCTTAATACTAAGCAATATAAGGTATGTATCAAGGGTAAAGTGGAGAAATCCAGGGAAAGGTGTAGTAGCTATTGAAAAGGAAGCCTTCTAGTCGCCCGCGACTACGGTCGCCCGCGACTACGGTCGCCAACTTTATTTTACCGAGATATCGATTTTATATTAACATCTTTAAACGATTAAGAAAAGCTATGTAGTATAAGAAGTGATTTAGGTAGTGGTCTATTATTCTTTCGGTGCAAACGATTTGAGTGCTTGTAAAAAGCGATCATTTCAAAAGTCAAACGAAGTTAATGGCAAAATATCTATCATCTGAATTATGTTTGAAAATAATCTTCTCTTTGTAACATATTGACCTTCGACCCAGCCGTCATCCGGTCGAAGATATCACCTTGACATGTGGACGGATTGAATTCAGTGCGGATGCGACGCCCACAAGAAGCAGGTGGAAGTCAAACAATTATATAACCCGGTGCCACAGACAGTTCGAGTTAGTTGGAGTCAGTTGCAGTTGAAGTTCGAGTTGCAGCTCGAGGCAGTGAGAACCAGCTCCCAGCAGAGGGCTTGGGCCCTCAGGACCCCCGGTTGAGCAGCCCAGCAGAATGAGAAAAGAAGTGCTGCTATAGTCAGAGGAACTTGGGGTCAATATGTTGCGGTCTATTCAGTCTCCAACTCACCTCTCACACACAACCCTTTCGCAACCCTTTCGCAACCCTTTCGAATAAAGTGTGAGAGGTATATTTTTCTAAAGAAGTGTGTTCGTTCGTCATTATTGTTGATTATGTTTCCGCATGTATATGTTACATCTTTACAAAGCACACCGACTGCCTCTCTGTCGAGGGTTAAGACTCCCCACCCCCACGGAGTGTCTTGTTTACTACACTAAACAATCTGATGGTGAGGCTTCAGTAATGATAGAGCTTTGGGTAATGCGGAGGGACTCTTCATTGACATCACTCCCAAGTTCACTCTGACCCGGAATGGTAGCACTTGATAGGGTCTTATCTATGGGTCAAATAGAGAAGTTTGACATTTAAACTGTATACTTTGATATTTAAACTGAATGCAAACAACTGACTTATGTTAAACAAAGTTACTTGAAATAGAACTATTTAATCATTTAACTGTGTAAACAAATGACTGATGTTTAACTAAATTCTTTGTGATACATAGCAATACTTGGAACCATTCAACTTTGTTGACCTGCTAAACCGAATTGTTTGGAATAGAACTATTTGATTATTTAACTAAGTATAAATAGATGAGTGGTGTATAAATGAATTGTTAGTACTAAATTCCGATACTTGAAAACATTTAACTGTGTGCAAACAAATAATCAATAGTAAATATAATTATTCGTATTAGATAGAAATAAGAGATACCATTTTATTGTGTACAACAAAAAATAAGATCAGACACGTGTAGAAATGTTATCCATAAAATGTGTTTAGAAAGCATATATTTAATGTATATGTATATTTGTTTGTTTTTTTGGGGGGGTTATGGCATATCAACCTTTGTAGGTTATTTAATGTCTAATACATTTTAATACAAATAAACAGTTATATTTCAAACAATTCAGTTTATTATATGTATACAGATAAATAGTCAAAAACATTTCTATTCCAAGCTATTCAGTTTAATCGAACAGTTCTAATTTAAACAATCCAGTTTCGCATAAGTACGCAGTTTAAATTTCAAAACAGTTCTATTTCAAGCAATACAGTTTAGCCTAAATATGCAGTTTGAATACAAAAACAGTCCCCTCTCAACCAACACAGTTTAGTTCTATTTGACACAAGGATAAGACCCTTTCAAGCGCTACCACTTCAGGCATGAGTGGACCTGGGACCCATGGCGATGAAGGGGTACTCCGTATTCTCCAAAGTTCCAGCATTACTGTAACCTTACTATCAAATTGTTTAGTATCATATCCAGGACACTTGTTGGGGTGTTTTTACCTCTCTGCAGTGATGCAGTCGGTCTATTCTACAGCCCCAACCGACTGGGTAATATATATATTCATAAAAAGGATTTGGCATTAAATATTGTACATGTACAATGATTGATATGACATAAAATCATACCAAACTAAACTAAATCGAATCAAATCAAATCATCAAGGGGTCGTCCTCGTGGTGTAATGGTTAAAGCGATGGACTGCGGAATCGTAGTAAGTGAGTTCGTATTCCAGTCGCGCTATTACGTTCACTTTCGGGCAAATACGATTGGAAAAGGTATAAACCTCCTTATCCTCCCAGCTATGGGTTAAATAGTACCAATACTGTTCTTCTAGAAGAATAGCTATGGCATTAGATAACCTACAAATGTTGATATGCCATTAAACAAAAAAAAAAAAACCAAATCATCAATGAAATAACTTTCAGAATACAAAAAATTCTCCCCGGCACGCAAGGGAATTTTCTTTCTTGAAAAGATAATAGCCCGTGTGAGCACACTTTATCAAAAATGTTCACTGCCCTTGTCAAAGGTTATCAGATTAAGACAATTAACAGATTCAACCAAAATGTATCTGGGGACGAGATGGATATTGCAAATTCCTCTTCCACTAGAAATGAAAACAAAACATTTACTAGGTATTTTTTGGTCAATCACAGATATACAACTCAGGAAGACTTACTTGGCAATCAAGAGCTAATCTGGGATGGTTTAAAGTTAATCGTCGAGTTCTGAATGACCTTCCATTCCCCCAGGCCATATCAACTTATATGGAAAATTTATTGATTTCTAAACTAAACAAAAGTGCCAACTTTTGTGCAGATGAAAAAGATGTTCTAAAAAGTTTTAAAATTTGAATCTGTATTTTTACATTTCTTGACCAATCAGCGCCTTCGTCTCTAATCCAGCTTTGTTTGGTTGGTTTAGTTTTATGGCATAGCAACCATTATTGGTTGTTTCATGCAGAATCCTGTTCATACATATATATTAAATATATATGATGTGTAAACAGATTTTGGAGATACACATAGTTAAATTATCCAAGTTTTCTATTTCTAAATAATCTGGATTTGAGATGGTCGACTATATTCAAATTTCCTCGCAAATTTTGAAGGATCAAAACGAAAAGTTATTTAAGAAATCTTTTTCCTTCCTAGATTATCAAAAATACATTTTTTAATCAATTAAGATCATAGATGAATAGATTAACTTTTGGTCTAATTTGGGGCTCATCTATATCGAATTGATAAAGAGTAAAAATAGACTAACTCTCAGTATGCATCTGAAAATATTAAAATGCAGCTTACGTCATCGTAATTTCTATTGGGTGAATTTCAGTTACTTTCCAGCATTCCAGCTTTCATTTCTTTAACGGTGTATTTGATTTTAACATTATATAGTGTGTCTCAATATATTTGGTCATATAGGGTGTCTCTATAGACATGGTTATATATGGTGTCTCAATATACATGGTCATACAGAGTGTCTCAATAAAAATGGTCATATAGGGTGTCTCAATATACATGGTCATATAGAGTGTCTCAATAAAAATGGTCATATAGGGTGTCTCAATATACATGGTCATATAGAGTGTCTCAATAAACATGGTCATATAGGGTGTCTCAATATACATGGTCATATAGAGTGTCTCAATAAACATGGTCATATAGGGTGTCTCAATATACATGGTCATATAGAGTGTCTCAATATACATGGTCATATAGAGTGTCTCAATATACATGGTCATATAGAGTGTCTCAATAAAAATGGTCATATAGGGTGTCTCAATATACATGGTCATATAGAGTGTCTCAATAAACATGGTCATATAGGGTGTCTCAATAAAAATGGTCATATAGGGTGTCTCAATATACATGGTCATATAGGGTGTCTCAATATACATGGTCATATAGAGTGTCTCAATAAAAATGGTCATATAGGGTGTCTCAATATACATGATCATATAGAGTGTCTCAATAAAAATGGTCATATAGGGTGTCTCAATATACATGGTCATATAGAGTGTCTCAATAAACATGGTCATATAGGGTGTCTCAATATACTTGGTTATATAGGGTGTTTCAATATTCATGGGACCCATGTGACAGCTAATAACTCTACTAAAAATAATGTTGTGTTCTTTTTCGTCTTAGATTTGAAAATAGTATACGATAAGAACCATTAATCCTTGATCACAATGCCTTGGACAAGAGAGGGAAAATATTTTGTGTCACTTCTTATTTGGAGACAAAATCATTCAAAACTGTCTCCAAATAGATGCAACCCATTTATATGATAATGATTTATTACTGAGACAAAAAAAACTCAAAAAAGATTGCATACTTTGGAAGCTGATATAAAAACAAATTAAAAAACATTGATTTGATGTCTCTAGCTCAAAGCATTTCTTTTTAAAGAACGTGTTCCAAATGAATGTCATTGCGCCTGTCTTAGTAATTTATCATTATAATATTAATGGGTTGCATCTATTTTGAGACACCCTGTATAATCATTTCTACAAGCGAACATACATCTTTTTTTGTGGTTTACCTTTCGATAGAGATGCTCGTGTTAATATAATATTCATTAGTGCTGATTTTTAAGCTGAGAATTACACATATATATTAGCGTAAAAATATACTATGACTCTGCATAATTTGTAAACACACACAAAGATCTTTTACACCCACAAAATCTATTGTCTACGACTGAAACATTGCAAAATGTTTGGGATCATTTTCTTGTTAATACTATCATTATCATCATCATGATCAAGTTGCGTTGCTAGCACGGATTTCCCTGACTTTCTCTCTCTCTCTCTCTCTCTCTCTCTCTCTCTCTCTCTTCGTCCTTCCCTTGCGTCCATCACTCCTGGTCGGTCTTTTAAAATGCACCCTCTGTCCGCGCAAACCTGATGTAGATAGGTTATTGCTGGTCGAGCAACGCTGGTACATCCATGTCTTGGGGTCCATAGAATAACGTTACATATTAGTTCGTCCTTACCTCTCCAGCAGTGTCCTGCATGACTTTTTCGTTTTACTTGGATGGTTTTTCAGATGGTATGTAAGTGGCCGTACACATGATGTTTTGTATGACTCTAAATCGGACCATATGTTAATATCATTTGGGAAAATGTTAACTTTTCTTACAAGAAAGGAGACGATAACTTTGCTTTTTTATGGGGGAGGGTTGTTTTCCTTTTTGTTTTTTAGGGCTTTTTTTTTTTGCTTTGTTTCTTTTTTTTAACAATCTTTTCCCAGCAGGTAAAGAAATTAAATTTATTTAAATTGTAGAACTATGTTTTATTTATCATTCAGATACTTTCCAAACCAAGGTTAGAAACGAGGGCGCCGATTGGTCAAGATATGCGTATTCAAATTTTAAAGCTTATAGGAGCATCTTGTTTTGAACAAGAATTAATACTTTTATTTAGTTTGGAAATCAATTAATTTTCCATATAAGTCCAGGGGGAATTGAAGGTCATTCAGGACCCGACGATCAACTTTAAACCATTCGGTGCAGACGCTAGGTGAGCCCTTGATTACCTGGTAAGACCTCCTGTGTGATATTTCTGTAATTGACTAAATAATGTCAATATTTTCATTGCATTTTTAGTGGAAGAGGAATTTTCGACGTCCATCTCGTCTCCAGCTAAATGTTGGCTGAATCTGTAAATTGTTTTAATCTGATAACCTTTTACAAGAGCTGAGTTTATTGTTTAACGGCCCTAAAAGGAATTACTGTGAGGCTCAATTTTTTTTTTTTTTTTTTGTAATGTCCATGCATATCTCGATTAGTGTGTCCCCTACCACACTACAAACTAACTTGATATCAAACATGACTTTGTGAGAAGTTGTATATATCTATACAGGAGCAGGTATGGTGGAGTATCGCTTCAGTGCCATTACTTCTAGGTCCACTCTGAATATTTGTTTAAAAATTATTCGTATTCCATAACATGAAGAAAAAAGGCTATTAAGAAACAACACAAAAATGCGAGTATAAACGCAATTCCTTTACCATTAAGTATAAAATAACCCTTTACAGGTCGACATGTCGTTAAAATTAATCAGAAAGAATAAAGTAAATTCCAGTTCATCTTGCAAACGAATGATTACTTGTGGTATCTTTAATCGCAAAGAACATCATTTTTTTAATTATCCAAATTCTCAATCTTACGAAGATAACAACAAAATGTTAAGTAAAAATCCTTCCTCCATGTTTAAATAGAAGCATCAATATCGTAATGAACCACACGGTTAGAACGAAAGCCCAACGAGATCACGGTTCGTCTAGTAAACTATATAAATATGAAGCGATTACATATAGATCAGTCGTCTTAATAAGTAATAAGTCAGAAGTTATTTTTAAATGAGATTGATCTTTGACACTGTACATCTTGTCAGCAAGATTTAAAATATGCTGACTGTATCTACCTCCCGCTACCTCAGCAGAAGGGCAAGACGTGATAAGAGTAATGGTCTTCGTCTCGACTAAAGCACTCAGCGATCCGAGTTCAAATCGTGATCGAAGCTGTTTGCATTTTACTTTCGTTCTAATACTTTGGGAAAAGGTTTCAATGCATCCAGTTATGGGTAAATAGTAGGGCAGACAGGGTTCTCTAATCTTGCAAAAGAAAACCAGTCTAGGAAAAGGAAAACTCTGAATTGAAAGATTCTTTAAAATTGTCTTTTTATCATATCATGTCCATGGCCAAGTGTTTATATAAATACATGCACAGGGGGTAAGACCCCGTAAAAAAGGGGTACCCAGGGTATGGACTATATCTGATGGTGAGGCTCCAGTTTTGAACTTCTGGTGAATGTGAAGTTCTCTTTCATTGCCACTCTGACCCGGAGTGGTTATACCTGTTGGTGCTTCATCAGTAGGTCAAATAGATTGAATTACTATGACCAGAAAATCCGGCGTGTGACATACAGAACCACGGGACGGCTGTTTTGACCTTATTAGGTCTTATCAGCAGGGCATATGATGATCTTTCCCATTGGGGATGGAACCAGCGACCACAGCATGCAGAACCGAAACTCTACCACTGAATACTGGTCCACGTCGCGCACAAGCGATGCCAAATTAACTAGACGCTGGTTCGATTACCAGTGGTGGAAATCACGGTATATGTGGCGATTTAGGAATTACCAAAGAACTCCCAACCGGATGTTGACTCGTCGGCTGCCTGATACAAAATGTATAAATGCGTTGCCACGCATAAGGCTCCACGCATCCATCCGGTTAAAATCAGAAAAAAGAAAAATAATAAAATGTAAAGTAGCCAATGAGAAGCGGTCGCGCCAAAATTAGAAGGATTTTGGCGTGGCGAATTTGGAGCCGGTGAAAAGACATAAATACTCAAGTTTTCTGTGAACCTATCTCTTTTCGGGTAGTGACGTCGAACCGACAACACCGTTTTTACTATCTGGTGTTTTGGGCACCACGCTATGTCTTTAGACGTAGCGTTGGTCAGTCCATTCACCAGGTAAATAAAGGAAAGTCTGAAAGAAAAGTTTTTCGTCTCTTATCTGTTTTTATCTTTCCCTTTTTATATTTCTTTTGGACCTTCTTTGGGCAAGGCATTGCACCGGCCAGTCAACGTGGGGTAAAGCAAAATAACCAAAATATGGAGTCAGATATCTTACGGCAACACACTCTTGCCCTTAGCCACTGACTATCATAAAACCTTTTAAACCCCACATATACACTGGTGATGAGACCTAATAAGGTCAAAACAGCTGTCCAGTGGTTCTGTATGTCAAACGTAGAGCTTTCCGGATTTTCTGATCATAGTAATTCAATTTATTATATAATTCCTCGACTTAAAAAAAAGTAGGTCAAATAGAGTTGTTCAAAAACTATTAATATTCGGTAGGACCGTGTGCAAAAAAAAAAAAAACTCTTAAGAAACAACAGAAGAAATGTAAAAATGAACGTACTCCTAACCTCTAGGTATAAAATAACCTCAGATGGGTTGACATGCCTATAAAAAAAATTAATCAATCAATCTGATTCTTCATAGAAGTGCGGGGCACAGTACTTGAAACTTGTGCAGATACTACTCTCTGATCCTTGTTGAATTCATTGACAAAGGAACAAATGAATAACCAAACAAAAAAGATTATTCTGTGGATTCGATTGAAGATTTATCGCAGTAAGAATTGGGCATCTAACGCAGCGATAGAAATAAGCTGGCTCATTCACCTAGTGGGTAGAGTGTTCACCAATCGTCCCAGAGACCTGGGATCAATCCCAGGTCGCGTCATGCCAAAGCATTAAAAATGGTACTTGATACCTCCTTGCTTAACACTCAACAATATAAGGTACATATCTAGGATAGAATGGAGCAATCCAGGGAAAGGAGTAGCGCCCTCCCCTACACCTCGGTGTTGCAGCTATTGAAAAGAGAGCCTTCTGGTCGCCCTCGACTACGGTCGCCAACTTTATTTACTGATTTTACTGAATAATCGGTATGGTTCTCACTGGGTGTCCTGTTGTTTTGTTCCAGATTAATTCTTGTAAATATATAAATCTTAGCATATGAATTTTTTTTTCTTTTCTGCGTATTAGTCATAGACGGTTTGACATGCCGTTAAATTCAATCAATAGGCATGAAAGCAAACAACCCTGAATATGTGTCTTTCTGCAATCTGATCTGTTATCAAAGCAGAAAGCAGGCGAGATTTTCTGGTCAGGTCAGCAAAAGAAAATAATCGCTCGAGGAAACGCAAAGTTCATTAAGAAAACAAAGATCACAAAGGGTGATAACTCTGTATAGTCTGACTTTTCCGATAAGCTCTTCGCCGAGACGTTGCAATATGCGATAACAAATGAATTTCCTTAACTCTCCCAAAGGGGGATCTATCCAAGTTTGAGCAGAGGTTGGAACGCCTAACTCCGTGTCTATAAGAGATGAGACGCAACGAAAGATGGTATATTTTATAATAACCTTCATCAAAATCATCACCCAGAGACCGCCGGGTTGGTGGGTAGCAAGATAGCTGAGAAATACATTACATATAATCTGTTATAATCTTGACTTGTTCAGTCTACCAAGTGACGAGTCTGTAAAAACATTGGAACATTGAGAGCTGATCAATTCTTCTTCTTCTTCTTCTTCTTCTTCTTCTTCTTCTTCTTCTTCTTCCATTCTCCATCTCCTTCACACAGTCCTTTCCTCTCTCTCTCTCTCTCTCTCTCTATATATATATATATATTCTTTTCTTTCAATCGGTCGATCAATTGATTTATCACCTAATCGATATTTCTCCATTGAACGCTGCATTATTCAATTTTGATTTTCTCAATATCTCATCTCTCACGTTTTCATTGTTCTTTCTTCCACTTGATATCTCAAACACACAAACACATTCATATATATATATATATATATATATATATGTAAACACGAACGTACACACACAAACGCACGCGTGCGCACACACATATGTATATACACGTATATATGAATATACAGAGAAGAAGAAGAAGAAGAAGAAGAAGAAGAAGAAGAAGAAGAAGAAGAAGAAGAAATATCTCCTTTTGTCACGTGAAACTTCTAATCATTATTTTTTGCTTTATTTGGAACTTTTTATTTTATTTATTTATATATTTTTATTTTCATTTTTTTTTCTATATGATGATTGTGCACTTCGTAATCATTATTTGATATTTTCCTATGTTTTTTTTTTATTCATGCTCTGCTGTAGTGGCATCGAGCACTTTTAATGGCAAACTTTTCTCATTTTCATCATCGCATTTTGTTGATAACATTCTTAAACAAGCCTGAACTCTATTGCACACGGTTAAATGTTTTCAAGTACTGAAATATAACCATCACAATTTAACATCAGTCATTTGTTTACACACATGCTTGTTCTATTTGACCCATTGATAGCACCCTATCAGGTGCTATCTATCCAGGCCAGAGTGCACGTGGGAGCGATGGCATTTAAGGGGTACTCCACATTCCCTTAAGCTCCATCCTTACTGGAGCGACACCATCAGATTGTTTAATGCCGTATCTTGAACACTCGTTGAGGGTGAATCTCACTTCTACGAGGTGTAGGGGAGGGCGGATTACTCCACTTTACCCTTGATACGTTCCTTATAATGCTGAGTGTTTATCAAGGAGGTATCAAGTACCATTTTTTGCGTCTTTAGTATGACTTGACTGGAGATTGAACCCTGGTCTCCTGAGCCATTGGCAAACACTCTACCCACTAGTTAATCCAGTCATTTTACGGGTAGTATAATATAGTATATATATATATATATGAATGAGAGTAATTCGTTTGTATTTTTCTTGTTGGGTTTATTTCTCTCTCTCTCTCTCTCTCTCTCTCTCTCTCTCTCTCTCTCTCTCTCTCTCTCTCTCTCTCTCTCATCACATACAAACACGCGCGCGCACACACAGATACGCACACACAGCCAGAGTGATGTTAATCTATGTAGTTCTGATTTTTCCTTTCGACGGCCGACAGCGTCTCGAGCAAGATTGCCCTATCGGCCCGGACCACCCACCCCTGTCAAATTTCTTACCCACATTCCCTCTTATCGCTGATACGAACGCCTCCAGCATCCGCCCGCGAATGTGACTCCCTCATCCTTCTCATCTTCACATTAGATCAACGGGTTTTTCGGCTTCCTCTGACCGATGCCTTCCAGGCTAGTGTGGGTTCTGTTGATCCGTCATCAGCTAAGCATTCTTCTTTGTTCTCCTCCGTACACCCAGGTCATATTCGTCCTTGACCTGACCCGACCACCTTACACGAATTGTGTAACCAAGGGTCCTTTTGAAAATGGTTTCGAAGAAACAGATGCTACAGACGGATTGCTATGTGTAACTCTCTCTCTCTCTCTCTCTCTCTCTCTCTCTCTAGCTATCCAGCCAAATGAGTACCATAAATTGACTACTTGATGACCAAGGGAAAAAGTGGCGTCTTTAAATCGGCTACCAAATCTGTCGTATTGTCAAAGTGTCTTAATGTGAAGGAAACAGACAAAACTATTGTTACTGTTCTGCAAAGGCGAGTCAAAAGTTTCGCAATATTTTAGAAACGTAAGTCACAATTCGACAGCTTTTGCCGAGGTTGTGAAGAAGACAAATCACACAGGACAGTGAGCTGCCGATCTCACCTGATACTCTGTGAGTGCTTCTCACCAAATTTGCTTCTCTGACTTGGAGAACAACTTCAAAATCCACGCTTCTTGCTCTACCTGACATTGCCAAAACATCAAGGTTCTTGCAACCCGAACGAAGTTTCTTAAACTATCTAGTTACTCTAGAGTAATGAAATTTACCGGCTCATTGGCCCAGTTGGTAGAGTGTTCGCCAGTGATCCGGCAGATCTGAGTTCAATCCTAAGTCGCGTCATACCAAAGACTTTAAAAATGATAATTGATACCTCCTTGCTTAACACTCAGAAATTTAAGGTATGTATCGAGCGTAAAGTGGAGCAATCCAGGGAAAGGAGTAGCGCCCTCCCCTACACCTCGGTGTAGTAGCTATTGAAAAGGGGGCCTTCTGGTCGCCCTCGACTACCATATTTACCAACTCCTCCGCTCGGGCAGGATATGACACAAGGTCAATTTTTTAACAGGTTTGAATTCAGAGTTTTCCTTCTCCTAGACTAGTTGCTTCACCAAGGCTGAAGAACCAGTCTGTCCTACTATTTACCCATAGCTGGAGGGAGAATAATTAGATTCATACCTTTCTCAAGGGTATTAGTGCTATGTGAAATGCAATCAGTCAGGTCCAGGATTTGAACTCGTGTCACCGTGTCCATTACACCACGGGCACCTCGACTACGGTCGCCAACTTTACTTACTTAATAATGTAACCTTTCGCACACTCCGACATCTTAGTTAGGGAGTTCGAATTCGAGTCACGATATTGCGTTCTTCTTCCGGTTAATTGATTTGGTTGGCATTTATTTTTTATTTTGAAGAATTATATTAGATATTGAATTACCATACGCAGAAATTCCGGCAGACACTATGCACAGCATACGGAACCACTGGACAGCTGTTTCGACCTTATTTGGTTTCTTCAGCAGTATATACCGTGATCTCCCCCAC
Organism: Sepioteuthis lessoniana; assembly: GCA_963585895.1. Classification (NCBI taxonomy): domain Eukaryota; kingdom Metazoa; phylum Mollusca; class Cephalopoda; order Myopsida; family Loliginidae; genus Sepioteuthis; species Sepioteuthis lessoniana. Next base: position 83,757 of record CAUZXS010005844.1, on the reverse strand, counting down.
TGGTGATCGAACCAGCGACTAGTTAATTTAGCATCGCTTGTGCGCGACGTGAACTAGTATTCAGTGGTAGAGTTTCGGCTCTGCATGCTGTGGTCACTGGTTCGATCACCAATTGGAAAGATTATCATATGCACTGCTGATAAGGCCTAATAAGGTCAAAACAGCCGTCCAGTAGTTCTGTATGTCACATGCCGTAGTGTTATGTTTTGATCTTTTGACCCGGCCAAAAATGCCATTCAAGGTGGTGCGCCGGAAGGAAGTGACACATCCCGGTCGCTGGAAATCGGAAGAGGTTACGCCGGCGTTGAGGCGTGTCTATATTACTGCGTGGGAGTTTGAAGGTAATATAAGGCCGACGAATTGAGGACAGTGGGAGATAGGCGAGAAGGAGGGCAAGCAGTACAGTGGAAGACGGAGGTAGACGCGATGAAGAGTTTACTCCAGGGTCCGGTTGAGCAGCCATGAAGAACGAGAAAGACACAACGCTGACGGCCATAACTTCGGGGTCAAAATATTTCAGTAATGTTCGGTCTCCAGCTCTCTCTCACATGCAAACTTGGAACAACCCTTTCGAAACTTACAAATAAAGATGTGAGGTAAAATATTTTATAAAGAAGTCTTCCTGCGTCTTCCTTGCGTGCGTCGTTTATTCCTGCGACTTTATCTTTGTGCGTCTTTTTAATTATTTATGGTGTCGTTGTGATACTGCATGAACATGTATATGTTTATATTAGCATATTTATTATGTGAGCATATAACAGTAGTTGCTGGATTTTCTTGTCATAGTAATTCAATCTATTTGACCTACTGATGAAACACCAATAGGTATTACCACTCCGAGTCAGAATGGCAGTGAAATGATAGAGTTTCGGCTCTGCATGCTGTGGTCACTGGTTCGATCACCAATTGGAAAGATTATCATATGCACTGCTGATAAGGCCTAATAAGGTCAAAATAGCCGTCCAGTGGTTCTGTATGTCACATGCAGTAGTTGCCGGATTTTCTTGTCATAGTAATTCAATCTATTTAACCTACTGATGAAACACCAAAAGGTATTACCACTCCGAGTCAGAATGGCCATGAAATGGTAGGGTTTCGACTCTACATTTTGTGGTCACTGGTTCGATCCCTCGCAAGGGAAACCACTATATTTACTGCTGATGAAACCTAATAAGGTCGAAACAGCTGTCCAGTGGTTCGTATGTCGAGCGCAGTGCTTGCAAGATTTGCTGGTCATGATAAATATATTCATGATTTGGTTGGGTTTTTACAGCATATATACCCTAGTAGGTTATTTAATCCCAAATCCTCTTTGTACATATATAGAACGTGTCTCAATATACATGGGACCCATGTGACTGCTAATAACTCTACTAATAAATAATGTGTTCTTTTTTTGTTTCAGATTTGAAAATAATATAATATAACAACTATAAATCCTCGATTGCAATGCGAACACTCTAACCTAGGGGTTAGAGTGTTCGCCAATGGCCCGGGAGACCTGGGTTCAATCCCAGGTCGAGTCATACCAAAGACTCAAAAAATGGTACTTGATGCCTCCTTGCTTAACACTCAGCATTATAAGGTACGGATCAAGGGTAAAGTAGAGCAATCCAGGGAAGGAGTAGCGCCCTCCCCTACACATTGGTGTAGTAGCTATCGAAAAGGGAGCCTTCGGGTTACCCTCGACTATGGTCGCCAACTTTACTTTACTTACTTATATATGTATAAAGTGGATTTGACATTAAATAATCTACAATGGTTGATGTGCCATAAAACAGAACCAAACCAAATATTATATATTTATTATATATGCATATATATCATTCAAAACTTTGCAATCAAAATTTTACAGAAAGTTTAACTTTAACAATCGTCTCTAAAAATGTCAAATTTATCGTTGGGTATGCAAATTTCAAGCCACAAAACCAATACAAAACCTCCAGAAAGCAGAAAATTCCAGATCTGACAGCAAGATGTCCTACAATGCGGATGCTGTGAAAGATTCTATCGGAAGGGGTCCGAAATAGTCCCTCCGAAGACGTTCCCAAGAACTTGGTCTTTCACATGCACAGTAGCATAAAGTCAATCAATTTCTGCCTTTGTCATCTGGTTTGAGCTTTTTGAAGTGATATGATTACCTTTTAAGACTCAGATGAAAGATATCTCGATGTAATATGAATGATCATATTAATGGATTGCATCTATTTTGAAACACCCTGTATTAAATGTATGATTTAAAAATACATTTTGTTAACAACATTTTTAAACGAGAACGAGCTCGTATTTGCACTCAAGTATTTCCATCTAACAATAATAATTCCATTCAATATTAATCGTTTGTTTGTTGACAGTGAAGTGGTTACAAGTATTGCTATTTAACACTTATAATTCTATTCAACATTAATCATTTGTTTGTTGACAGTGAAGTGGTTACAAGTATTGCTATTTAACGCTTATAATTCTATTCAATATTAGTCATTTGTTTGTTGACAGTGAAGTGGTTACAAGTATTGCAATTTAACACTTATAATTCTATTTAACATGATTCTTTTGCATACAGTTAAATGGTTTCAAGTATTTCTATGTATCACTAACAAGTCAATTAAACATTGGTCATTTGTTAACAGAGAGTTAAATGATCAAATATTTCTATTTCAAACCATTCACTTTAGCATAAGTCATTTGTGTGCATATAGTTGAAATGTCAAAGTGTTCTTTTGGTCCATAGATAGGACCTTACAGGTGCTACCACTCCGAGCCAGAGAGGATCTGGAAGCAGTGGTAATAAAGATGAGTTGGTTGGTTGGTTGGTTGGTTTAGTTTACGGCGTATCAACTCTTTTCGGTTCATTTAACGCCGAATTAAATTTCAAGTAATTCAGTTTAGTATCAGTATAGTTTTTATTTACAAACAGTTAGATGTCAAAACAGTTCTATTTCAAGCAATTCAGTTTAGCATAAGTACACAGTTTAGTTCTATTTGACCTAGAGATAGGACCCTATAGGGTTCTGCCACTCCGAGCCAGAGTGGAATTGGGAGCGATGGTAATGAAGTGGTACTCCACTTTACCCAAAGCTCCAGCATTACTGGAACCTCACCATCAGACTGTTTAGTGTCATGCCGAGGACACTCACTAGGGGAGTCTTACCCATTTGTCGAGAAGCAGTTGTTGTATTCTACAGTCCCAGCCGACTGGACCACAAGGACACGCGTTAGGGGAGGTCTGACCCCTCTATAGCCCCAGCCGACTGAGCAAGGCATTATCCAAAGCTTCAAGACTGGCTTATTAGATGGCTTAGTATCATTTCTAGGACACTCTTTAATAGATCTTACCCACCTGCAGAGAAACAGTCGGTGCATTCAAGTGCCTCAACCGTCTTGACTGCAGAGTTAGAGTAGGCGGATTCTACAGCCCTAGCTGACAGGACGGTTCACATTTGGATTAATACCTTTGGGAATGGTATAAAGCTCCTCACACCCCAATCTATTTGGTTAAATAGTAGCATTGCTTTTGTATTTAATAACCCACGAAAATTGATATGCCATTAAACAAAGAAACCTAACCAAGCCTTTACTTTTTCGCGCGATAAATATTTTTGTTTTCTTGTGCAGATTAATTGCCCAGATTGAACTTGCCAAGCATTAGTTACAGAATTAGACTACGTTGTACGTTAATCTTTGCGGCTTTTATATCACACAAAGATGGGAACAACGTGTCAGCGCACCAACTACCACGATACTACCAACCACAGCGAGTACCCTCACTGTTTGAACGAGGGTGTCCTCATCGTGCAGTAGCTAACGTACAGGACTATGATATCGAAGTAAGCGAGTTCGAACTCCAGTTTCGCTATTCCGTTATTCCGTTCACTTTGGGACTGATACATTTGTTAAAAGCATCAACTCATTTTATCTCCTCGGCAATGGGTTAGATAGTACTACTACTGTTCTTTTCCAAAGATTGATTTGACATTACATAACCCATGAAAGTTGATATGTCATTAAACAAACAAGTAAAGTAGTAAAGTTGGCGACCTTTTTCAGAGGTGTAGGGGAGGGCGCTACTCCTGGATTGCTCCTCTTACCCTTGATAATATCTTATAATGGTGAGTGTTGAGTAATGAGGTATCAAGTACCATCTTTTAAGTCTTTGGTATGACTCGACCTGGGATTGAACCCCAGTCTTCCGGAGCATTGGCAAACACTCTACCCACAAGGCCAATGAGCCGGTTGACATGTATGTATATATATATATATATATATATATATTAGTGAGCACTCGAACCACTTGGCCAATGAGCTGGTAATGAGTAGAGTATTCGTCAGTGGTCCGGGAGACCGGGGTTCAATGCCAGATCGAGTCACACCAAAGACCAAAAAAATGGTACTTGATGCCGCCTTGCTTAGCAATCAGCAAAAACAAACAAAACTCAACCTAAAAATAAAGATTAATTAAATAAATACAAATATGTGTTATCTATCCTAGTTGCAGCTGTTTGGCTGATTATTTTTGCGGCATGTAAACTCGTCTAGGGTTACTTTATCCCTTGCGGATAGAGAATCGCGTTCATAGTACGTTAACATATGCATTTTTGTGAAATTGTTATTTATTTATTTATTTATCTGTTTTATAAACGGTCCAATTGAATAAAAATAATTTTTAAACAGATCACCCACAGATTGTATCTTAACAAGCACAACCACTCCGGTTCAGAGTGGACCTGGGAGTAATAGCAATGAAGAGATACTTCACACTCTCTCGATATACAGAAATGTTGCCTCGCTATAACATGCAATTTAGTGTCATATACAGGACACTCCTTTTTGAGTGGGTGGAATCTTAACCCCCCACTGTGCGGAAGCTACAGCCAACGTAGTCTACACCCCACTGACAAGACACTCTGATGTACAGTTCAAATATATCTCATTCATGCTTCAACTAGTAATGATAATAATACTAAACAGAAATTTAACTCAGCCGTCAACTTACGATCGGCTATTCTTCAATCAGTTAGGCGACTTTGGAACCACGCAGCTAATTTACATGTGGCTTTCTTTGTTATTAAAATAAAAACCCACAATTGAATGCAGCCCCAACTTGATGGCGTGAAAAGCAGGGAACATTCTGCTTCGTTCTCTTATTGTTGTTACAAACGATTTTGCCGGCGGCAATTTAAATGGAATCGCTTATTAATTGTGATTTTGGCTTCATGTCAGATATCTGATCGTATTGTCAATGAATCGCAGAAATTTCATCAATTGGAAATACAAGTGAAGTTCCTGGGACGAATAAATCCAAACACAAACGACGTTACAGCCTACATATATATATATATAGCTAAATACCTGTCAAAAATATTTATGAGTCAGTCAGTACTTCTCCCTAGATCTGAGTGAGTATCTATCCACTCTTGCGAGAATCAAAGCGTCGTTCCAAGCCCGTCGGTCTGAGATCAGTGTAGTATCTGTTTCGCAAAGCCTAACTATTTTTATGTTAATTTTTTTTTTTATTGTTTGAGCGATTCATTTTAAATAATATTTTAGAATGGTTGAAAAAGTACACTTTGATTTTAATAAAAAGGTTTTTCATGATTAATTGATTGATTAATTACTTGATTTTTAAAGCCTGTCAAACCTTCAAGAGTTATTTTAAGGCAACAGGCTTGGGAATAATTTTCTTTGTGCGATCGGATTTTTTCGCCGTTGTTTCTTAAGAGGTGTTTTTTTTTTTTGCACACGGTCCGATCGAATACTAATAATTTTTAAACGGATCTGTTTGATCAATAGATGGGACTAACAGGTACGATAACCCCCCCTGGTCTGAGTGGACCTGGGAGTAATGGTAATGAAGAGGTACTCCATACTCCCCAGATCTCCAGAACTGGAGCCCGACCAATAGATGTAGTTTAGTGTTGTATCCAGAACACCACTTTTTGAAGGAGTCTTACCCCGCAGCAGGGGACAAAGACAGCATATTGTAACCCCCACCAAGAAGGGAAACATTTTAGCATTCAATATCATCATCATGTCGCACCATCATCACAGATATCCCTGACCCTCTCCCGCCACCCTTATCTATCGTCCATCGCTTCCAGTAGGTCTTCAAGGCTACATCCTGTATCGGCACAAAGCTGTTGTATGCAGATTCTAGCTAGTCGTCCTGCCTTTGCTCGTCCATGTGAAGGGGTCCACAGGAGTACACCTCTTATGAGTTCGTCCCAACTCCTCCAGCAGTGTCCTGCATGTCTGGTTCGTCTAACTTGGATAGTTTATATGATGGGTGGTAAGTGGCCGTACAGCTGCTGCTTTGTTGGGTGGTGCTCCCAGGACTTGTTCAATATTGCTTGCAGCATTCTTGTGTAGTTGCCGTCAAGCTTTTCCTACATACGTTTAGTTAGCGTCCATGTAGCGCATCCATATAGCAGTATCGACACGGCTGCCGCTTGGAAAAAACTGCGTTTCATTTTACCGGTCAGGTCTGACTTCCATAACCCATACGAGTTTGATATACAATAAAACAATTTGACCCATAGATGGGACTCTAACAGGTTCTCCTGCTCCGGGTCAGAGTAAGCCTGGGAGTAATGGCAACCAAGAGAGGCTCCCCATTCCCCAGACCTTCACCATCAGTTGTAGTTTCATATCATAGCAAGGGCAACCATTTGAGGGAGAGAGTCTTACTTTTCTGCAGGGGATGCAGCCAATAGGGTGGAAGGCGCTCGCTCGAAATGGACTCGTCTACACGAGTTTACATACACACACGCACGCATGCGCACGTACACGATAAAAAACAGTAATGAACTCTGTATGGGGTACAGAGGTGAAAAAAGGTTCAAGCTAGAAATAAAAACAACTTAAGTGGATCTTACGGTGGAGATAGTAATAAAGTCTGTGTGGTCAAAGCAAGAATAAGTTTAAGCAAAAGATTGAGACGATATAAGTAGATTTACCCGATTTCAAGTACTGGCCGTCTGCAAAGAATCAGCGGGCGGTACTGAGTCTAAATTTTGAATATCTCTTTAAACACAGCGTCGACCATATTTGGAAAAAGTTGGTCAGCTTGGCGATTTAAATATCATTATGCATGGGCGTGCCCAGAGATCATCGAAATCCCGCCCACAAATTATATAAGTACGGTACGACGTCCATGGATGAGTACAGATCAGAAAGACGAGAGATCAAGAAAGACAGAGAAATGCCCAGTGCAGAACCCATCCGAGAATAATCTTAGAATTTCGGGCGAAACCAAGATTAGCCTATAACTGGAAGATCAAAGCAAAAATCGAGACGAACAATTATTTTTCTGTTCAGATAACCAAGAATGATAATTGCCTCCCCAAACACCTCCTGTTTGATCTGTCACATTTCCGAACGAACGAGCAAGTTTCGTAAGACCTTTTTCTTTCTTCCTTACTGTATTCTACACATTTTTGTTAATACATACCTAGTTAGATAAAAACAATAGCTGGGAGGAATTTGAAAGCGTTGTTTTCCTTCTTCTTGTGTACTTTTGTGAACTGCGACAGGTACAATCTCTCTCCCAGCAGCGATTTTATTTCGGCGCGGATTCCAGCCAAAATTGGAAACGATCTGAGGTAGCTAAAATAACACCATTTGGATCAAAATACACAGCGTGGCGAATGATAACAGTTATCTCGGATTGGCAAGCAGAGCCGAGGAATTGAATGTCGGTGAAAATTCCCAAGCGGAACTAGACGTATCGACCAGGGCTGGATTTGCAACGTCAGAATTGGTGCCGTTTAGACCAGGATTTCGACCCTGCAGAACCACACCCAGGAGCAGACGAATATCCGTCAAGAATCAGTAACCCGGATCGATCATACAAAAAATAGACTTGCGAAGCTGTGATTTTTTTATTTATATTTGTTTGTATCTATGGACCAATCAGCGTTTACACGACTGTTTTAAAATTTCTTTGATATTTGCAGATGACAAATTACCGTGGAAACTTTAAAGGGTCAACGCCCAAAATAATCTAAGAAATCTTTTCCTTCCTAGATTATTAAAAATACTGTAAAAGTCACAGCTCTCAAAGAAAAAAAGAAACAACAATAATAACAACACTTACCGGCTCGGCAGTCCCAGTCTAGTATCCAGCTGGCAGACGAAAAATAAGACGGACCACACAAAATCTATGCTAATATAGCCATTCCTGGGCTAGCGACCAATCGCTACCCAAGGAATGGACTCAACTACGTGCGCATGATGGAATGCCCCAGAGGCCATAAGACCTTTCTCTTCCTCAGTTTTGGGTTGATCTCCGCGTGTAACTCAACTGAGTGCTGACTCACTGTCTATACGATAGAACTTCGACAAATACGTCTTTAAGAATAACTGATAAATGATCAAATTTAATCTAATTTCGAGCCTACCTCCATCTTATAAATAAGCAATGAAATAAATACATATTTAGTGGATTTAGATCCATTCCGTAAATCTACTCAAAACTTTCGACTTTATTTCATTTGTGTGAAAGTCTCACAGTTCCTTCAAGTATACATTCTATTTCAATATCGCTTAATCATTCAAAATTGAATGAAAATACAGTTAATATTAAGATATTGGTACAACCATTACAGTCTTTGTTAGCTGATGAAAAATATTTCACCTACTCCCGCCTAGGGGGTGTCCTCGTGGTGTAATGGTTAAAGCGATGAACTGCGGAATCGTAGTACGCGAGTTCGTACTCCAGTCGCGCTATTATGTTCACTTTCGGGCAAATACCCTTGGGAAAGGTATGAACCCCCTTATTCTCCCTCCAGCTATGGGTAAATAGTAGGACAGACTAGGTTCTTCAGCCTTGTTGAGGCAACTAGTCTAGGAGAAGGAAAACTCTGAATTCAAACCTGTTAAACTCCGCTTAAAAATTGACCTTGTGTCATATCCTGCCCGAGCGGAGGGGTTGGTAAATAGTACCTACTCCCGCCTATGTTTTAGTTCATAAGTATACTTTCTTTCCTTACACCCTCACATAAAGATCTTTTACTCACAAAAAATATATCATCTATATTTATACAACAAAGTCTACTTCATTAGAAGTTATAGAAAAGTTCGCAAATATGTACGCTCTTACTAATGTATGTTGGATATTGACTTGAAGATCCCTTTGACAAGTCGATGCAGCTACGGATATCGGACACTGGGAACAAAAATAACAGGAAATGCACCCGGTTCATAAAGTAAACTGGACGCAGAGGTCTCGACAGAAATGCCGCGTAAGTTGCGTGAGTGGCATGCTAGAAGGCAGCATGATCACGTGCATTGTGGGGGTGACATGCTAAAAGGAGACGTGCAACGTGTAAAAGCAGGTTGGAGGAGATGTGGCCTCGATAATTTGCCAGGGCATCCTGAATATTCTATAACTAAAGAGATTTCAACCCGAAGAGCATAAAGCCATTGAGCTTTCACAGAAGATCCGTACCGTCCCTCTCCCCACTGTGTAATACTTTTACTGATCCGCTAACACTGTTGTGTGCATATGTAGGAGTCCAGTACTATTGCATGGTTGCACTATAGAACGTCTGGAGAAAAACCTAGCTGGGAACTACACAAGAATATTCCTTACAATTTTGAACAAATCCTCGAAGCAGCACCCGATAAAACAGTAGCTGTGTGGACACTTACCTCCCATCTCACAAGTAAGACAAGCAAAACATACTAGACACTACTAAGAATTAAGGACGAACTCTTTATCGATGTTCTCTCATGGACTCCTACACATGAACAAACCAGAGATGACCGACCATCAAAAATTCATAATCATCAACACGGCGTGCAGTCTAGAGGCATTACCAAGAGCAAAGGCCAATAGGAATGTATGGCGAGAGAGAATCAAGAGAACCCGTGCTGTCAGTCCGCCTCAGGATTGATGATGATAATGATGATGATCGTTTAAGAAAAAAAGGCGTTGCAAAACGCAGGAAGTTAGAAACATTTTTGATCTAAAAAACATTAACAACGAGAATATACGTTCTTATGTTCGTCTTTATGATTTGAAAATATATATACATATATTTGGAAAAATAAAGTTGAAAATATTTTCGTTCAATTTCCAGTAGCCGCCATGTTGGCTTTCGACTTGTCTTGATTCTTTTAAAGGTGACATCAAACGTGAATATACATTCTTATGTTCGTCTTTATGATTTGAAAATATATATACATATAGTTGGAAAAATAAAGTTGAAAATATTTTCGTTCAATTTCCAGTAGCCGCCATGTTGGCTTTCGACTTGTCTTGTTTCTTTTAAAGGTGACATCAAACGCGCGTCGATTAAATGAATAACAGACGATAGGTGCTCAGCCACGATTAGACGAGCAAATCGGATTAAGAATGTTTACACAAATTGATTGGTGAAAGGAAACTTTTTTTCTTTTTTCTTTTTCCTTTCTTTTTTCTTTTTTTTTTTTTTTTTTACTCGACTTAAAGAGCCAATCAGTGGCTATTCAGCCAGTCTCTTTACCTTAGTAATAAGTTTGTATTTAACAGTAGCGTTTTGGGCCTGGATCGTTGGTATTGTGTTCAGTGTCGACAGTTGCCCCCAATCTGAGACGTGTCTTTGAATTCGGCAAACTTTTAAGAGGGTTTGTTGAGGAGAAGAGGTGAGGGTGGAAAAGTTAGCGAGGCGCGAGGGAGGGGGGCGCAAAATTGAGCGTCTTTGTCAGGATATGGTGATAACTGAAAAAATTGGGTGAAAAATAAAATTAAAAAAAGTCGGGGGAGAATACTGCGTTGACAAAACCCAAGAAAAAATACGTCTGTAGGGTGGGGACAGTGATTTGAAAAAAAAATGCAGAAGTTGTTAAAATAAAAAAAGAATGTTGACTAAAGTTTTATTTCATTGTGCTGCTTCCCCTCTCTCTCTCTCTCTCTCTCTCTCTCTCTCTCTCTCTCTCTCTCTCTCTCTATCTATCTATCTATCTCAGTCTCTCTCTCTCTCTGTCTTCCCAAGTCGGTCTGGAAAGGGTTTCCTTTTTTCCTTTTCACAACTCTTCTTCATCTTCTTTATTGACATCTTTTACTTATCCCTCTCTCACTTTCTTTCTTTCTTTCTTTCTTTCTTCACCTCAAACCCCTACTCTTTTTATTATTCTCCTCCTTCTCTCCCTCCTTCTTATTCTTCTCTTCTTTTTTCTTTCACAACTCCTACTTCTTTTATATCTTTCTCTTGCTCTTCCCCTACTTCTTCATGCTCTGCTACTATCTCCTCCTCTCCCTCCTCGCCTTCTTCGTCCTCTTTTCACACTTTCTTCTTCTTCTTCTTCTTCTTCTTCTTCTTCTTCTTCTTCTTCTTCTTCTTCTATTACTCTGTCTACCTAATTCTCAGAATACCCCTCCCTGCATTGTTGCCCCCGCCACACACAGACAAAACCTTACAAAAGCACCCTTTTTCCTGAGCCCCATGACATCTCACACCTAATTATCTAGTGTGAACACGCTGCTTTTTACCAGCCATTATATTATTATAAGCCGTTCGTTCTAACAAACTTTTGTAAAGATTTATTTCAGAAAATTTCTTCCATAAATCAAAAACGATTCAAACATTCGTTTTAAGATGGCATTAGACTATGTTTGAAGTTTTATATTTCCAACTTTATTAGCTTCATACAACTGAGAATTAACTCTCGATTTTGGGGGCAAATTATTTGTATGCATATATATGAAAGCGCTCATGATATAACGGTTATCGTCGTTCTTTGTCGACAGGGTGACCCGAGTTCAAAACCTGGACGAGACTGTCTGCATTTCACATAGCGCTAATACACTTGGCAAAGGTATGAATCCAGGTGTTCTCCCTCCAGCTATGGATATATAGTAAGGCAGACTAGGCTCGGTTACTTTGGCACGGCAACCCATTTAGGAGAAGGAAAACTCTGAATTAAAACCACACCTGGAGTGGGATGAGTTCCACTCGGCTATTCCTGCTCAAGACATTTGACATGCGAGGCTCCAACTCGACCCAACCAGATTACCGTATAAATACACATGTGTATGTGTGTGTGTGTGTGTTTTGGTGTACATATGTGTGTTTGTGTCAGTCTGTGTGTGTATGTGTGTGTGATTGTGTGTGCGTTTGTGTGTTTATGTGTATGAGTGTGTTTTTGTGTATGTACATGAGTATGTATCCTTGTGTGTTTGAGTCTTTTTCTGCATGTATGCGTGTGCTTTTGTGTGTATGTGAGTGTGAGCGTGTATGTTTTTATGTGTTAGTTTGTTTGTCTGTCTGTCGGTTGGGTGGGTGGGTTTTATGGCATATCAGCCTTTCTAGGTTATTTAACGCCAAACCAATTTTTATGTAAATAATCAGTTCTATTTCAAACAATTCTGGTTAGCATGAATTTAATTGTCAAAAACATGTCTATTTCAAGCTATTCAATTTATTCAAACAGTTCTAATTCAGCTAATTCAGTTTAGTGTAAGTACAGATTTTGTTTGCTCAGTTAAATTTCAAAACAGTTCTATATTATACAAATCAGTTTAGTGTAAGTACAGTTGCAATGTCAAAAAACAGTTCCATTTCAAACAATTCAGTTTAGCATAAGCACGCAAGTTTAAATGTTAGTACGGTTTAATTGGCAAAAACATTTCTATTTCAAGCTGTTCAGTTTAGTCAAACAATTCAGTTTAGCATAAGTATGCCGTTAGTTCTATTTAACCCATAGACAGGGTCCTATCAAGTACTACCACACCGAGCTAGAGTCGACCTGGGTGTAATGGGAATGAAAGAGTGCTCCGAACTCCCCCAAAGCTCCAGCATTACTGGAACTTCACCATCAGATTGTTTAGTGCCATATCCAGGACACTCATTGTGGCGGGGGGTCTTACCCCTCTGCAGAGGTGCAGTCAGTGTATTCTACAGCCCCAACCGACTGGGCAATTGTTTGTCTGTGTGTGTATGTATTTGAATGTGTGTATGTGTAGGTGAGTGCATGTGAGTGTGTGTAATATATATGTGGGCTTTTAAATATCTGAGTGCATGAGTGTGTACGATCATGTATATTTACCCAACCCCTCTACACGACCTGGATACGACAAGATCATTTTTTAAAGCTGAGTTTAACAGGTTTGAATTCAGAGTTTTCCTTCTCTTACACTGGTTGTCCTACAAAGGTAACATAGCCCAGTCTGCCCTACTATTTGAACATATCTAGAGGCGGAATAATTGGATGCATAACTTTTCCAAGAGTATTTGCTCGAGGTGAAATGTTAACAGCCTCGTTCAGGTTTTGAATTTGGGTCACTGAATCAATTCCTTACGAGCACTTCCATATGTGTATGAGTTTATACATATTAGCATATACGTAGGGGACCAGTAAGTCAGTAGTCTGATACATTGCACGACTGAATAAGGTTTATTGACCAGAAATGAGATTATGATGAAAAATTTTTACCCTTTAACCCATCCTTTTTTAGCGAATACTAAAAATCATATTCTACTTTGTTTTTTGGCGAATACATATAAACAACCAGAAAAAATATCCGCAACAAAGAAATTTTGAAAAAGAATCACAATATTTTAGAATTTAAGTGGGGGATCACTTTCTTATATTAATTTAACGTAAAATGATCACCCTTTTCCGGACCAGCAAGCATTACTGACGATCAGAGATAGCGTTAAAGGAACGTGTAACCAATTTTTTTTTTTTTTTTTTTTGTAGGGAAATTAGATGGAGAGGTTGGAGGTGTTAACTAAGCTTATTAGGGGTAGGGATTTTTTCGCAATAAAATAAAAAAGATAGTGTGTTAAATAAAAAAATTAGGGGGATTTTTTTAAGTGATGAAAAACTTAAAATAAAAAAAAAAACGCCCACGTTTCAGCAGAAAAAAAAAGAAAATAAGACATACTGTGTGGTGGGTGGCACTAACTTTGGCCAATTTTTTTTTCTACTAATTTGGTTACACGTCCCTTTAGCGCTATCTCTGATCGTCAGTAACACTTGCTGGGTGATCATTTTACGTTAAAATTATATCACAAAGTGATCACTCCATCTAAATTCTAAAATGTTGGGTTTTTTTTTCAAAATTTCTTCTTTGCGTAAATTTTTTCAGCCTGTTTACATGTATTCGCCGAAAAAAGTGGTTCTTGATGCCTCCTTTTAACACTAAGTATTATAAGGTACGAATCAAGGGTAAGAGGAGCAATCCAGGGAAAAGCGTAGCACCCACCCTTATACCTTGTTGTAGTAGCTATTGAAAAAGGAGCTTTCAGGTCACCTTCGACGACAACCTATTCATAAATATACATGTATATATATATATATATATATATATATATATATATATAATAACTCCAAAATTTCGTTGCCCAGTCGGCTGGGGCTATAGAATACACCGACTGCACCTCTACAGAGGGGTAAGACTTCCCCCAACGAGTGTCCTGTATATAACACTAAACTATCTGATGATGTGGCTTTAGTAATGCTGGAGCCTTGAGGAATATGGAGTATCTCTTTATTACCATCGCTTCCACGTCTACGCTGGCCCGTAGTGGTAGCACCTGATAGGTCTCAATCTATGGGTCAAATAGAACTAAACTGCGTACTTATGCTATAGTGAATTGCTTGAAATAGAACTGTTTTGACATGTAAACTGCATACTTATGCTAAACTGAATTGTTTCAAATGGAATTGTTTTTGACATTGAAACCGTACTTACGCTAAACTGAATTGTTTAAAATAGAACTGTGTGTAAACAAAATCTATACCTATACTAAACTGAATTGTTTCAATTAAATCTGTTTGTCTAAATGGAATAGCTTGAAATAGAAATTTTTTTGACAATTAAACTGTGTATTCATGCTAAACTGAATTGTTTAAAATAGAACTGATTATTTGTATAAAAATGGATTTGGTATTAAATAATCTATAAAGGTTGATATACCATAAAACCCAACCAACTAACCGACCAAAATTTTAACTCAAACATCCTGATTAATAATTAATCCATCTTAATAAACAAGACACGTAAGATGATTCGGTAGAACGACATCTGTACGTCGTTGGATTATTGTGACATATGCCGAGTACGACTTCATTGCCATTGCTCCTAGGTCCTCTTTGGGCCGGAGTAGTAGAAAATGATAGGGTCCCATCTCGTGTCAAGGAAAACTGTTTGACATTTGGACTGTATGCAAACAAATGATATGCTAGATTGACTTATTTGAAATACAATTCGTTGGTTTGGTTTGGTTTTATGGTATATCAACCATTGTAGGTTGTTTAATACCATATCAATTATTATACATATAATCATCATCATGTCGTGTTATCCGCACGAATATCCCTGACCCTCTCTTGCCACCCTCCCTATCGTCCATTGCTTCCAGCAGGTCCTCAGGGCTACATCCTGTATCGGCACAGAGCTGCTGTGAGTAGGTTCAAGCTAGTCGTCTTGCTTTTGCACGTCCATGTGAAGGGGTCCCCGGGAGTACATCACTTATGAGCTCGTTTATACATATAAACAGTTATATTTCTAACAATTCACTTTACTATGAGTATAGTTTTTTTACACGCAGTTAAATTTCAAAACAGTTCTATTTCAGACAATTCAGTTTAGCATAAAAAAAGTTCCTCTACAAAGAAATTCCGTTGAGCATTAGTACGCAGTTTCAATGTCAAACCATTTCTATTTCTAGTAGTTCAGTTTAGCATAACTACGCAGTCTAAATGCCAAAACAGTTCTATTTCAAACAATTCAGTTCAGCATAAGCACACAGTTTAGTAAATTTATTTTTAAAAATTTTCTTTAATTTTTTATTTTTTAATTACATTTTAACCTAAATTACAGATTTTATATTGAATTAGATTTAAACTTTAATTAATAACCTCATTTAATGATACATTAATAGATATATTAAACTAAAACAAATATTTAATTTATTTAAAATATTTAAAAATTTTTGAAACTAAAACAAATATTTAATCTATTTAAAATATTTTAAAATTTTTGAAATTTTAAAATATTTTAAATAAATTAAAATGAGACAATTGAGGAGATGAAAGAGGCTGTGACGAAGGGCATTGACACGTTTACACAAGAAGACTTCCATGGGGCCTTCCAGAAGTTGTTGGAACAGCACAACAAGTTCATTGCACCCGGAGGAGATTACTTCGAAGGGGAATAGAGTTTCATGTGTGTTCTATCAATAAAAGTGCCCATACGAAAAAAAAGTCTGGAAACTTATTTAATGATCTTCGTATATATATATATATATATATATATAAAGAGAGAGAGAGAGAGAGAGAGAGAGAGAGAGAGAGAGAATAAATATATATATATGTAGTTGATGCCATAATTATTCGCCTCTACTAAGTATTTCTATATTTTCTAAGGAAAAGATAAAATTTACTTGCCTAGTTTGCAGGGGCTACCGAATACACCAACTGCTTCTCTGAAGAGGGTAAGACCCCCACTAATGAGTGTCCTTAATATGACAATAAACAATCTAACAGTGAGTTTTGAGTAATGCTGAAACTTTTGGGAATACAGAGTACTCCTTCATTGCCATCGCTCACAAGTTCACTCTGGCCCGGAGTGGTAGCACCTGATTGGTCTCTATCTATGGGTCAAATAGAACTAAACTGTGTACTTATATACTGAATTGCTTGAAATAGAACTGGTTTTACGCCTAAACTGTGTACTTATGTTAAATAGAATTGCTTGAAATAGAACTGTTTTATGATAAACTGAATTGTTTTTGACATTAAAACTGTACTTATGCTAAACTGAATTGTTTGGTCCAGAACTTTTTTGACGTTTAACTGTGTGTAAACAAAAACTTATACTAAACTGATTTGTTTAAATTAGAACTGCTTGACTAAACTGAATAGCTTGAAATAGAAATGTTTTTTTACAATTAAACTGTGTGCTTATGTTAAACTGAATTGTTTGAAATAGAACTGTTTATTTGTATGGAAATGGATTTGGCATTATATAACGTACAGAGGTTGATATGCCATAAAACCCAAGCAAACAAACAAATAAACATATCTACAAGTACTTCTGGAACTATTTGGAACAGTTTATTCCTAATTTAGTTTTGAAAAATTCGTGAAGTTTTTTTAGAAGTTCTAATCTATTACATTCACAGTAAAAGACGTTTCTAAAAATTGGTGGGTGTGGTGACAGTACTGGCTAACGTACTGGATTGCCTCATCGGAGAACGCAAGTTCGAACTCCAGTCGCGCTATTACATTCATTTTCGATTTAATAACCTTGTGAAATGTATAAGCCCGCCCTCATCCTCTTAGCTAAGGGTTAAATTGTACTACAACTGTTTTTCTACAAGAATAGCTTTAGAATTTAATTACCCATGTAGAATGATATACAATTAAACAAAGAAACCGAACTAAATCTTCAAAAGTTGTAGTCCTAAATTATTTCCCCCCTTCCTGATAGTACGAGGTGCCTTCCTGATAGTACGAGGTCCCTTCCTGATAGTACAAGTTTCCAGACTTTTTTGTATGGGCATTTAAAATTGTGGTAGACACTTGAAAATTCAGTATGTTATTGCTATACATCTTATTAGATGATTGACCAATTTTTATGATTTCGGGTTCAAATGAACCGCTACAGCAGGAATTGGAATACACCCTACTAAAGTCTGATTATCACAGCTGGTGAATTTCAAAAATGCAATCTGGACTTTAGAAGAACGATATGCAATAAAATTCTCTTTTAAACTTGGAAAAAATGACTTGCGATGAAAGCTGGATCTACAGCTATGACCCAGAGACCAAGAGACAGAGTTCCCAGTAAAAGCATGCTGGCTCTCCCAGACCCAAGAAGGCCAGACAGAGCAAATCCACCCACAAACTTTGGATGATGGCTTTTTTTGACAGCACTGGCATGATCTACATGCACTGGGTTCCCACTGGACAGACAGTCAACAAGGAATACTATGTTGAGGTTTTAAGAGAGTTCAGCAAGAGATTCCGTCGGTAGAGGCTAGCACTCTTCAAATCGGGTTAGTGGCATTTCCACCAGTCAACAACTCCATCCTTGTCACAGACTATTTGACCAAGATGGGCATCAACACAGTTCCTCAGCCTCCCTATAGTCCAGACCTTGCTCCTTGTGACTTTTGGTTATTCCCTAAGCTCAGAGGCTGTCGTTATGAGACAATTGAGGAGATGAAAGAGGTTGTGACGAAGGTCATTGACACGCTCACACAAGAGGACTTCCATGAGGCCTTCCAGAAGTTGTTGGAACGGTACAACAAGTGCATTGAAGCCGGAGGAGATTACTTCGAAGGGGACTATACTTTCATGTGTGTACTATCAAGAAAAGTGCCCATACGAAAAAT
The DNA here is from genome assembly GCA_963585895.1 of Sepioteuthis lessoniana. NCBI lineage: Eukaryota > Metazoa > Mollusca > Cephalopoda > Myopsida > Loliginidae > Sepioteuthis > Sepioteuthis lessoniana. Next base: position 65,431 of record CAUZXS010005844.1, on the reverse strand, counting down.
GTCTTGAAACTTATTGAAGGCACCTCGTAATTAGGAAATAATATTACTCTCTGGCAATTTGATTTGTTTTTTTTATGATTTGACCGATGGGGTCAAAGAAATTTTCCTACAGCCAAAACGAGGTTCCCGGCAAGTGTTCGCTCAATCGTCTGGGGCTGCAAAATACACCGACTGCATCTCTGAAGAGGGGTAAGACTTCCCCAACAAGTGTCCTTGTATATGACAAAAAACAATCTGAGGCTAAGGCTCCCGTCGGTGGACCTCTGGGGAATACGGAGCACTCCTTCATTGCCATCGCTCCTACGTCCACTCTGAGCCGGAGTGATAGCACCTGATAATTCCTATCTCTGGGTCAAATAGAACGGTTTGACATTTAAACAGTGTACTTACGCTAAACTGGGTTGATTGTGTTTGAACTGTTTTTACATTTAAACGTGTGTAAGCCAAAATTGCAATACTAGGAACGATTTAAGTTTGTTGATATGTTAAACTGAATAGTTTGAAATCGAATTGTTTTAACATTCAGCTGTGTGTAAACAAAACACTGTATTCAAGCAAAGGACTATCTGTGTGTAAACAAGAAATCGTGTCATTGCCCTAAAATGAATTATTTGAAATAGAATTGTTTTTAATCTTAACTGTGTATTCGTATTTGATAGTAATAAGTGAAACATGTAACTTTGTGAGAAAAATGTGCTCAGACTCATTTTAAAATACTAATAATATATTCAATATATGGAGGTGCCCGTGGTGTAATTGTTATCGTCGCGGGAAATGAACACGGCGACACGAGTTCAAATCCTGGACGAGACAGATTGCATTTCACATAGCACTAATACCCTAGGGAAAGGTATGAATCCAATTATTCTACCTCCAGCTATGGGTAAATAGTAGGACAGGTTCTTCAGCCTTGGTTAGGCAACTAGTCTAGGTGAAGGAAAACTCTGAATTAAAACCTGTTAAACTCCGCTTAAAAATTGACCTTGTGTCATATCCTGCCCGAACGGAGGGGTTGGTAAATAGGATAATATATTCAATATGAATAAAAAGGATTTGGCATTAAATAACCTACAATGGTTGATATGCTATAAAACCCAACCAAACCAAAACATATATATTTAATATATACGTATAAAGAGGATTTAGCATTAAATAACCTACAATGGTTGATATGCCATAAAACCCAACCAAACCAAATCATATATATTTAATATATATGTATAAAGAGGATTTGGCATTAAATAACCTACAATGGTTGATATGCCATAAAACCCAACCCAAACAAAACTGACATGTGAAGCATGGTGCTGAATCCTGTTGTCAGACGTTTGGCTTTCCAGCAGCTATTCTCTCTGTCTAGAGTAGGTCTACCTATTTCAGGAATTTGAAGAAGGTCTCCATGTTGAGTCTGAGACCATGTAGGAAAATGGGTAGAGGAATAACATCACTATTCACTCATGACTGTCCCAAACACCATCATTTAGACTGGGTGTTTGGATTTCATCAATATGAATATAAATCTGTCCTCAGATTAAACCTCCGAACATGGTGAAATTTTCGCATTGGATCTTCCGCTGTGAATGCCAAACATTGTAGCATGCGATTTCCAAATTTCCAAATTAATGTTCGAAATTTATCTTGAAGCGTAATGTATTTGTCATATATATATACATATATATATATATATATATATATATATATATATATATATATATATCCTCTTTATATATATATATATATATATGTATATATATATATATATCCTCTTTTCTTTTCTTTTTATTATCTCTCTATTTTCTTTCTTCTTTTCACACACACACATATATATATATATATATATATATATATATATATATATATATATATATATATATATATCCTCTTTTCTCTGTCTGTTTCTATTTTTTTTTTCTTATTCTGTCTCTTTATTTTTCTTTCTCCTTTTTTCATATATATATATATATGTGTGTGTGTGTGTGTGTGTGTGTGTCCTCTTTTCTCTATTTCTATTTTTATTTTATTTTTTTATTCTCTCTCTTAACTTTCTTTCTTCTTTTTCCATATATATATATATATATATATATGTACCCTCTCGATTTTTCCCCGTATTCTTGTGTCATTGCATGCATCTCTCGCTCTCATCCTCTTTCTCTCACTCAGCCTCTCTCTCTCTCTCTCTCTGTCTCTCGTTCTCCCTCACTAACTAAACACTTTCGATATCTCCCCTCTTTCTCTATCCCTTTCATTATCCCAAATCTCTCTCTCTCTCTCTCTCTCTCTCTCTCTCTCGTTCTCCCTCACTAACTAAACACTTTCGATATCTCCCCTCTTTCTCTATCCCTCTCATTATCCCAAATCTCTCTCTCTCTCTCTCTCTCTCTCTCTCCTTACTTCAATCTCCAATATCTGGGTTCCTCTTAACTAGCGGACTAGAAAATGAGATTCAGCCACGTGGTTACTTTGACGGATACTCTGTGTGTGATGTAATGAGGCGTATTCATGTGTCTTGCCAATGTCGACGCAGCGGAAGGATCACCCTTACCCAGACTATCGGATCGCGTTAGCATCAACCAATGGTCAAGCAAGCTGTTCAAGCCTCACCACACTGACAACCCCTCAACCTGCTACAATGAAACTTCATCTCAATAACCATTCTCTTATTAGGCAAATTCTATAGATCATCCTATCGCAATCTTCTACAATGGATTCGCTTGTTGTTCACCTCCCGATAAGATCTCAGCTTCCAATTGCTTCTACAGTAAAACGAATCCCAGAGATCATTTCAATACTATTCCTTCTTGCTCATTTGACACGGTTTTCAAATCTTACATTCTTTATTATTTAATACGACGATGAGTCAAAAGTTTTGCGATATTTTCGTGCGTGCTGGTTCGCAGCATGTTTATCATGGGTAGAGTGTTTGCCAATGGCCCAAGGGACCGGGTTTCAATCCCAGGTCGAGTATTACCAAAGACTAAAAAAATGATACTTGATACCTCTTTTCTTAACACTCAGGATTATAAGGTACGTATCAAGAGTAAAGTGAAGCAATCTAGGGAAAGGAGTAGCGCCATCCCCTACACCTCGGTGTTGTAGCTATCTATTGAAAAGGGAGCCTTCCGGTCGCCCTCAAGGACAGTCGCCAAATTTACTTACTTCTATCACGTGATCAAAGCAGTTCAAGTCGTTGAAAGGTAACCACTGTGGTTGTTAGTTTCGTAGTAGTTGAAGTCCTGACAAATTGTACATAGTTCCTCTCCGTTTGTGATTTAAAAGCTGAACAAATGAACGCGTAACATCTTACTCAGAAATTTATGTTTCACGCGTTCGAACTAAGTCATAACGGTGCAGAAGAAAACGCAAAATCATTTGTTGTGCGTTGCAAGAACTTCGATTACCAAGCAAGTTCAGATAGGCCAAAAAGTGTTGATTACAAGGTCATGATCCGAGACATGTAGGCAAGTATCATAGCACTCGGAGAGTATCTTGCGAGCTCGGCATATCACAGTCCAGTTTTGTTTGTCAACTTCCTGACGTTAGCAAATCCGGTGAGTAGCACACGGAGAGTATCATGCGAGACTCGTTATCTTACAATCCAGTATTGTTTGTCACCTTCGTGATCTCGTCAAATCCGGCGAGTAGCACTCGAAGAGTATCAAGCAAGCTCGGCATCTCAAAGTCCAGTATTGTTTGTCAACTTCACGCCTTAGCAAATCCGGTGAGTATATACACGGAGAGTATCATTCGAATTCGTCACCTCACAGTCCAGTATTGTTTGTCACCTTCATGACCTCGCCAAATCAAGCGAGTAGCACTCGGAGAAAATCATGCGAGCTCGGCATCTCACAGTCCTGTGTTGTTGGTCACTTTCACACCCTCAGCAAATCCAGCGAGTAGCACTTGGAGAGTATCAGACAAGCTCGTCATCTCATAGTCCCGTGTGGTTCGTCTCTTGAACTAAACTAGCAAAAACATATGGAACCTCTGAATATTGCCTGATATTACCAAAATATTGCAAAAAATTTGACTCATTCTTCTCGTATTTCCTCTATCTTGATTTCAGTTGCTTTCTCTCACAACTATTCAGGTTGCCACTCTACGGCCATCCCTAAACAAGGCCGATTAGAAAAAAATAAAAAGACCCCGGGTAAATTCGTATTAGTTTTTATATGGAAGCCTAATTAAGCGTACCGCAATTCCAAATCATTAGGGACTCTAGTGGGTTAACCTACTATATCTTTCTTCATTCGTAGGTAAACTAGTCCATGACTACTTATCAATGGCTGGTTAGAGCTGTAAGACAACATTCGTTAGAACAGTGAGACGCTGTAAGTAATGGTTATACTACGGTAATACTACGGTAATACAGAAACAATCGGTCTCGCCTTTTGGAGACCAAATGTAAAAGGGGTGTCCTCGTGGTGTAATGGTTAAAGCGATGGACTGCGAAATCGTAGTAAGCGAGTTCGAACTCCAGTCGCGCTATTACGTTTACTTTCAGACAAATACCTTTGGGAAAGGAATGAACCCCCTTATCCTCCCAGCTATGGGTCAAATAGTACCACTACTGTTATTCTAGGAGAATGGCTTTGGCATTAAATAACCAACAAAGGTTGATATGCCATTAAACAAAGAAACCAAACCAAATGTGAACCGTCGAAATACCCTACTACTAATCTGGACATAGCTATTTGTCGGGTTCCTCACATACACCAAAATTTTTGCACGAGTCCTTTTTTAATGTGGGAACCAAGCGAAGGGCTGTAGCCCACAGATGCTCAGTGGTTCCAAAAATGTTAAGGACCCCGTCGGCATTCCCCTAAAAGGTGATAAACGGAAACCCACCGGAGCAAGTAAGAGCCAAAGAGGACAGCCCCGCGAAGACCAAAAAATTGTCGGTCTGGTCCACGAGACGTGAATGCTGGGCTTCCCTGGTAACCACACCATGAAGTTTCAACCGACCACCACGAAGACAAGATACACCCGACCTGAACCATGACCAAACAACACAGCCGATTGAACTGAGCTTATTAGTATACCAATACAATTTAGATCCTGGTATAGACCAACCGGGACATTGGCCCAGCGGTTAGAGTGTTCGCCAATGGCCCGGGAGACCTGGGTTCAATCCCAGGTCGAGTCATACCAAAGACTTTAAAAATGGAACTTGATACCACCTTGCTTAACACTCAGCATTATAAGGTACGGTTCAAGGGTAAAGTGGAACAATCCAGGGAATGAAGTAGCGCCCTCCCCTACACCTTGGTGTAGTAGCTATCGAAAAGGGAGCCTTCGGGTCACCCTCGACTATGGTCGACTACGACGACGATAGACCAACTGGTGATGAGGATTTGTGTATACAACAAAAATGCACTCGTGGTGAATGCGGGTAAAGCGTTGAACTGCGGCCTCGAAGTAAGTGGATTTGAGCTCCAGTCGCGCGATAACGTTCACTCTTGGACTACTACCTTTGGGAAAGGTATGAACCCTCTTATCCCTCCAGTTATGGGTTAACCATAATCACTGCTGTTTTTCTACAAATATGACTTTAGGACCACGAGGGTTGATATGCCATTAAAGAAAGAAACCAAACAAAATCTTATAATTTCATGTATTTATTTATCCAAACTCTCCACTGCAGGTAGAATATCACCGATTCCATTTCGTTCGATGATAACCGTTTCGTTAAGTGCGCCTGCCTGAATAAGTAGCACTCGACCAAATCAACTTACGGGAACACTGAAGATATTCATTAATGTTTCAAACTTGGATCACAGAGTGAGACATAAAATACGTAATTATATTTCGTTGTGCAGGAGAAATACCTCCTACATTTTAAAGTGTCACTTGCATGGTGAAGATGAATTTTGGCAAGTAGTTATGGTAGCTCCATCTAGCTGATTACTTATGGTTTTTTTACACACGATCAAGAATTGAACCGGTTTACACCGTGCATTTATTGTTGAAACGCTTTTTATAAAACTGGTTAATCTGTAACATAGCCATACATGAATACGGATATGTGAAATGTACATAGAATGTTCATAACATATCTACATAGAACATTGGAATCTCGAAACACGAAAAACACGTAACGACTTCTTAGTTCAGGTACGAAACCTTTTATTACCTTTAAGTTAAAAGGTTTTTCGACATAAGGAGAGAGATACCCCGAACCTTCCTTTGGCACTATATTCACCCCCCTACGCGTCCAGCGCGAATTCTACCAAGCTACACCCTAGCTGATCACCCCTGCTCAGGAGGTGCCAGTAGATTCTGTGCGCATCTCTCCGGTTACTTTCTCCGACCAACTTGCTCCAACGGGTTCTTTCAAACTCTCTTCGCTTCGGGCTCCCAGTTGGTCGAGAAAACAGAAAGTGCTTCGTATTTTCTTGTATTTTTGTTCCCTTTTCTCGCCCGTTGTTTAGCCCTACACTTATTTAAAGTCCATATTTACCCAACCCCTCCGCTCGGGCAGGATATGACACAAGGTCAGTTTTTTTAAGCGGAGTTTAACAGGTTTAAATTCAGAGTTTTCCTTTTCCTAGACTAGTTGCCTCACCAAGGCTGAAGAACCTAGTCTGCTCTACTATTTACCCATAGCTGGAGGGAGAATAATTGGATTCATACCTTTCCCAAGGGTATTAGTGCTATGTGAAATGAAATCAGTCTCGTATCGAATTGAACTCGTATCGCCGTGTCCATTTCCTACGGCGATAACCATTACACCACAGGCACCTCCACACTTATTTAAAGTCGTTTCGTTTCAATCTATAGCTAACGTACTGACCTGCCAGGCGGATGGTGGGCGGGTGAACTGCTTCCTGCTTCCTTTTTTCTTTTTTGTTTCTTTTTTTTTTTTTTTTTTTGTATAGCGTATGCATGAATCTACATACACAGAGCTCGAGGGAGTATGGACAATTCCTTTATTACCATTACTCTTAATTGAACCCCGGTCTCCCGGACCAGTGACGAACAATCTACTCATTAGGCCAATTTCCCAACTGTTCCCTAAAATATCAAAACTTAGTCTCATGGACGCCATCTATGAGTTACAGCAGGTTTTGACGAACCAACTTAAGGTAGTGTCAGTTGAAAACTTACATAACTGTTTCCAGCAGTAAAAACAATGTCTTCCTCGGTATTTGGCTTGGTTTCTTTGTATAATGGCATATCAACTGTTGGGGGTTATTTTCTGCCAAAGCTATCATCTTAAAAGAAGAGAAATGATACTATTTAACCCATAGCAGTCAGATCGGATTTCCCTGACTCTCTCTCTCTCTCTCTCTCTCTCTCTCCATTCGTCCCTATCATTTATCGCTCCCGGTAGGTCTTCCAGACTACATCCCGTGTCCATACATAGCTGTTGTTGGTAGGTTCTTGTTGGTCGGCTAAAACCGGCTCGTCCATGTGAAGGGGTCTATAGGTTATAGTCCGAAAGTGAGCGTGATAGAACGATTGGAGTTTAAAAAAAATATATAAAATATGAATATAAAAGAAGGAACGCGATCCCCTTTTTTCTTCGGTTTCGGTTTTTTTGTTTAATGGCATATCAACTCTTTTTTAGGTTATTTAATGCCAAATCCATTCTCCTAGAAGAACAGTAGTGGTGCTATTTAACCCATAGCTGGGAGGATAAGGGGGTTCATACCTTTCCCAAGGGTATTTGCCCGAAAGTGAACGTAATAGCGCGACTGGAGTACGAACTCGCGTACTACGATTCCGCAGTCCAACGCTTTAACCATTACACCACGAGAACACCCCCACCAGTTTTCTTCGTTTTCTTCAAGTTCACAAGCCAGTAATTAACTCATTTCGCCACGGAGACTTATGTTTGCTTGGTAGCTAATATGAAGGTGGTAATGTTAGTTTATAATTAATTTGATTTGGTTTGGTGATTTTTTTATGGCATATCTAACATTACAGATCATTTAATGCCAAATCCTTTTTATGCATAGATATTAAATATGATTTGTAAGCAGGTTTTGTTGGTAACATTTTTAAATGAGCCTGAACTCATTTTTTTCACACAGTTGAATGGTTTCACTTATTTCTATTCAGTACGAATAATTCTATTTTCTATTAATCATTTGATTGCACACAGTTTAATATTTTCCAAATATTGCTATGTATCACTAATAATTAAACACCAGTCATTTGTTTACACATAGTTAAATGATCAAACAGCTCTATTTCTAACAATTCAATTTCGTATAAGTCAACAAAGTTAAATGCTTCCAAGTATTGCTATGTATCACTAACAATTCATTTAAACATCAGTCATTTGTTTACACACAGTTAAGTGATCAAACAATTCTATTTCAAACAATTCAGTTTAGCATCAGTACAATTTTTTGTTTACATATTTAAATGTAAAAACAGTTCTATTTCAAGCGAATCCGTTTAGCAAAAGTACAGAGTTTAAATGGTCAAACAGTTCTATTTAACCCATAGATTGGCGCTACCATTCTGGGTCACGGTGGATCTGGGAGCTATGGCAATGAAGGGGAACTCTGTATTCCTTAAGTGGGTGCCATCGTGGTATAATGGTTAAACCGATGGACTACGGAACTGTTGTTAGCGAGTTCGAACATTCGGACAAATACCCTCGGGAAAGGTATGAACCCCCTTATCCTCCCCGCTTTGGGTTAATTCGAACCAGTACTGTTTTTTCTCGAAGAATGGAGTTGGCATTAAATAACCCAAAAAGGTTGATATGCCATTAAACAAACAAGCCAAAGCCAAGCCAAAAGCATTCCGCAAAGCTCCAGAATTACTGAAGTCTCACCATCAGAGTGTTTAGTGTCATATCCAGGACACTCGTTGGGGGAGTCTTATCCCTCAGCAGAGATGTAGTTGGTATATTTGGCAGTCTGGCTAACTGGGCCCTAATTAATTTGATAATTTTTCTTTTTCTTCTTTTTTTTTTAGTCAATTACTTTTTAGACAGACCACGTATGCAAGTAAATAATCAAGCTCTGTACGCCGTAGATTCGATCAGATTGATTGATTGATTTTAAAGGCATGTCAACCTGTCTAGGGTTATTTTATGTCTACAGGTTTGGGAATCGCGTTCCTTTTTCTTTTATATTTACAATTTTTTTGTGTGGTTGTTCCCTAAGAAGTTTTTTTTTTTGGTACACGGTCTTATCAAATATGAATAATTTTAAACAGATCTATTTGACCTACAGATAGGACCCTGACAGGTATTATCATTCCGGGTCAGTCGACCTGGGAGTAATGTCAGTAAAGAGGTAAACTCCAACAAAAACATTCATCAGCTCTGTGTGAAGAGTGAGCGCCATCTAGAAAATTTACCAAGAACAATGGCCGATAGGGACGGATGGCGAAAGAGAGTCAAAGGAATCCATACTGTCGGCACCCTTTAAGGATGATGAGCAGTTGCACCTATAAAAACAGCATTCTTAATTTATATCTTTTTTTTTTCAGGTTCAAACTCCTTTCGTTTAATTGCATGAGCAAATTTTTTTTTACCGCTAGAATACGACACAGAGGTCTCGATTCATTTGATAGCCAGCAACATCAATCTATTGGTTTAATGAACTCATATAGAATGGATCCGGTTACAATGGATTAACAAAAACGGAACTTGAGAAATTCTATCTTCGGTAGATGATGTCTAGTTCAACCTTGGATTATCATTAAGAAAGAAAGCTTTTTAGATTGAGGACTACAACATCAGGGGCGATCATTCACCCCTTGTCATGTCGGTATGTTCTGCTCTCAATTCCAAACTTTGTTTTCGATGTTGTTTTACCGAAATGAACAAAAAATAAATTTTAAAAAATAAATAAATTCGATTTTTTTTTTAGTGAATATAAATATGGAAATTTATTTCATCCAAAAACTAGATTATATTAAGATAGAATTTTTTTTTAAGTATATAAAAATTAGAATCGGACTCTCTAACCCCATTTCACGAAATGATTAATGATGGTTTTCGCGACATTAATTTTCAAGATGAAATTTCAAAATTATATTAGTCATTTGTTTTACTTGCTTCTTTGCCGTAATTTATTTCGTCGAATTATTTTGCCACGTTTCTATCTATCTGGTAGAGATTCAGACTAAATGGCGTCGTTAGACTTGATTTTCCATCTGCTTTTAATATGACTCCCTTTCTTGCAAAGGCGGGAAAATTTTATTCTTTTTTTTTTATTTTTAGTCCATACACAAATGAGCAAGAGAACTTGATTGAACGGACGCTGTTTCAGCTAAAAGTATAAGCACTAAGAAATAAGATTATTTTTTTTATTATTATAGAATGAGATGAAAAAAAAACGAAATCACCCGGAGTTACTTATAATCGCGTGTCTATATTAATAGATAGGTGGAGGTGCCCGTGGTGTAACGGTTATCGTCGTAGGAAATGGACACGGCGACACGAGTTCAAATCCTGGACGAGACTGATTACATTGCACTAATACCCTAATGAATCCAGCTATGGGTAAAATAGTAGGGCAGACTGGGTTCTTCAGCCTTGGTGAGGCAACTAGTCTAGGAGAAGGAAAACTCTGAATTCAAACCAGTTAAACTCCGCTAAAAAATTGACTTTGTGTCATATCCTGCCCAAGCGGAGGGGTTGGTAAATATGTATATTAATAGATATAAGTTTTTGTTTTTGTTTTTCTGTTGTTTCTTTCATTGTTCGTACTGTAACATACCCATGATACGGGTATGTGAAACGTACATAGAATGTTCATAACATATATACATACCATAACATATAACATAGGAATCCCGAAACACGAAAAACACTTAACGACTTCAGGTATGAAACTTTTTATTACCTTTGAGTTTAAAGGTTTTCGACGTCAGGAGAGAGATACACCTGACTTTTCCATCTGTCCCAAACCACGTACGCACTCGACACAAGGCCACTGGCCTGGCTTCGGCGAGCCCCGAAAGCCAACCGTCCTCCCCGGACGCCAGAACTCAACTAACTGACTTTCTTCAAAATCCCCAAAATCCTCCACGCGCGCTTCCGGTGCATGACGTCATTCACATCCCCAAGTCACAATTTTCTATCTGGGATTTTTATTTTGACATCTGTGCATGACAAATCCTCCTCGCGCGCGCGTTAGCACCTGCGCTCAAGTTTGCACCTAACTAACCCATGTGCTGAGCCGAAAGGTTCTCAGCCTAACTAAACCCAAAGGCAAGATATATAAAACGATATCCCTCGACTATTATATTACAGTATATCACTAAAGATTAAAGTGTAGCTTCAGTGTTTGATATTTATCAACTCTCCCACGAAACTGGATTTGACTCTATGCCATTTTATTATGAGGGTACCACGAACATATCGACTCATGCATGGCCGGGGTATGTTCCCATGGGTTCATTGCTAAAACCCTGGACTGCGGCCAAGAAGTAAGCGAATTTGAACTTCAGGAAGCTTATTGCATTTACTTTCGGATAAAATCCTTCGGAATGAAGTGAAACCCTTTAACTTCTCAGCCATGCTTTAAATAACCCACGAAGGTTGATATGCCATTAAACAAAAAAAAATACTACCACTATCGTTCTTCTACAAGAATGGCATTGGCATTAAATAACCCATGAAGAGTGATATACCATTAAACAAAGAAATTTGAAATAGTACCATTACTGTTCTTCTTCAAGTATGACTTTGACATTAAATAACCCACGAAGCTTGATATGCCATTAAGCAAAGAAACTTTAAATAGTACCACTATCTTTCTTCTATAAAGATCGCTTTGGCTTTGAATGACCCATGAAGGTTAATATGCCATTAAACAAAGAAACGTTAAATAGTACCGCTACTGTTCTTTTACAAGGATGGCTTTGGCATTAAATAACCCACGAAGGTTGATATGCCATTAAATAAAGATACCAAAATCATATGCAGCTGTCACAAAAAAAGGCTTAAATCCAGTCGGTTTTCCCCAAGTGTAGCTAAACTGTTTGATTATTATTATTATTATTATTATTATTATTATATGCTCTTTTAGAGTTTTTCACATCAGCGTCAGCTGATGGTTTTTCACTGGAGTTTGAATGACAGCAATTCTCCTCAAGTCTCCAGGACACTTCGCAGTATTCTGGCTATCTTCAATAATGCTGTCGTTTAGATGGTCTCCACTCGTCCGCCAACTTCCACGTCCTCCAGGCCTTTTAATAATCCTTTAGTTACTGTGCCAAAAGCACCAATCATAATTGGCATAATCGTCACTTTCTTGTTCCACAGCATTTTCAATTCTCTAGCAAGGTCGAGGTACTTATCCTTCTTTTCACATTCTTTCAGTTTTATTCTGTGGTCGGCCGAGACAGCAAAGTCGACAATTTTGCAAATTCTCTTTTATTTTGTATGTTGAATATTATAAGGTATGGTGTTCTGGCCGACATTTGGTGATCCGTGTGTATGTCAAAGTCACATAGGAGTTTATGTGTTATTTTCTCGGATAGGATTATTATTATTCATGTTACTCTTCTTAATCCTTTCTTCTTCATTTCATTCTTCTAATAATTTCCTCAAATCGATCTTTATAATTTCTTCTTCTTCTTCTTCTTCTTCTTCTTCTTCTTCTTCTTCACATTATCCTTTATAAGCTTTTTCTTTTAATATTCTTTTATCTTCTTCATATTATACTTAAAAGAACAGTTCCCTTTTTCTTCTTCATTTGCCGTCATCATATAATTCTTCTCAATTTTTTCAATCTTTTCTTCTTTCTTCTTTTTTATATCTTTCTCATATTATTCTTTTTATTCAATTTTTTTTTTCATTCTTTTTTTGTCATCTTCGTTTAATTCTTTATAAAATTTTCTTTTTCTTTCTTCTTTTACTTTTTTTCATATTATACTTTAAAACATTTTTCTTCTTTTCTTCTTCTTTTATCAACTTCGTATAATTCTTTATAAACTTTGCTTTTTCTTTTCCTTCTTCTTTTAATTTCATTCACATTATACTTAAAACGTTTTCTTCTTTTCTTTCTTCATTTTTCATCTTCGTATAATTCTTTATAAGTTCTTCTTTTCTTTCTTTTTTTCTTCTTTTACTTTCGGTCATATTATACTTAAAAACAGTTTTCTTTTTCTCTTTATTTTTCATCTTCATATAATTCTTTATAGACTCTTCTTTTCTTTTCTTTTTTCCCTTCTTTTCCTTTCGATCATATTATACTTAAAAACATTTTTCTTCTTTTCTTTTTTCATTTTTCACTTTCGTATAATTCTTTACAAACTTTTCTTCTTCTTTTCTTTCTTCTTTTACTTTCGTTCAACAGTTTTCTTCTTTTCTTTCTTCTTCATTTACCTACTTATTTTTCTCTATAAAATTTTCCTTTACTTCTCTTCATTTTTCTCATCATTTCTTCAAATTTTTCTTTAAAAATTTTCTTCTTTTCTTACTTCTTTTATCTTTTTTCATATTTTTTATTACATTCTTTTCTTCTTGTTTTCATTCTTTTCATAACTTCTTCTAATAACTAACTTTTCTTCTTTTCTTTCTTCTTTTTTCACCTTCTTTATATTATTGTTTATAATTTTTTCTTCTTTTCAATTATTTTCAGAACTTCTCCCCATTATTCTTTACAATCTTTTCTTTTTCGCTCTTTCTTTTTAAACTTTGTATTATTCATTATAATATTTTCCTTCAACTTTTTCTTGTTATTCTTTTTATTTAAGTACTAACAATAATTTGCTCTATTTTTCCGTCAAAGTGAATTTAAAAAATAATTATAGTTATTATTTAAGATTACATTTTAATTTTGTTTGGATGGCAGTTGCATCAAAATTTTCAGTATTAAAAACAAAATAACAGTTCAAGATTTAAATTCACCAAAACTTGACAACCTTACCCAACTCAAGGCGGGAGTGTCCAAGTGGTGTAATGGTTAAAGCGATGGACTGCGGAATCGGAGTAAGCGAGTTCGGACTCCAGTCGCGTTATTACGTTCACTTTCGGCCAAATACCCTCGGGAAAGGTACGAACCCCCATATCCTCCCAGCTATGGGTTAAATAGTACCACTACTATTCTTCTAGGAGAATGGCTTTGGCATTAAATAACCTACAAAGGTTGATATGCCATTAAAAACCTACAAAGGTTTATATGCCATTAAAAACAAAGAAACCAAACCAAACCAACTCAAGGTGGCTCAGTTGGCTGGGGCTGCAGAATACACCGACTGCATCTCTGCAGAAGGGTAATACCCCTCCCCAAACGAGTGTCCTGGATATGACATTAAACAATCAGATAATGAGGCTCCAGTAATGCTGGCTCTTTGGGTAATACGGAATACCTATTTATTCCCATTGCTCCCAGGTCCACTCTAATAGGGTCCTCTCTATGGATCAAATAGAACTAAACAGTGTACTTATATTAAACTGAATTGTTTGAAATAGAACTATTTTTTACGAAAAACTGTACTTATGCTAAACTGAATTGTTTGAAATAGAATTGTTTATATATGTAAATGGATTTGGCATTAAATAACCTAAAATGGTTGATATGCCATAAAAAAAAAACAAACCAAAAAACCAACACAAGGTGACGCCAATTTAAAATACCAAAATACAACACAAGGTGACGCCAATTTAAAATACCAAAATACAATTTGAAAGTTTTATTAGTTAATTAAGTGAATAGAAAAAGCAATGAACTGATTCAAGCGAAAATATTACTTACACATTATTAACTATATCACTTATGGGCAGCTCAGGCGGTGTAATGGTTGACAAGCTAGACTAGCAAACGTTCAGGAGTGAGTTTAATTTCATAGGTTGCCCCCTTCATGCGGCTTTGTGCAATATTTAAGCAAAAGCTTAGTAAATTACAATAACCATATCACTTACTATGGCATTTTTATCAAGGTAGTAGGTCCAAATTAACGATAAGAAATGTCTTCGTCATTTTACAATACAAATATTAAGATGCACTTTAGTTTTCCGCTAAAAAATTATTAGCATGAAACACCAACCGCACAAAGTCCATTTTTTAAAGTAAAGGAAATCGTATCAGCAATTTTTCCTTTGTTTTTCTTTTGTTATTTTTTTTTGTTTTTGTTTTTGTTTTTGTTTTTTGCTTTTTGGTTGTTTTTTGCTGTTTGTTTTGGTTTTTTTACATTTAATATCGAAAAAGGTATATAAGCATGTTAACATAGTTTTTGAATTGACTATTAAAAAAATTCATTGAAAGGATTATTTTTAAGCCATTATTTCTTATTATAAAAATAATGAAATAATAATTCTTAATAATTGACTTTTTCATCTTTTTAATTTTTAAGTCGTTATTTCTTATGAAAATAATGTCGTTCATTTTTAAGTCGTTCTTTCTTCTTATCATAATACTGAAATAATAATAATTATAACCTTTTTCATGTGTTCAGGTAATAATCTACAAATATTTCATGGTCCTTAAAACATTAATTTTCATCTTTTTTAAAAATGTCCTTTTTTATAATGAAATTTTGGCTTTTTTTATAGAGATTCCAGAGATTTAAAGGTAGCAGGTGCAGGAATTGAAATCCGCACAGGAAGGAAGTGGAGCGCTGTCAGGGAACTGAAGGTTGCGGAAGAGAGATTGCAGCAGAAGGCGATGGTCGGTACTGTGGCCAGTGGGACAAGAGGCCTGGGATATTATCCGAGTCCAAGGATAGACAACGCCAGAGGGAAAGAAAGAAGGGCGCTCTTGCAAAAAGAAGTAAGAGAAGGTATAGAGGAGACTAGGCTGGCAAAGATGGTAGGACTGTCTCAACAGGGTGCCTGGACCAGATGGGAAAATTATGTTCGGCGGCGAATTACCTGGTCGGACTTGTGGAAGGCCGACTTAAGCCAGCTAAGATTCCAGATCCAGGCAGTTTATGATCTTCTCCCTAGCCCATCAAACCTTCACACATGGGGCAAAAATGATACCCCAGCATGTCAGTTGTGCGGGGGTAAAGGATCGCTACAGCATTTGCTATCTGGATGCCCAAGATCATTGAGTGAAGGGCGTTATCGCTGGCGACATGACCAGGTCCTCAAAGTTATGGCTGGAGTGGTATCTGAGGCATTAAAATCGAATAGATTCAGTCCTGGAAGACATAAGGTTATTTTTGTTAGAGCGGGAAGCTCGAAACAGCCGCAGACAAAAAATAAAGTATCGATGTTGTCATCGGCGCCAGATTGGCAATTGTTGGTGGACCTGGAAAGGCAGACGAAGTTTCCTGCGCATATTGTGGAGACAAAGCTCCGACCAGATTTAGTAATGTTTTCAAATTCCACAAAGAAGGTGATAATGTGGGAATTGTCAGTCCCATGGGAAGAAAACATGGAGTCCACACACGAAAGAAAGATAGCCAAATATGAGCCGCTAGTAGAGCAATGTCGAATGAATGGTTGGCAGGCAATATGCCAGGCAGTCGAAGTGGGATGTCGTGGATTTAACGCAAGGTCGATGAGTAAAGCGTTGTCAAGCATCGGCATTTCAGGTGCGGGAAAACGTAAGGCCCTGAAAAATATTACCACTGCAGCTGAAAGAGCAACAAACTGGCTGTGGATCAGAAGGGCGGATAGTTGGGGTTGTAGATAGGTGATTATTAGAAGGGGGGAAAAAAAAGGAAGGAAAAAAAAAAAAAGATCGTCTAATTTAAAACGATATATACACGTATGATTTATCTAGTTTTTATCTGTTATTTTTTAGTTTTATCTATTTATTTTTGCGCGCGAAGGAGTGTGGTTGTATTAGGCTTGAAGCGTTCATTTGAAACCGGCTCATTTAATTGATTAATATCTTAGACGTTTTAGCCATTTTGTAAATATAGCATTTTAAACGACAATGTTTTTGTGAAGATTTCAACGTACTCCTCGGTTGTTGTTTTTTTTTTGTTTTTTTTTGTTTTTTTTTTATTTTGTTTTATTTCGTCTTTTCTCATTCGTAAACCTTTCAATGAGTTGCAACGTATAGTAGTGCGCAGCGTCTCTTTTAGTTCGTAATTGTATATTTATGTAAAGTTTTTAATGAAAATAATTTTTAAAAGTAAACGTATGTCAAGTTTATATAGGAGTTTCTTGTTTTAATCGCAATTGATATTTATGTACAGATTTTTTATTTTTTTATTTTTATTAAGTTTTTTTTTTTTTTTTTTTTTTCTTCGACTTTTCTCATTCGTAAACCGTTCGATTAGGATGTTTTAACGTATAGTAATGCGCGGCGTCTGATTTAGTTCGTAATTGTATATTTATGTACAGTGTTTAATGGAGATAAGTTTTAAAACTAAACGTATGTCATTTTATATACGAGTTTGTTGTTTTAATCGCAATTCTTTAGTTATGTACAGTTTTTATTTTTTTTTTTTTTTTATTTATTTATTTATTTTTTATTTAAGTTTTTAAGTTTTTTCTTTAAGTAAAAATTAATTAAAAAAAAAAGGGGGGGAGGAAGGAATACATACCGGAATGAACAAATAACCGAATAACGACCCCATTGTAGCAAAAAAAAAAGCAGAGTAAAGTGGCCTCCCGATTTTTAAAGAAAAGTTTTAAAGTCATCAGTAGAGCTTAGCTCTGATTGGCTGTTGCAAAATTATATATAGAGACTTTTCTGTGGTCATTTTTTTTTTGTTTTCTCCTTGTGTGGATGCGCAAGTTGGCTGCCGGGATGGGAGTTGGAGTTAGATCGATGCCAACTGGGTCATTTGGGTGAGGGGGTCTGATGTTGAAAGACCCGAAACCCCCCATGATCCCAAAGGAAACATCACTGACGACCCATCCCGAAGCATCAACTAAGATGTATGGTATAAATAAAAAAAAAATCCTTACATATTTACTTGAATATTCAACCGGAATAGATGGGACAAAACTGGTTAAGTTAATGTTACTGTAGGTTTACATACTTAGTCAACATTTTTTATACCTGAAAAAATAGATGAAAATATAAAAGACGAAAAACAGAAAACAAAAAAAAAACAGCACACAGTTTCTTGCTTTAAAACATATTTTTCAATTTGTAAAGATATCCTTTATCTAATCACATATTAAAATTTTGCCAGCGGTTGGTGAACAGTTGGTCA
This sequence comes from Sepioteuthis lessoniana, assembly GCA_963585895.1. Taxonomy (NCBI): domain Eukaryota; kingdom Metazoa; phylum Mollusca; class Cephalopoda; order Myopsida; family Loliginidae; genus Sepioteuthis; species Sepioteuthis lessoniana. The sequence goes on along the minus strand of CAUZXS010005844.1, from coordinate 47,395 downwards.
AAATCTAATGCCACCTTCTAAACTAAACAAATATCGATACTGAATTATTTCCCTAAAACTCAAAAGAAAATGTTTTCAATTAAATCATAGCATTAAAAGCCCACAAGATATTTTTTAAATTTGATATTCACATTTGGGATGCGATTTTCTTCCAACATTTCCTTATTCGGCTGGGGCTGTAGAATACACCGACTGCATTTCTGCAAATTGGAAAGAGACTTCTTGCGCCCCCTCCAGAGTGTGTCCTATATATGACTTTAGACAATCGGATGGTAAGGCGCCAGTCTTGAAGCTTTGGGGAATATGGAGTACCCCTTCATTGCCATTGCTCCCAAATTCTAGATCCAATCTAGCCCGAAATGGTAGCACCTGATAATGTCCAATCTTTGGGCCGAATAGAACTCTTTGACATTCAAACAGTATGCAAACAAATGAGTAATGTTAAATTGAATTGCTTGAAATAGATCTGTTTGATCCTTTAACTGTGAGTAAACAAATGACTGATGTTTTATTGAATTGTTAGAGATACATAGCAATACTTGGAATCATTCATCTTTGTTGGCTTATGTTCGCAAATTAGATATATCTAGTATATATGTATAAACTGGATTTGGCATTACATAGCCTGCAATGGTTGATATGCCATCAAACCAAAACAAATCAGATATATTTAATATATATGTATAAAGAGGATTTGGCATTAAATAACCAACAATGGTTGATATGTCATAAAAGCCAACCAAACCAAATCATATATATTTAGTATATATGTAAAAAGAAGATTTGGCATTAAATAACCTACAATGGTTGATATGCCATAAAACCCAACCAAACCAAATCATATATATTTAATATATATGTATAAAGAGGATTTGGCATTAAATAACCTACAATGGTTGATATGCCATAAAAGCCAACCAAACCAAATCATATATATTTAGTATATATGTATAAAGAGGATTTGGCGTTAAATAGACTGCAATGGTTGACATGCCCTAAAACCCAACCAAACAATCATAAATATTTAATATATATGTATAAAGAGGATTTGGCATTAAATAACCAACAATGGTTGATATGTCATAAAAGCCAACCAAACCAAATGCTATATATTTAATATATATGTATAAAGAGAAATTGGCATTAAATAGCCTGCAATGGTTGATATGCCATAAAACCCAACCAAACCAAATCATGTATATATTTAATACATGTGTATAAAAAGGATTTGGCATTAAATAGCCTGCAATGGTTGACCTGCCATAAAACCAAACCAAACACAAACCCAATTTAAAAGAGGGAGTCTTTGTGGCGTAATGGCTGGACTACGGCCTCGAAGTAAGCGAGTTCGATCTCCAGTCGCACGATTATGTTTACTCTTGAACTAATACCATTGGGGAAGGTATCAAACCCACTTATCCCCCTAGCTATGAGCTAAAAGTACCACTTCCATCCTTCAACAAGGATGGCTTTGGCTTTAAATAACACATGAAGGTTGATACGCCATTAAAGAAAGAAACCAAAGTAATTAAACATTTTTCTTTTTTTCACGCACGCCTTCAGTCTTTTGTCTCTTTATCATATACAGAAATTACATGTTATAACATATATCGCAGCTGATTAAATAACGCTCTGAAAAAATCTGAAGGTTTTTTTCATTTGATCAAATAACTAATACATCAGAAAATTCATTCAGGAATAAATGAACACCGAAAATTTCATTAAAATCGGATTATTCGCTTATTTGTTTTATTTTAGCTTTCAATCAGAAATAGTGATCTATTTCTGAGTATTTCCTTTCTTTGTGCCATTGGCCTAATGAGTGTTCGCCAATGGTCCGGAAGGCCGGCGTTCAATTCCAGGTCGAGTCATACCAAAGACTCAAAAAATGGTACAAAAATTGTTACCGTGCGAAAGTTCAATGGTGACGATTCCATTGGTCTAATGAGTAGAGTGTTCGCCAATGGTCCGGAAGACCGGGGTTCAATCCCAGGTTGTGTCATACCAAAGACTCAGAAAATGGTGCAAAACTTATTACAGAGCGAAAATCCAATGACAACGATGTTGTTATTACCTATTTATCATTATTTACCTTCATTGGTCTTATGATCAGTGTGTTTGTCATTACTCCAGAAGAGCGGGGTTCAATCCCAGGTCAAGTCATACCGAAGACTCAAAAAATGGTGCTAAAACTTATTACAGAGCGAAAGTTCAATGGCGATGATGTTGTTAGTACTTATTTATTTTTTCTTTCTTTTCTGTTTTTTTTTTTTTTTTTTTTTTTTTTTTACTTTCTTCTTATTTTTTACAGACTATTCTTCTCTTCTTTTTTCGTTAACCACTTCCATATTACTCTTTATAATTCTTCCTTTTTCTTTTTTTCTTCATATTGTTTATGAACTTTTTTCTTTTTCTTTCTTCTTTTATATCTGTTATATCATTCTCATACAATCTTTTCTTCTTTTTCCTTTTTCAGATTATTTTTATAAAATTTTCTTCTTTTTTTCTTTTTCCCTCATTTGCCTTCTTTATATTATTCTTTAAGATATTTTCTTCTTTTCATTCTTCTTTTATCTTCCTCATGTTTTACTTTTAAAAATATCTTCTTCTTATGTCTCTTCTTCATTTATTCTTTTCATATGATTCTTTAAAATCTTTTCTTCTTTTCCATAATATTCATGCACACACAACTATATATATATATATATATATATATATATATATATATATATATATATATATATATATATATATATAAACATGCACATATACAGATACACGCACATGCATTATATATAAGTAATAAAGTAAAGTTGGCGACCTTAGTCTAGGATGACCCGAAAGCTCCCTTTTCAATATCTACTACAACGAGGTGTAGGGGAGGGCCCTACTCCTTTCCCTGGACTGCTACACTTTACCCTTGATCCATACTTTGAAATGCTGAGTGCTAAGCAAGGTGGCATGATGTCTTTGGGATGAATCGACCTGGGATTGGCGAACACTCTACTCGTTTCGCCCATATACTTTTAAAGTAGAGTCGTAGATTTATAAGATTAAAAAAAGGATGTAGTAATTTACGAAGCTTTTTGCTCAAATGTGACACAAGGCCGAACGCATGGGCTCCTATTGAGACTCGAACTCACTCGTAATAGCTGGCTAACATTTACACCACCTGAGGCGCCCACAAAAAAGGGATGTAAGGCAAAAATATTTTACTTTAAAAATAGTTGCATAATATTTAAAAAGAACTCATCTCAAAGATTCGATACTTTAAATTGAAACAATAGACTGATTGATTTAACGGCATCTCAATTCCTCTCGGGCTAATTTATGCCTTGAATTTATTGTACTTTTATATAAACATTTTTTATTTACTTGTTTCTTAAGGGTGTCTTAAGGAATAAGACATCAAGTATTACCATCAAATACAAATAATTTATACATAGTTGGATGGTTGCAAGTGACAAACAATAATCGTTAATAAACAATGGTTCAAATAGATCTGTTTAAAGAGTATTCGTATTCGATAGGACCGTGTGAGAATCACCATAGTGAAGTGGTTACAAGTATTGCTATTTAACACTAATTATTATATTCATTCATTTGTATACAGTAAAATGGTTCCAAGTATTGCTATGTAATACCAATAATTCAATCTAAGTAAACCGTTAAATAGTTTCAAGTATCGCTATTTAAAACTAATAATTCTATTCAACATTATTCATACGTTTGTACACAGTTAAATGATTCCAAGTAAAGCTATGTACGTGGTGCATTCAATAAGTTTCCAGAGTTTTTTGTACAGGCATTTAAAATTGTCGTAGACTCTTGAAAATTCAGTATGTTATTGTTATACAACGTATGAGATTACTGACCAATTTTTATGATTTCCGGTTCAGATGAACAGCTACAACAGGAATTGGATTACACCCTACTAAAGCCTGATTGTCACAGCTGGTGAATTTAAAAAATGCAATCAGGACGCGAAGACATTTTGAAGAACGATATGTAATAAAATTCTGTTTAAAACTTGGAAAAAATGTCGCAGAAACGTATGCAATGCTTTTGGATCATCTTGCATGAGTCGAGCATCAGTTTTTGTGTGACATAAGAGATTCAAGGAAGGCAGGGAGTCTGTGAGGGATGATGAGAGGTGTGGCAGGAGTAAGAAAGTCAACAGACCAGAGTTGATTGGCCAAAGGGTTAGGGTTACTATGTTGTGGTTTTAAGGGGGTTCAGGAAGAGATTCCTAGGTAAGAGGCTAGCACTCTTCAAATCGGGTCAGTGGCATTTCCGCCTGGATAATGCACCAGTCCACAACTCCATCCTTGTCACGGACTTTTTGAGCAAGATGGGCATCAAGACAGTTGCTCAGCCTCCCTATAGTCCAGACCTTGCTACCCTGTGACTTTTGGTTATTCCCTAAGCTCAGAGGCTGTCGTTATGAGACAATTGAGGAGATGAAAGAGGCTGTGATGAAGGTCATTGACACACTCACACAAGAGGACTTCGATGAGGCCTTACAGAAGTTGTTGGAACGATACAAGTGCATTGCAGCTGGGGGAGATTACTTCGAAGGGGACAAGAGTTTCATGTGTGCACTATCAGTAAAATGTAATATTTTGACCTTCGACCCAGCCCAAAAATGCTATTCCAAGGTGATGCACCGGAAGGAAGTGACACATTCTAATGGCCAGTAATCGAAAGAGATCGCGTGGGCGGATTAAGGCTGATAATATGGGACATGGTGAAGGTCCCACTGTGCCACTACAGAGTGATGCACCGGAAGAGAGTGACCTCTGACCTGCATGACAGTTATTTCCACTTGATGATTAAACATTCGATTTCAAAGATCGAGTGGGCGTCGAACGATTATATAACTCAGTTGAGTTCGG